>QLTV01001348.1:2659272-2676772 GCA_003457575.1 Thermophis baileyi | reverse complement strand
ATGCCATTCAAATTTGGCTTAAGTAAACAATAGCATAAAATCAGTGGAATTACAACTTTATTTCTTAACACCAATTATTTAATACTTCCAACATATCTATGTTACAGAGTTTCATAAAAATCAAAATACAATAAATGCAACACCATCATAATCTCGTGTGATTACGGGACAGCTATTTGCAAGGGATTAAGCAAACAGATTGTAATTTTAAAAAGTAATGATTGAAAACTTTAGTTATTTGGGCCACCCTCTAAGTTAGCAGCACCATTGTAAGGCACTGCTTCTGAAAGCAAAATCTTCTATGATAGCCTTGCTTCAATATTTTTTATTCCAAAGGAGGAAGCTTTCTCCTGCAGCAATAAAAGTTTTAATGTCAGAATAGCATCTCAAATTTCATATGGAACTCTAATTTGGATCACATTTGCCACTAATATAACACAACTGCAGGTGAATTTTTAAAAACCTGCTTCAAATGTCATAAGCTTTGTTCCAAATCTTATTATTTTCTTGGAAACTGGGCTTGGAAACTTGGAAACCTTTGATTAAAAAAAGGTTTGAGCATTATTAAATTTTGGTAACAAATACATGTTTTTTTTTTTTTAAAGGATTGCTTTGGAAAACCTCAAATGAATTCTTTGTGAATATGTGGTTCAAACAGGTGATTCAAAAGATTAGTCAGATTGGCATTGATTCTGATTATTTATTCTCTAGGAGGTATGACATCAGCAATTCAGTGTATCAAATTAGAGTATAGGATAAATTGGTACAGGAATGAAAGCCAAATTACGGTGTACATCTGCAACATTTGAAACTGATTATAGACATATTTTTCAACTCCCTAAATGTTGGATTTGCGCACGAAAGAAGGAGCGAGGCACAGGAACAGTTCAGCACCTTTTATTTTCCTGGCTGCATGCAATACGAACTCCCGGCAGGCTGCAGGGAAGCCGCTTTTAAGGGCTTCCCTATAGCCTAGCCGGCCACTGACAGTAGTTCATTTCTCCCGCCGCTAGATTAGCCAATCAGCGGCGGCTATGCAAATCTATGCTCCATACGGCAGGGGTGGGTTCTAAATTACCTTGCTGCCGGTTCGCATGCGCAGTGCCAAAAAAATAAATAATAATTTTAAAAAAGCCAAAAACAAGATGGCGACTGCATGCACAGTGCTGGAAACTCGGCTTCTGCACATGCTCAGAAGAAAAAATAAATAAAATAAATAAAATAAATAAAATTCAAAAAAGAAAGAAAGAAAGAAAGAAAGCCAAAAACAAGATGGCGACCGCATGCCATGGAAACTCGGCTTCTGCACATGCTCAGAAGAAAAAAAAATTCAAAAAATTCAAAAAAAATTCAAAATTTTTTTTTAAAAAAAGATGGCGGCCCCCCCCCAGACCGACACCGACCGATCCGGTTCGGTGACGTCATTGTGATGTCACCAGTGGGCCGTTACCAGTTCGGGAGAACTGGTCCGAACCGGGAGGAACCTACCCCTGGTACAGCAGTACATAACACCCCTCCCCTCTTAGTTTGTGGAATGTCCAATCGGTGATCGACATAAACAGGGCGCTGTAAGGTTCTACTGGGCCTGCGCAATTCAGTTCCTCAGGAGTCTTCGACTAGAGCGGACATGCCTGTTGCTGCTCCGGTACCTGTTTGTGGAATGATCTGGAACCGGCTGCTAGGCATGGCAGTTGAAGGCATGGTGTCTTCGTCCTCCGGTCCCGGGTGACTTCGCTGTACTCCGGCGCCTGCAGGTAGGGAGTCGCGCTCCTCCTCCAGATTTGAGAACAGGTCCTCCTGGTTCCTTGTAGCAGGGCCCGGCTCTTGGCGTGGTCGTCTTGGTTGCTTGTTCTGTATGGTCTTCAGGGCAGAGACTCGCATTGTTCTGGCCCATGCGCTAGACTTTCTTGCGGCTGGGCGGCCTCCGGTTGGCGGAGCAAGGAGTCTCCCAGCCCATTTCTGAGCTGGACGATGTGTCTTCGCCACACTCGACCGTCGTCAAGTTTAACTTGGTAGGATTTCAGCCCGGTGACTGCTATGACGGTGGCCTTCACCCACTTGGGATCCCCCGCATAGTTTTGGGCAAACACTAGCTCATCTGTTGCTAGTATCCGGGTCAACCTGTTTGAATCCAGGGGTGTCTCCAGATGATAGTTGGGGTTCAGCCTGTCCAGTTGGGACCTCAACTTTCGTCCCATCAGCATTTCTGCCGGGCTCCGGTTAGTGGCCGTGCATGGTGTGATGTGTTGGGCCAGCAGGAACTGGTCGATCCGTTCTTGCCAGTTCCCTGGGCCCATTCTGGTCAGAGTCTCTTTCGTCATTCTCACCATTCTTTCCGCCCGGCCATTGCTAGCCGGACTGAATGGCGAAACTAGCACATGCCTTATTCCTAGGTCGGCCAGGAGTGACTTCATGTGCTTTGCTGTCAGCTGGGGCCCGTTGTCCAACACGAGAATGTCTGGCAGTCCGTGGGTCGCAAAAATCCTCCTTAGTGCCCGTATAGTGGCTTCTGTAGTTGAGGTGTGCATGGTCACTACCTCCAGCCATTTGGAGTAAGTGTCCACAACAATCAAGAATGTTTGCCCTGCCATCGGTCCCATGAAGTCTATGTGGATTCTTGACCACGGGGCTTTGGGAATTTCCCATTCTAATGGGTTGGTCCATGGTGGAGCCGGCCGGGTTTCTTGGCACGGCAGGCATGTTGCCACCCACTCAGTAATGTCCTGATCCAACTTAGGCCACCACAGGTAACTACTTGCCAGTGCTTTCATGCGCACTATCCCTGGGTGTCCTATATGCAGGGTCACCATCACCCTTTTCCGTAGACTCTGGGGTACCACAACTCGTTCCCCCCACAGTAAGCACCCCTTCAATATGGACAGTTCGATTTGTTTGTTCTTAAATGGCCTAAATTCTTTCCCCTCCTCTTCCTGTGACCATCCCCTTAACACCCAGTTCATGACTTTTGTTGTGGCTTGCCCAAGTCCCGCGCAGCTGCTCATGGATCCGGAAGACCAAGAACCGACCATGGGGTGGCAATATCATCCTGTGTCTCCGGCACCTGAGTCCGAGACCGAGGAGGACACAGTGCCAGAGGACAATAACCAACCAGGGCCTTCTGCACCTCCCCAGAAGGAGTTGAGTGACTCAAGTGGAGAGGAGGAGCCTCTGATTGATGCTAGGGCACGCAGGGCAGCTAGCAGGCAAGAGTCTGGCTGATTTCAGCTCTTTGTTTTCGGATATCTCAGTTGGAATTACTCCACTCTTGGCCAACTCCAGTAAGTGGAAGATAACTCGGGACTTAATGGCCTGCTTGCATTTTGGTGTTTTGAATCCTGGCCAAAGTGTTATCTGACTCTCGACAAGAACTGTGTTGAATTTTTATAAAACTTACTACTAAGCCGTATTATTAGTAGTAAAGTAATATTTGTTTTGCAAACAGTGTGTGTGTGTCATTTCCTGGGGGCTTGCCGTGCTGGGTCACAACAACTTTGGACAAAACTGTGTCCTTCGCTGTATGTTCTGTGACGTCCTGAGATGTGACAGGGCTGGTTCGTTCAATGTCGACCAGTAAAATTTCGGCCATAGGAGTGGGGTCTTCTACGAGATCGGGTGCGGGGCAGCGGCTGAGGGCATCGGCGTGTCTGATGCTCTTCCCTGGTAGCTGTAGCCTGACAGGAATATAGACCAGCATGTCATCCTGGGCGACATGTATTGAGGCGTTTTTTGGTTGCCTGCGAGTAGACCCAGTAATGGTTTTTGGTCAGTCACAAGTTCGAATTTGCGGCCGTAGAGATATTCATGGAAATGCTTGATGCCGGCCACTGCAGCAAGTGCTTCTTTGTCCAGTTGGCTGTAGTTCCGCTCAGCTGGTGATAGTGTTTTTGAATAATATGTGATGGGGGCCTCCGAGCCATTGGGAAGTTGATGGCTGAGGACGGCCCCCACTCCAAAAGGTGATGCATCGCACGTTAACAGTAGGGGAAGGGTCTCACAGTATTGCACAAGGACGCTGTTGGATGAGAGTAAGTCCTTTATGGCAGCAAAAGCGTTGGCCTCCCTCGGTCCCCATGTCCATGTGGCTGTCTTCCCCAGGAGCCTGTGGAGAGGCTCAGCAATGGTTGCCTTCTGTTTTAAAAAGATGGCATAAAAGTTTAGTAAGCCCAGGAATGCTTGCAACTCCACCTTCTTCTTGGGGGTCGGCACCTCTTCAATGGCTTTTATTTTCACGTCTGTGGGATGAATTCTGGACCCGTCGATTAGGAATCCCAGGAATTCTACTTTGGTGACCCCTAATTTACATTTGTCCCTTTTTACTTTGAGGCCCCTTTGCTGGAAACAACTTAGCACTTCGCACAGCCTGCTCATTAGTTGTTCTTTCGAGTTCCCCGAGGACGTCGTCGAAATAGGGAACCACTCCGGGGATGCTATGTAATAAACGTTCCATCATGCTCTGGAACAGTCCTGGGGCCACGCTTACCCCGAATTGCAGGCGGTTGCACTTAAAAGCCCCCCTGTGCGTGACAATCGTCTGGGCTTCCACGGTAGCTGCATCCACTGGCAATTGTTGGTATGCTTGAGCCAGGTCTAATTTGGCGAAAATTTTCCCGTTTCCTAGGGAGTGCACTAGGGGCACTGGGTAAGCGTTTGGCTGCAGTGCCCTGTTAATGGTGCCCTTATAGTCTGCGCACACATGAATCAAACCATCTGACTTCATCAGGGTGATGATGGGAGTTTCCCATGTGGCATGGTCAACTGGTTTTAGTAGCCCTTGGGCGATTAGCTTATCCAGTTGTTCGTCCACTTTTGGCAGAAGTGCAAAAGGGACTCTTCGGGGTTTTAATCTGATGGGGGTGACACTGGGGTCTAGGTTAAACGATATGGGCTTGCCCTTATATTTACCTAGACTCCCGTCAAACACATCTTGGAAGTCCGCCAGTAGCTTGTCCAGCTCGTCCCCCTGAATTTGGTGTAGTCCGGTGATGCTGATGCCGAGAGGCTTGAGCCATTCTACTCCAAGTAGGGTTGGTCTGTTTCCCTCGATGACGGTTAGGGGTGGCATGCCTCTTAATTCTTTGAATTTCAGGGGTACTTCTGCCCGTCCTAGCACTCGTATGGGGTTGCCCTGGAAATCGTTGAGACGAATGTGCTGTGGCTTGAGCTGGTGCCTTGTGATGGCCGGCAGGACTTGCTTCAGGTTTTTCCAGGACATTATGGTGAATATGGAGCCGGTGTCTAGCTCTATCTTGCATGGGGTTCCCTCAATGGACACGGTGATGTGGAACTTCTCCCCTTGGCCAGTGTCAGAGTGACCCACAGTGGTGTTGTAGATCCCCTGGTTTTCCTGGTATTGGTAATCGTCCCTGCGCCTACCTCGATGGCCCCCTGAACGGTTCTGCCCTTGTCTTCCCAGTCCCATGGGTGGTTTGGGTTGGTATTGGGCTGGCTGGTAGGGGGTCGGTTGGGTGGCTCGGCAAGCTTCTGCAATGTGCCCTCTTTTCTGGCAGTGGCGGCAGATGGCATCTTTGAATTTACAAAGCGCCCTGGCATGGCCCCCTAGGCACCTTGAGCATCAGGTTTGCCTGTTCTCATAGTCTCTGGGGCTTACCCTTTTCTCTGTGTGGACACGGTGCACCAGTTCATCCTCCTCTGACTCATCGTCATATTCGGGGACTTGGGTCATCCAATCAGGCTCCCTGTGTGTGCGATGGATGGTACCAGTCTTTTTGATGTCTGCTGCTGAATTTTCCGATGATTCGGAGGCTCGAGCTTCTTCTACGACATCCTTGAAAGTTGCCGCCCATCTGATCAGCAGCTTATTTTGTAGATTGAGATCTCTCATTCCTAAAATGATCAGATCTTTCATCATTTCCTCCGGGTTTATGAATTCGCATTTGTTTGCGATCTCCCGGAGTTTAGCTACAAAGTCATTTATAGATTCACCATCGCACTGGCGGCGATGGTAAAATTTGTTTCTGCTTACCATCGGGGTTGCTGCGGGAGCGTAATGTTCCTTCAGAGTTGTCTGGAGCGTTGTCCATGAAATGGACTCAATGTCCGTGGGAGCCCCCAAGGTCTGTGCCATTTTATAAATTTTTGGCCCACAGTAGGTTAGGAAGAGTTGGGCGGCATATAAATTTTATAAAATAAATAAATAAATAAATAAAGAGAGCCTTCTTCCTATTGTCGGGTAGATCCTGGAAATTGTTGGCTTCCAGGAACATGCGAAAATGGCTCATATATGTGTGCCATTCTTCCGTTTTCAGGTTGAAGATTGCTGGAGCGGGAAAGGTGTGGGTAGCCATCCTCAAGTTTTGGCCGGAGCAGGCGATGCTTGCTTCTAAGATGGCCGTGGATGCCACGAGGTGCCTTTGTTCTGTTGTCCTTCTTCACCTTCGTCGCCAGTGTTGGATTTGCGCACGAAAGAAGGAGCGAGGCACAGGAACAGTTCAGCACCTTTTATTTTCCTGGCTGCATGCAATACGAACTGCCGGCAGGCTGCAGGGAAGCCGCTTTTAAGGGCTTCCCTATAGCCTAGCCAGCCACTGACAGTAGTTCATTTCTCCCACTGCTAGATTAGCCAATCAGCGGCGGCTATGCAAATCTGTGCTCCGTACGGCAGTACGTAACACTAAACAAACAGCTTATACTTTAGTAAATACAGAATAGCCATTTCGAAAGCTAGATTAAATGTGTTGCCATCAAATATGCTGTAGGGTAGGTTTCAAAAAAATTCTCCGCTCTCAAATATTTTGCCCTGGTAAGGATACTGATTCTGAAATGGATTTATTTATGGAAGTTATTGTATGAGTTTTCAACAAAAAGATATGTGGCCTATTTTAAAATCTAAACCAAGAAGACATATTTCTAAATATCTGTAAAATTTTAACGTGCAACAAAAATCCTAATATTATAGTGGCAAGAGACAAATTTTTAACTAAGTTTTGGGGAACAAATCAATGAATTGGCGTTTTAAGTCTTTTATGTAATATTTTTAAAATATTTTACTTGTTAAATTTTTTTTAAGTATAACAATAGCAAGTTTATGTTAGATTTATAACTTGCTTTTGGGCCTTCTGGCAATAAATAACATTGATTAGAAATCATTGATTTCTAGGGATTTGCCAGCAGAAAAGAAAACTTTACTATGTGATTACAAGTGGTACCTTGCAGTTTTTCTCTCTCCCCACAACCTTCTTCATACAGCGCATGTAGCATTTAATGCTTTGTTTCCCAGCCATGCAAAATGAATTTAAAAGTTTGTTTCTGCTACTATCTCTTATTTTCCTCCCATCAAAACAAGTGCCAAGTTAGAATTCTGTTTCTGCATTTTTTAAGAAAATGAAAAATATACAAGTACCATACCAATTAATTATATCTATTTAATTCAGTACTGTATTCTCTCAGCAGACAAATTCCTAACATATATTCCCAAGCCGCCATGCCCTCTTCTTCTCTTCCCTAAACTTTGTATCACTTCTTCCAGTTAGCACTCTTGGTTTCAAATAGTTCTCTTTTTCCTTCTCTCCTTACTGGTTTGCTTATTTATTTATTTATTTATTTGTTTGTTTGTCAAACATGTACAAGATAGCAGGTATAGGTATAAACATAAACATAATCAAGGTGAATACAGATAGATGAGGACAATAGGACAGTAGGACAGGGACGGTAGGCACGCTGGTGCGCTTATGCACGCCCCTTACAGACCTCTTAGGAATGGGGTGAGGTCGACAGTAGACAGTCTAAGGTTAAAGTATTTTGGGTTTGGGGAAGAAACCACAGAGTCAGGTAGTGAATTCCAGGCATTGATCACTCTGTTGCTGAAGTCGTATTCTGAAATCAAATTCTGCTGGCATAGTAGTTGTTCACTGATGTTGATGTTTGGAAGATGTAAAATCTGTGTAGACTCAGAGGATCTTTGGACCTACTTTGGAGCAGTGGTTCAGTGTAGCAGAAGTCGGTGCTGGTGTTTGTGAGGCATGGAGCTTCTGGAATGGCAAGGTAATCAGGCTGGATGATTTGGTCAGGAGTTAACATTTCTAGTTAGCAGTGTAATGTTGCCAGAGAAGAAGCTACGCAGGATTAAGTTGACTACTCTTAATGCCTTTTTGGCAATGTTGTTACAGTGGGCTTTGGCACTTAGATCATTAGATATGAGTACTCCAAGATCCTTGACAGAATGAGGGTCGTCTACAAGGTCGTGTCCTCCAAGCTTGTATTTTGTGTTCGGATTCTTTTTGCCAAAGTGTAGGACAGAGCATTTGTTGATTGAGATTTGAAGTTGCCACTTGTTTGACCATTCTGATACATAGTCAAGGTCTTTCTGAAGGGTAGTAGCATTCCTTCTCCAAGGTAACTTCTTCCTTCTTTTACAAAAGAAAATAGAGGGAACGCTATGTATGCTGTATTCAAATCATGAATGGAAAGCAGGATATGAATCCCTCAAATCAATATTTCCATTAATTTAAATAATTTGTAATGGGGGCTGGAGGGATAACTTCAAGTCAGTTTTGACTCCTAGAGACTGCCTGGATAAGTTCCTGCAGTTTTCTTAGCATGATTTCCATGTAGTTTTCCACTGCTGCTTCTTAGGACTGAGAGAAAGGGGCAGGCCTAAGAATACACAGCAAGCTTTGTGTCTAAGGCAGGACTAGAACTCACAGCCTCATGGTTTCTAGTTTATTGCCTTAACAACTACAGCCAGTTTGGCTCTCCTTTTATGGATCTACTCATCCTTATTTTTCAAAGCTATTTATATTAAGTTTCCAGCTAAAAAACAACACCTGTCTGACCTCAAAAGTGGGTTCAGTCCTGATTAATATATGGATGGAAAACACTAAGAAGTCCTTGGCCTATAGGCTAAGTGGTTATAAGTTGAAAAAGGAAGGCAATGGAAAACCTCTTCTGTAATGCTGCCAGGAAAATGTCATGAATCACCATGAATTCAGCATTTCAAGAAGTCACCATGAGCTAAGCTTGAGTTTACAAAGACTTTGCCGTTTATATAATTTTGGTAGCAATTAACAAACGTTAAGCATTTATCTTAGCTTGACTTTTGAAAATGCTTACATTCTTTCAAGAAAGAAGCTCGTCCATTTGTTCAAAATGATAATGCATTAAGTATCAGTCTGTGTAAGCCACTTCCTTGCAGTTTTGAACAAAATTGTTCAGAAGCTGTTGAAACAATCCCAGGGGTTACTTAAGACAATAGATGAAAATGCTGCAACTTTTGTTCTTAGACATTTAACGACAGCAAGAGCACTGCAGGCATCCTGGTTTTTAATTAAGCTGTGATTATGGATAATTGTACCTCTAACTACTGGATTGCAAATACTGTGTAACTCTCATTCCTATATTGTAAGGGCATCATCTTCAGTACCATTATAGTCCCAGGAATTCACTGTTTTAATTGTCAAAAGTAAATTCCAACTAACTAATAATTTGATTTGATGCAGATGTAGTTTAAAGAATGAATTCACATTTACTTATTTCTTACAGTGATTTCTAAACATCAAAAGTATCTTTATTTGAACTAGTAAACTAATATATATTTCTGCAAGACAACCACACAAACCGATAAATAATTCTATTTATATTTCAACAATTATGTAAAGACTTTGTGTGGTCAAACTGAATCCAATACAAAACCCAGCCTTGTTTTTGGTTAAACATTACAAAACTGAAAGAAAAGTTTGCAATTCATTAATTTTGGGGGCAGTAGGCCTTCTGGGCTTCCTTCATTGCTCTCCATAGTTTCACTTCAGCAAAGTGAAAAACTTGAGATTTGGCTGCCTTAAAATGGTCTTTTCTCACAAACTTTCAAATAAGATAGCAATAGCACTTAGACTTATATACCGTTTCATAGTGCTTTACAGCCCTCTCTCAGCGGTTTACAGAATCAGCATATTGCCCCCAACAATCTAGGTCCTCATTTTACCGACCTCAGAAGGATGGAGAGCCTGGTGAGATTCGATCTGCCAAACTGCTGGCAGACAGTGATCAGCAGAAGTAGCCTGCAGTACTGCATTCTAACCACTGCGCCACCGCGGCTCATGATGAATGGGTTGGACTCCTCTAAGTCCAACATTGGAGGGGAATGTGGAGAGGTGGTTTTTCCTCCCTTGGCTAGTTGTTGTGTTATGGATTTTGTGGTGATTTTAAAGGAATTTTATTCTTTGTGAAAAGCTGCCCAGATTCATTTGGAGTTCTATAGCCTAGAAAAACAAATAATAAAAAACCAAAGAAAGAAATAAACAAATCAAGCCTGTTTATGGGATGAAGAAAAATGCACAGGGCATTCAGATACCCAGTAGTATCAGGGTAGAAGGAAAAGGAAAGAAAGAAAAGAAAAGAAAAGAAAAGAAAAGAAAAGGGAGGGGAGGGGAGGGGAGGGGAGGGGAAGAGGAGGAGAAGATAGAAGAGAATATAGAAGAGAAGAGAATGTATAAGAGAAGAGAATGTATGAGAAGAGAAAGAGAAAGAAAGAAAGAAAGAAAGAAAGAAAGAAAGAAAAAGAGAGAAAGAAAAAGACAGACAGAAAGACAGACAGAGAGAGAGAGAGAGAAAGAGAGAGAGAGAGAGAGAGAGAAAGAAAGAAAGAAAGAAAGAAAGAAAGAAAGAAAGAAAGAAAGAAAGAAAGAAAGAAAGGAAGGAAGGAAGGAAGGAAGGAAGGAAGGAAGGAAGGAAGGAAGGAAGGAAGGAAGTCATTGCTTTACTTTCTTTTTCCTCCAGTGGGAAAAATACTGCTTTTTATTATACAGAACAACTTCACCCACATCCACACCCACACACACTTTCACTTTTTTGCTGTTAAAAGAGTTTGCCTCCCTTTTAAGGAAAAGATTGCTTTGTAATTCTATGCAATGAGATACATGAAACTCAGTTTCTGAACTGGAACTGTGTGAGTTTTCTTCTCTTACATAAATATAAGCACACATTTATATATCTGAATGTGTGCCCACACACATGCCCATGCACATGTCCATACTTTGCAACTAGATCTTAAAAATGTTTCCAAGTTCAAATTATTTTTCTGTGGAATTAGAGTTTACAATTTTCGGTTGTATCAGAATAATGTGCATCCAATAGATGGATTATTGCTTTCATTCATAAACAGGTAGTCGTTCACATGTATACTTTGAAAAGTTAATATACGTGTTCTGTACTTGAAGCAAGTAATTTCAAGAAAACAAAATAACACATTTTGTTATTTCTGATATGGAAATGAATAGATCACTATGTCAGAAATGCCAAATATAAATACAAATGTTCCTGTCAATTGACAGTATATTTTGGGAAAGTAAAGGATGTGTGTTTTGTTTATGGACATATTCAGATGAAATATGATAAAAAGAATTCCCCCGCACAGCATTTCTACTAGATAAAGCCACATTTTCTTAAAATGTATTTCACCCACCCAACTTTAAAATATCCAATATCCAAAGTTCATGGCCACAATGAAATCCATTGCACTGTTATTCAGAATAAAACTTCCAAACAGCTAGTTTATTTGTTTTCTAGGCTTAAACAGTGCTTCTATGCCCATAATTGCAGCCACAATTCATCGATTTGTTTATAAGATTGAAAGATAAATAAAAACAATATTTCAATATATAATTTTATTAGAAGTTTTAAAAATAAAGCTATTCAAGGAAGACGCAGCAAGGAAGAAATTAAAGAAAAAGCTAAAAGTACAAGAAAGAAAGAAAAAGGAAAGAAAAATGGGGGGAAATAGAAATGATAGAAGTAGCTTCCAATCTTCTTTACTGCAGTTATAAGTACAATTGTAAATTTACCTCTTTCTTTAAAGTTACATCATGGATTCCTTTTTTCTATAATCTTTCCCATCTAATCATTGAAACCATAAACCACAAGTTTATTTTTTCCCCCTATTTTATACTAAAGAGTCTCCAGTCATCAAGAAATGCAGATATTGTCTTTTCTCTAAATCAAAGAAGTCAACTCAGTCATCTCAGCAAATTTTCAACAACCATTCCTCCATTGTAGGTATTGCCAAATCGTTCCATCTCCGTGCATACAATCATTTTGCTGCAGTTATCATATATGAAAGCAAAGCTGCATGACTTTTTTCCAGTTGTTTCAAGAAATTGCTGTGTGCTTCTTTCTGTTCTGTAAAAAGTCCAGTAAAGGTGTTTTCAGGCACAATCTGGATGTATAATCTATTCCAGTGATGGCGAACCTTTTTTGGCTCGGGTGCCAAAAGGGTGCGCATGCGCGCGATAGGCTGCACGCGTGCGTGATAGCGTGTGCGCGTGCGTGATAGCGTGCACGTGCGTGCCCTCACCCATAATGCAATGCCCTCCCCCACGCATGCACACAACCCCCGCTGCCCCCCGCGCATGCGCACAGGCCTCACTGAAGCCTCTGGACTTGCTGTAGGCCCGTTGGGCTGTTTTTCGCTCTCCCCAGGGTTCAGGAAAGCCTCCTGAAGCCGGGGGACGGGCGAAAAATGGCCCAACGGGCCAATCGGAAGTTCAGAAATGAAACAGAAGTGGAGCTGCCCTACTACTTACCTTCAGATAGCTGCAACCAGGCCTCGCACACCTCGGCCCATTTCTTCTGCAGCAAGGTTTTCCTGAAGGCCTCTCTAGCCGATAACAGAGCTCCGGATCGATCTGGAGCTCTGTTATCGGCTGCAGAGGCCTTCAGGAAAGCCTTGCTGCAGAAGAAATGGGCCGAGGTATGTGAGGCCTGGCTGCAAGTGTCCAAAGCCGAAGAATTTCCTGAAGACCTCTGACAGCGAAAATGAGGCTGGGGGTGAGCACACAAGTAAACTTCCGGTTGGGCCGTTGGGCCGTTTTCGCCATCCCCAGGCTTCAGGAGGCTTTCCTGAAGCCTGGGGAGAGCGAAAGTGGCCAAAAAGAAGGCCGAAAATCAGCTGGCCAGTGTGCACATGCACGCTGGAGCTAACATAGGGCAAAGCCTCGCGTGCCCTCAGATATGGCTCCGTGTGCCACCTGTGGCACGCGTGCCATAGGTTCGCCATCACTGATCTATTCCATATTCTTAAAATGGCACTGCTAACATAATGATTTTTGAAGTCTACATTAACTTTAACTTCATCATACCATAGTTAGTCATGCAACCAAAATCCCAGGTCATGCTCTTCTGATTGTTACATTCTCTTATTTCTTGGCAACATCTTTTTTTTTTAACCACAATTCACCTTTACTTTAAATTGAGAGGACAGGATTGTTCCAATCCTTGTGTTTTAAAAATGCCAACAATTTTAACAGTAATTCTGTTCCAGGGAAAAGGATTTTTCTTAGCCTCATATGCTATAAGAGGTGTATTAGTCAGGGTCCTTACACCCAGTTAGCATTAGTCATTCAAGGTCAGCCTCGGAATGAAAAGATTATGTGTACATATAGGCATTCAAGTGGTAAGTCTTCAATCACTTGACAGAGATGCCCCAATCAAATTCTGCCTACTGTGAGGTGAGGCAAAGCTTGTCTAGCATGTTATATTAAAGCCAGGGGTTCAAACTGCAATTCAACATGCTTCAAAAACTGAATTTGCACCAACTGATTTCTTTATTTCTCTGTCTTGTTCAGTTTGCAAAGTCCCTTCTCCTTTTAACTCTGCTGTATTGAATTTCCTGAATCTGCACATTATACAATGAACCATAAACTAATCACACAAGATGGCTTCAGACACCCATTATTCATTCATCAATGTGTCACGCAAACATAATTTTTCTCCCGTACCCACCTCAACTTGACTTGTCTCAGAGGATTGTTGTGCAGTCAATATAAGAAGAACAATGTGTATTCCCCTGCTTTGTTAAACAGGATAAGAAGTGTGAAGTTATTTAATAAAGTATTTTATTATTCATGCCTTCCCTGGTGGGGATAAACCTTTACAAATGAACAAAACAATATTGTTACATAACCATTCAATTGGTTGTATATTAAAAGAGAAAAATGATAGGATAGTGGTTGGAGCAAGTCTTCCTTAATCTGGCATCTTCTAGATATACTACAATAATTTTACCATTTCTTTATGCTATGGAATCTGGTGATTATAATTCCATACTTGAACTAGGGACTATATGAGGCATGTCTTCATTTCAAACTATAATGTAACTGGCTTTTACGAATATGCAAAATATACCATTCTATGAAATTCCTGAATATATTATTGTTTTATCATGATCATGCTAACCCAAATATTCCCAGCTAATCCAGCAGCTCTCCAAAGGTAAACCTTTTGGAATCAGAAGTGTTTTGTACCACTATTTCTGAAACATTTTTACATAGCAAAAATGGAACATTCCAGAGTTTTGGAGATCATCCATTCCCTTAAATATATGTTTTGTACATGACCTCTTGCTTCAAAAACTATATGATAAATGGCCATATAAGTTCTCTAAATAAATAAAATAAATTCTGAATGTAGGAAAAGGACCAATGAATGAATTTGAAATAAAGAATAATTTTCTGACTCAGAGCTATGAAGCAGCTTGCCTCCAATTGTGGGTGCTTCATCACTGGAAGTTTCCAAGCAAAGGTTGGACAGCCATTTGACTGTGCTGTTCTGAAGATTTTTGCCCTGGGCAGGGGAGTTGGATGAGAAGACTTCCAAGGCACCTTGAAACCTACAATTCTTTGTTATATTTTGTGTGCAGCTGGAGGTGATTCAACAAGAACCTAAAATACTATTTTATAATCAATAGAATGCTCAGAAAATGAGTGATAAAATATTGACTTGCCTGAACAAGCTTATACAGCAGGTGTTCTCTTATTTCTTAGTATTACAAGCCATTGCATTTATGACCCAGTTTCTTCAAGGTTTATCACATGTTATCTGTTGATTCACACTTGAATACTAAACAGTGACCTGAAGTCTACTTAATATTCTATTGAGGAGAAACTGATTCCTCTACTTATAATTTCCAAGTGGTTAGACTATTTGCTTGACAAAAGCATCCGTTGTTTTCATTGACCAAGCATCACGGTTGATCTTCCAACCATTCCATTCATACGTGTGATTAAAAATCTTTTCTGAAATGGCATGCTTTTGTGTGTGTTCAACATTCACAAAGCTATCTTATCTGAAAGATGGGTGACAGTGTTAACAGAAGGTGACTACAAAAGCTTTGTAACATCTGCAAGAAAATATCTTGTCCAAACACATCTTTCGTAAACACTGAGAATACTTTACATTTACTAAAATAAATAGAGAGTTATAACTCAATTACATCCATACTCATTGGGCTTCTTAGAATGACTCCTTCTTGTTGATGAATGATCAGGAAAATAAAATGCCACATGGGCTTTGAAAGAATAAAAGACTATATTTATTCATTCTACATACATAAGTGTTCTTAAATGATTTTGCCATACCTGTGACGGTTTGCTACATTGGCAGCCCAGTCTTCACCCAAAAAAATAAATGGAGCAATAGTAAGACAATTTCTACGAGGGCCAGTTTTAAAGAAACATAGTCAAGGGCATTAAAAAGTCAATCTGGCCAGTACAACCATGTATCATGTTGCATTTTTAAAAGACAGGACTTCAATCACATGGTTGCAGGCATTAATTTGACTGTTTTGACCTTGTCTCTCCAGAACTCCCGAGAGATAGCATTACCAATAGCAACTTCATGACCTCTGGCAAGATCAAGTACAGTAGCAGGGAATGGGAAGGTCAGCCTACTTCTCTGACCTTCCTATTCCCCGCTACTGTACTTGACATTGGCAGAAGGGAAAGGAAGAAGCAAGAGAGGAAGTAGAAAACATTGTGATCATTGTGAGTTGACTACAACTTGAAGGCACAATCAAGGATGCCATGTGGGATGGCACATAATCAAGGATGAAATGTTGGAAGCTGCCCAAGTGGCTGACAAGAGCAAAAATGGAAGAAAAGTTATTTTCAACTGCTAGACACCAACTCCAGATTCTTCTTTAAAGTCTTTCTTTTATGCAGCTCCTCTAAGAGGCAACATAGCAACGCTGAAGTGAGATTTCCAATAGTAGAGCAGCTATTATTTCACAGAGTATCTTCTTCATAAATAACAGGAAACATTCATTGGTTTAGGTCTGTAAATTGCATGAGGCAGACCCATGCTGTAATGAGCCATATGGGGGGGGGTCCTTTGAGGAAGTGTGGTATCACTGTACATTTTGATTGCTTTGTAGCATTGGGAATTATTTGACAAGATAGATGATAGATAGATAGATAGATAGATAGATAGATAGATAGATAGATAGATAGATAGATAGATAGATAGATAGATAGATAGATAGATAGATAGATAGATAGATAGATAGATAGATAGATATAGCACTTAGACTTATATACCACTTCACAGTGCTTTACAATCCTCTATAGGATGGAAGGCTGAGTCAACCTTGAGCCGCTCAGAACTCCTGGAGTGAGCAGGGTTTTAGCCTGCAATACTTTATTCTAATTACTGCACCACCATGGCTAGATAGATAGATAGATAGATGAGAGATAGGAGAGAGAGAGGGGGGGAGGGAGGGAGGGAGGGAGGAGGGAGGGAGAGATGATAGATGGATGGATGGACGGACACTCTGTTTACAAATGATTGACTTGAAGATGTTATAATACATCACTTTTTTACTGAATTAAGATAGAATCAAAGGATAAAAATTGGAGGTCTTTACAGTTTGGGGCACATATCACTGAAAGATTTAATTTTAGGATTGTTTTTATAGGCCTCGAATGCTAGTCCATCTTTACCTTTTACAGCAGTGAAATGAAAACAGACAGTGGAAACAATCAAGAGGCAATTGCATAAATGCCTTTGGGTATCTATTTCCATCTGGATAATTACTGTGTATGTCTTTGCAGCTCAAAAGGTGAGAGGATTTTCTCTCTGGGTCTGTGCCTTTTCATTCCACACTGCCACTATTTTTGGCCTTTAGCCACTATCACAGTATTTACCAGCAAAGGTCTAAAACCATACAGCAAATCTCAATTCAAGAGCTACTTAATCTACGGCAAAGTAACTGGGAGAGCCTTTGTGTTTGACTGCAACACTGTGGGGGAACTAAGAACTTGGCTGACAAATTAGACAAAAGATATTGCTAATCCTATTCACTGTATACTGTTGAATATGTATGAAGTGGATTTATAACCAGTTGCTGAAGAGTTACTTTATTACAGACTTCATTTGCAAAATAATAATAAAAAAGAAGCTATTCCACAGCAGGCACTTTTTTCTGTTCTTTTTTTTAAAAAAAATGATTTTCAAAGTTCCCTGTTCATTATATTTTACCCACATACTGACTTAGAAAATGTTGTAGCCCAGTTTGTCAAATATCATATTTTGACTCTGTTTGTTTACTCTGCTTATAATTGTCAGCTTGTTTTTTAGTAATCCAAACAGATTTTTTTTGTTCCAAAATATTTTTGAAATGTGTTTTCAAGAGTATGTACAAGTATGTACTTCAAGACAATTCTCATAGTAAATATCTTGGCAGGAGCCACTTGCACAGATCAATTTTTGGAAACCT
>QLTV01001348.1:2638897-2649921 GCA_003457575.1 Thermophis baileyi | reverse complement strand
TAAATAGA
Organism: Thermophis baileyi; assembly: GCA_003457575.1. NCBI lineage: Eukaryota > Metazoa > Chordata > Lepidosauria > Squamata > Dipsadidae > Thermophis > Thermophis baileyi. The sequence goes on along the minus strand of QLTV01001348.1, from coordinate 2,649,913 downwards.
TTACAATTCAAAACATATATTAGAATTAAAATAAAAAAAACATTTCAAAACAATAAGGAACACACATTTCATAATTTGTGAATAAAAAATATCTCTCAAAGATAAATATCTTACACACTCACATAGACACATGCATGTGTTATTTATCTACATATCTACCCCTACCCCTACACAATCACACATACACAACTACACACATACACACTTACACACACACATGTTATTTACATATCTACCCCTACCCCTACACTGCCATACATACACAACCATACACACACACTTACACACACACACTTACACACACGCATGTGTTATTTACATATCTACCCCTACACACATGTGTTGTTTACATATCTACCCCAACACATGCAAAACCACACATACACAACCACACACACACTCTCTCTCTCACACACACACACACACACACACACCCTCCCTCTCTCTCTTTCCCTCTCTCAGCAAATTAGGGTTTGGAGCGGGTCTCTCCAAAATCTCTCTGGCTCTCTGATCAGGGGGGGTGGGGGGGGGAGGGGTGAGAGGTGTTTTGGGTAGATCTGGAACGGGAAAGTTTTTGTGTTGTGCAAGGGACAAAGTTGCAGTCTTTGGGAAGGAGGAGGGGGTGAGGGAGGGAAAGAGAAGCTGCGTTTTCTCTCTCTCTCTCTCTCTCTCTCTCACACACACACACACACACACACACACACAAACACACACTCTTCCTGTCTCTCTTCCTCTCTCTCAGCAAATTAGGGTTTGGAGCAGGGTCTCTCCAAAATCTCTCTGGCTCTCCGATCAGGTGGGGTGGGGTGGGATGGGGAGGGGTTGCTTTAGTGCAGAGGTCTTCTGGTCCAACTCCCTGCTCAAGGCAAGAGACTATATGTATATTATCCAGACAGTGATTTATTTCCCTTCACTGTATGTGTTCAAGCAAGTTGAGGAAGCATCTATCAGCATCTATCGGCTTTACTTCCAATAGAGAATAACTGTAGCAGTCTAGATGCTCTCTGAGCTTGGTCATTTGCTTGCAGACATTTCATTATCCAACTAGGAAACATAATCAGTATGAAAATGTCTCGCACTGCTGATGATAACTTAGTTGGGTAATGAAGCATCTGCAAGCAAACAACCAAGTTCAGAAAGCACCAAGGACTCTATAGGCTTTAATTTGGATTCCTGCACTAGCCAGGGACTTAGGCTTAATGGCATAAATAACTATTACCAGTGCTCAATGAAAGATTGTTCCTATTCCAGAAACCTGAGTCATAGATGTTAGATCCATGATGCTCCAAGAAGGTGCTTTCTGATATAAAAACCAGAACACTTCTAGGAATTTTATTTATTTAATTTAATTATTTTTTATGTGACCTAGGTCCCCTGTAAGGTGACGCTGGGTGACTTACAGACTACTGTATAAAAAGACAAATAGAAAAATAATTAAAATATTAAAACTATACAAATTACCAATTTTGAAATTATACCAAAAAAGATTCAGAGATAGATAGCAGTGGCGAGCATCCCACTTGGGGCCCCAAGCCAATTGGTAAAGCCAAGTTTTAATGTCCTTCCGGAAGGCCAAAAGTGTGGCAGCAGTTTTCACCTCTGGTTGTAGAATGTTTCACAGGGACAGCGCCACAGTGGAAAAGATCTTCTCCTTAACCCCACCTGCATGATAAAATGGGGCACTTGGAATTTAAATACTGATTCAGCAACAATTAAACTGACTGATCATTTAAATCTGAGTGAAACAGGATCTTTTCTTATAGTGACATCACTTTTCAAATGCCTTTCCTTTAATTTCAGTATGCTGTTTGTTATTTAAATACTGCTTTAAGATGTTTTAAAATTTAATTACATGTTCATATTCCAATTCTGTTTTTTTCAATTCCACAGCAAATCATACAATAAAATGCAATTAGATGTATCAACAATACATTAGATAGTCAAGTAAACTCTCCAAATCTGGAGATGAAAGTGTTTCTTGGATGATAAGTTAGCATTTTGTTTGAAGATCTACCAAAGACATTTAGGTTTACAAAGTGATTAATTATAGAAACAAAAGCACTAGAATCTAGTTATATTGTAACAAATACATAATCTATCAAAAATGTAACTTTGTTAATGCAAACATGACAGCTCTTTTCCTCAAAGGAAACCCACAATTAAAAACCTCCAGAAACTAGCTTTTATCCTCGAAGCCAGTACTAATTTATTATGAAAAGTTCTAACTTCATTTTCTAATAAATTAGCATTAAAACAATAAAATAACTGACTGCCCTGCAAGGGGAATGTGTAATTTGGTGGAAAGAGGTGAAATGTACAATTTCAGGGTTGACATTTCAATATCTTGAATATTACTTTTCCTTTTATTACCATCTCTATTTATACTTGCTATGAATTAATTACTACAGTTTCTCCAGTTTGAGTTTGTCATGAAATGAAAAGAGGTCTGTCACTTTTGTCTCATCAGTGAATCAGGTAAGTAATTTTCTTTGCTAGGTACAATCTACTAGAAACTGGATTTCTGGTGCGAACATGAAAGGAAAGAGCTCTTGTGCAGCTTCCATTCATTTCAAGGCATTTAAAAAAAAATACAACTAACTTCACAATCCATAGGGAGCTGGTAGGGAACAATGAGATGGCTAGACTTGCTAATTTCTATCCCCCTGGACTTGGGATAGCAAGAAAAGAAGGGAGATATGATTTACCAATTCAGCTTGATGGATTATATATGGAGTGTTGCTCTTTTACTGACAGAACTGGAGTTTTACTTGGCCCCACATTGTGATATGTCTTAAACATAGCTTACTGAAAGGCCAAAATTGACAGTCTTCAACAAACACACCTGGCCATTCATAAACCAAAAATACTGGACTCATTCAACACCCAGTACCAAACCCCAGCAAACAGTGACATTGAATAGTGTGAACCCAGACAATATCTATTATCTACCCAAATTTGGCCGACATGAGAGAATGAAGAGAATATGGTGATCCAGTGGCTTTGAAGCTGGCTCATTGCCAACTGGATTCCCTTATTTTGAGGGTAGCCTACTTCTGCTATTCTTCTGCAGGAAGAAGACTAGTGAGATCTTTCCATCAGTTGTGGCAGAATGCTGCCTCTAGCAGTGTTGTTTCCCTCAGCTGGCATCTTCTAGATGTCCACAGGAAAGACATGATTAGGACAGCACTTCTCATGGATTCTCTCCATTGAGTAAAGCTTCCAATTCAATATATTGAGCAAATCTTTTGTTTTCAGCAAACAAGACTCTAGCATATTACTCAACCATGCCCACACAAACATTTCCATTAACATGATTGGTTTCTTTTACTATTTTCCAATTCTTCCTTCCTATTTTCTTTCTCGGTTTCTTTTAATTTCCTACTTCCTTCCACGCAGAGATATAGTCGTCTTCTCCATTTAGGCCAGCAGAATTAACAGAAGAATAAATGCAATACTTATGACTTTACAGTATATGGTCTCCTTAAAAAGCTAGAGCAAAATGAAGATGATCTGATGAGATAAATCTTGGAAGGTTAATAGCTTTTTTAAAAATCAATCTTATTTGCAAAAGAAAAAGGATAAATGGCTTAGTAGATGAAGTGCTGGCCTCTCACCTTTGTGAGCAGAGTTCAAGTCTAAACTATGTGGGTCCAAAGTAACATGGCTGTACTGGGCTGAGATCAGTCTCTAGTGGGCAGGAATCTGTATTACAAAATTCCAGTTTGTAATTTGCTATATGGGGGGTACTGATCTATTAAGCCACTCAAAGCTGCCCATCATTTCCATAACAAGCAGCAGAAACAGGCTGGAGTGAAAACAATCACAAATAAGTGGCTTAAAATAAACACACACACCTACACCATGCTGTTTGCAACATTCATCCTGTTTTAATCCTATATGAGACTTGTAACACATGTATTTGCATCTGTTGTGCACAAGCAATAATTCTTAATGGATTTTATCAATTACATTCTGGCAACAAAAATAGTCAGTGGCATTATAAGCATGAAAAGAATTTTTTTTAAAAAAAAATGTGTGTGCATGTGTGTGTGTTTCATTGAGAATAAGTTGTTACTCTTACTCTTGTTTCCTAACAGTAAATGAGCCAAATCTGTTTCAGAGGTAAGTTTATTCCAGTAGTGGGTTGCTGCCGGTTCGGACCGGTTCTTTAGTACCGATAGTGGAAATTTACCGCCGCTCGCAGAACCGGCAGTGATGACCGCCGGTCCACGCTCCTGAACCGGTCCTCCGGTCACCGCAGCTTGCAAAAAACCCCTCTGCGCATGCGCAAAGGCTTCTGCACATGCGCAGAGGGTCATTTCCAGGTCTTTTGCGTGACGTGACGTGATGTGACGGGGCGCGATGCGAACCGGTAGGGAAGGTAAGTGGAACCCACCCCTGGTTTATTCCATATATTAGCCTTAAGAACTCCACAGGTTCTTGACCTCACTGAAGGTTAATTGTAAGACTGTAAGGATAAAAATTGACAATTATTTAGTCTAAGAGAGGGGTGTCAAACCTTTGTTTCAGTGGTGGGTTGCTGCCGGTTAGGACTGGTTCATTAGAACCGATAGTGGAAATTTACCGCCGCTCGCAGAACCGGCAGTGATGACCGCCGGTCCACGCTCCTGAACCGGTCCTCCGGTCACCGCAGCTTGCAAAAAACCCCTCTGCGCATGCGCAAAGGCTTCTGCACATGCGCAGAGGGTCATTTCCAGGTCTTTTGCGTGACGTGACGTGATGTGACGGGGCGCGATGCGAACCGGTAGGGAAGGTAAGTGGAACCCACCCCTGGTTTATTCCATATATTAGCCTTAAGAACTCCACAGGTTCTTGACCTCACTGAAGGTTAATTGTAAGACTGTAAGGATAAAAATTGACATGCATCAAGATGGGGAGAAATCGGCGTGGAAAACTGTATGTTTTGGTCAAAGCATTTTGAATGCATGAATTGAATCTAAGAATGAAGGCTTCAGAGATTGTATGTGTATTTTCTATCAGTTGGGCTAAGATGAAAACTAAATAAAGATGAATCCAGATAGCCAGTTAAATCAAAGCAGAAGACTAGAAGTTTATTTAAATCTTGTTCTCGCTAAGTAGTACCCCAATGCTTTATTAATAACCATTGTTTACAGCTAATTCAAACCACCTGCAAATCCCTTTGTTTTGATCAAAGCATCTCTTCTCCTTTCGCCTGCTTCCCAAAGGATTAATAGATGGCTTTGTAAATTGTGAGATAAAATGTTAAAGGTCATGAGTTAATGCATCCTATGGAACTTTTTCTCTTCCTTTCTCAAATGGGTAGTCGGAATATGTCTGCTCTCGGTCTCCAGTTCTTTGTAACATGGTTTATAACTAAATTTAAAGTATTGTGTGCATGTGTGTGCGCGCACTCATACACAGACATATACAGACATCTTTTAAAAGATTATTAAAACCTTTCTATAATAATGTATTACCATCTTTGCCTGAATCAAAGTAAAACTATCACTCCTTTTAAATTAAACTATCCACAAAACACGCATTTACTTTCTGCTATAGAAAATGCTAATAATGCTTTTAGAATGGTATTTAAAAAGTCTAATTATATCATTTAAAAACTGAGACCAAAGGGCAAACTAAATTCTCCTCACATAAATCAGACTTTTTTCTTTATTCCAATGACTTTAAAAACCTCAAATGCGGTAATTTTAATAGCAATGAAGGAATGAATAAGTCATAACTCCACCTGATCACATAACTGTCTATAACTGTTATTAAATGCTCGAAAATAAGTGAACTCATTATGTTTCAGTGCTGCTTTTAGCTAATCTAAGATTCTCCTCACTTAATCATGCAGAAAAGGCTCCAGTGCAGTTTCAGACCCACAGCAAGGTCACTTCTTTCCTCACCCCCACCAGCCCGCTTTCTGCTGATCATTTAAGAACAGCACTTTTGACCTGAAGCTGATGGTCTCTCATAGAAACTGAATGTTTAATCCCAAAGAGCTGTGCTTGAATACAAAATGTGTGTACTGACCGGAGTTATATTTACTGCTAATGGAATCACAAAGAAGAGGGGGGGAAATGTCTATCAGAAGAATTACACACTGTGCCCCTGCCTTGAATTGTAGGAAGACGACTTTTGATATCTGCAACCACCAACTAATGATTTTAAAACTTGATAACCACATGGTAAATTCTGACAAATTCCAACTGGCTTGAACGGTACAGAGATAAAACACTTCCACTTGCCACTCAATATATAAATCTGATTTCTAACATTTATATAAGGTTTATTGGTTTTAATACAGTAAAAGGATTCAAGGAAACAAACACATAATGTGTACTTTAGCTCCAGCAGTTATTTCAAAAAATCATAAATCATAAAATAATTCCTCCGTTAACAAGAATGAAATCATAAAGAACAGAGCCAGGTTTTTTGAACCAAGCCAAGATCATAATTAACCACAGATGTAAGTATCATCGTTCATTTAGCCTTTCTGACAGCCCAGAGAACCAAGTGAAAGCAATCAAGAAATATCAACTGGCAAGTTATTAATTTCTGAAATTGTTATACAGTATTTGAACCTTCAGTGGTGCTGATTGTTTTTTTAAGGAATTGAAGAGAAGTTAGGTACATGTGGTGTACCTTATAATACACCAGATTTAATTGTGATTGAAAAGAAGAAAGAGTGGATAGCCAATATGAGGTGATTGTAGAGTAGAAAACAAAGAATTGGAGAAGATCACAAACTATAAAGATCTGAAAATCAAAATTGAAAGTATATGGCATAAACTAGCTGTGGTAGTGTCAGGTTATTAGTCATACCAAAAAATCTTGGATGGTGCTTAGAAAATCTGTGCATTGACAAAAATTTTATCAATTACAAAAGGACATACTGCTTGGATTTGCACATATACAATGCTGAAATATTACAACACCCCTAGGTTCTTGGCAAGAACTTGATGCTTATGAAAGCCAACACAAGCCAGTTTGATCTAGTGTTTAAGGCACCAGGCTAGAAAATGTGAAACAGTGAATTCTACTCCCGCCTTAGGCATGGAAGCCAGTTGGATGACTTTGGACCAGTCATTCTCTCTCATCCCAACCCCTCACAGGGTTGTTGTTATGGGAAAAATAAGAGGAGGCAGGAGTATTAGATATCTATGCTGCCTTATTTATAAAAATAATAAAGGCAGGATAGAAATTGATTAAATACATAAATAATAAAAGAAAGAACTGGCAGCTGTGACTTCATGTTATGTATATAATAATAATAATACAAATACAAATAATGTAAATGGAAGTAGAATGACTGTAACAAAAGAAAGCAAAGAATACAAATAGTAATAGATGCCTTGGGTGCAGTCCCAAAACATCTGGAGCACCACTTGAACACCACTGGCATTTACACCACCAATCAAATGCACCATCACCATCAATCAAATGCAAAAGGCAACTTCATTTGGAACAGCTTACATCCTGCAACAATACCTTTAACCATCAAACAGCAACATTTGCCCATCCCAGATCCTTGGGAAGGACTCAATAGCTGGATAAAAATGCCAGATCCAGTCTATACATATGGCTGAGTATGTGACTAGCCATAATATATTCAGAGCTATACCTTGTATATTAAAAAATACCATATATTTACTAAGTATTCATTAAAAATATAAACATATGTGTTGAGTTTACAGAAAAAATGGGTGCCACTGTTAAATTAATTCTGGTACCTATTCTATGGTAATTTATTGGATGATTTTATAGAAAAGGAATTACAGGATTTATGGTGTCAAGTTTTAATAGAATGGTACAATACTTTGGATTCAATTCAGAACAATGAGAGATTGAATGCACCAGCTGTATAAAACTTATTAAAACACAAATAATTATTTCTAAGTTGCAACGCAGTCCTAAAAAAATTGTGATTTTTTTTTTATGAGTTGCAAACTACAGTAATACTGAGTTTCCATTCCCACATGTTCTGAAGCACTTCCTTCTGGGTTGAACTCAAAGCATCGTACCCCCTATTTTCTTATTATTCTGATTGCCCTTTAAATGGTGGCTTTTCAAAAGCACCACTTGATTAGGGAAACATCTGGACAGTTAGCATTTCATCCTAAATGAATGAGATGCTATGGAAGCAAATGAAACAATTATTTGAAATTATTTGTTTAGTGTATGTTGTAATAACATAGGAAATCAGTTATCTGTATCAACCATTAACAATGAAGCTATTTTACACCATTCTGTTAAAATAGTTTCAAAATAAATAAATAAAAAAATCACCCAAGTATCCAGTTAGCTGCTATAGGTGAGTGATACCTTCGTACGTCAGGGTATATGTATAAATTGTGTTAATAAAGTATAGTCATATTTTTTGCTCTAGTTATGATTTTTAGTGAAATCAAACATAATATCCTGGGTTCTCTATCCAATTACCTAATCCATGCTACACTGAAGATGATGGTGACATAGGACCATGAAGAAGTGTACTCTGGGCATAATATCATATTTCTCAGCTTCCTTGGTGCTGTCATGTGTTTGGCCTGAAAGCTCTACAAATTCCCTCCCTGGTTAATACCTCTATATTCATATGAAGGAAGAGGGCAGACTTAGTATGGAATTTGTCTGGTGCGAAAGACCAGGACCACATGTGAAATTCCAATTAAACTTGTTTATTATTACACATGCCTATGCACAGAATCTATTCAACTAATGGCACTGGATAAGTGTCAACAGAATTCACAAGGGGTTGGATTTGGTTCGTTTGTGGCTATTTAGCAACTCCAGGCTGATAACTCTTTTGACTCCACTGCCAAGTTGCCACCCCTCCTCCTGAAGAATTACGACATGTAGGGGCTCTATATTTATGAAAAACTCTCCAGGTATGTTGGAATTGTAATATAAATAATGCTTAGCCAAATGGTTTAGGGCAGGATTATGGAACTGGCAGCTATTCTATATTGCTGAACTGCTCTCAGCATCCTTTACAATTGGTTTCACTTAGTGGTGTTAATGGGAATTGTAGCTCAACAACTTATTTTTTTTTAAATAATATGGGTTACTGGGTTTGTATGTAAGTGGATATTTTTGGATATAATGTGTTTTTTTCCAATTTCTGTTTTTTTTTCTTTTATATATTGTTTATGAAAAATTGATGCTGCTCAAGTCCTATTTTTAAATACTTTATTTCTAATGTCTGTTCTGGGATGTTGAAAGCAGAGCAGAAAGGTGTGGAGAAGAAGATCCTGCTGTACAATAGCTGTTGTCTTGTCCAGCAGCCTGTCTGAAAAATAAAGCCACCAAAACACCCTGACAAGTCAAGTTGAGGCAGCCTTCCTCTCTGAACTATGATCAATTGTTGTGACACTATAAAACTGCCATGGGGTAATGCCACAAAATCAAAGCTGTGAGGATAATACCTTACCTCAAGCTTATTTTCTCCTCTAAAAAGGCTTGCTTTCGAAACTACCTTGGACAGAACTTTCATCTCCTTGAAAATAATCAATAAAACATCATAACACATGTGAGTTAGCTGAAACAAGCATAAATTAAAATGCCAGACCAAATGGATTTGTGGTCTAGACTTCCCTTTGTTCCTCCTCTGTGATTCAGAAATTGCCTTGGTTCATACATGCCTCTTCACACATTACGTTTTCCAAGTATATTTAAACCTTTCATGCAGGATGAAACCAAAGCTTTGCAAACATAGGTATTGCATTCATGTGTTTATAGCAAGGGTGGAGAGAAATTTAGCTGCTCCTGCTTCTATATAATATTCAGTCCAGGGACTACACAGTTGGAGAGTAAAGCCCTAAAAGTGAAGGGATTTTATAATGTATCTTTTAAGAAGAGGTTAGCCTGCTTCCAATTTGAAGAAATGAACTAAACGAAAAATGAGAAAGGGACTAACTTCTCATAAGGATTTAACACTGCAGTTGTGTGAAATGCTTTGCGTTTCATTGCATGAGGGCTTTTTTCACTTTGTCTTGCAATAAGACTCCACATTTTGTTTTTTAGAGTCTCCCTAATATCTCAAGACACATGTAAAATATCTTCCCAAGCTTCAAAGATCAGTTTTTTTAAGAAAAATGACAAGCACACATAGTTATCCATGCTGTGATTGGAGAATTTTATGGCCAGCATTTATATATATGCTTCAAGCCTCAAGACGACTGGGTAAAATGTTACTGTTTCTGAAATTTGTACTCTTATGATAACGGCTTACAGCAACACTTACAACCTAGGTTTTAATGTTCAAAAACTCTACACGGGAAATTGATATACTTCAATAAAAAATGCTGAGCTGCTGGTTCTATGGAAATACAATGCATATTCACAGAAAATTAAAAAAAAGATGGGTGGACTCACTACTTTGTTTGCAATTGTGCCCACTGCCCTAAAAAGAAACAAACAAAGGGTGGTAACCTGAGTTCTTAGAAATATCTTGACAGTTAAGAGAGCTGGTAAGATGTGTGGATGACCTTGGGGAACAAACTAAAGAGATAACTGCTTAGGAAACAATCAGACAAGAGAGGAAGAGCTTCCAGTGGCTTGCAAGATTCTGTCAATGTAGCCTTACAATAAAGGACAATTAATTCATCTAGTCATGTCTCATGTCCGATTTACCTGGGAGGATTGACATCAATTCTCACTAACAGAGATGAAATGATAGAAGGTGTTGAAGCTACAGGAACCTTGGGGGAAAGTGATCATGTAATATTGGAATTCAACATTATGCAAACACAAGCAGTAGAACAAAGTCAAGCTAGAGTCTTGGACTTTAAGAGAGCTAATTTCAATAAACTTAGAGAGAGCTTGGGAAGGATTCCATGGACGAGAATCCACAAGGGGAAAACAACTCAAGAAGCTTGGGAAATTTTGAAAAGTGAGATTATAAAAGCCCAGTCTAGCACAATACCAATGAAGAAGAGAAATGAGAGCTCTCAAAAGAAACAAGCATGGCTGCATAAAGAACTCTCGGATAAATTGAAAGACAAAAAGGACAAGGATAAAAAGGGGAAAGAG
>QLTV01001348.1:2600015-2637549 GCA_003457575.1 Thermophis baileyi | reverse complement strand
CTGGAGGCTAAAACATATGAAGAACGGTTGCAGGAACTGGGTATGTCTAGTTTAATGTAAAGAAGGACTAGGGGAGACATGATAGTAGCGTTCCAATATCTCAGGGGTTGCCACAAAGAAGAGGGTGTCAAGCTATTCTCCAAAGCACCTGAACGCAGGACAAGAAGCAATGGGTGGAAACTAATCAAGGAGAGAAGCAACTTAGAACTAAGGAGAAATTTCCTGACAGTTAGAACAATTAATCAGTGGAACAATTTGCCTCCAGAAGTTGTGAATGCTCCAACAGTGTGGATTTCTGCCTAAGCAGGGGGATGGACTAGAAGACCTCCAAGGTCCCTTATTCTCCAAAGCACCTGAACGCAGGACAAGAAGCAATGGGTGGAAACTAATCAAGGAGAGAAGCAACTTAGAACTAAGGAGAAATTTCCTGACAGTTAGAACAATTAATCAGTGGAACAATTTGCCTCCAGAAGTTGTGAATGCTCCAACAATGGAAGTTTTTAAGATGTTGGATAACCATTTGTCTGAAGTGGTGTAGGGTTTCCTGCCTAAGCAGGGGGTTGGACTAGAAGACCTCCAAGGTCCCTTCCAACTCTGTTATTCTATTCTATCTTACAAGTCTGAAAGTATAAACTTCCCACCGCCACTTTTTACTGCTTGGTCCTTTAGAGTGGGTCCTTCCTAAGTTTCTTGTTCTGACTAAGTCAATGGGGGTTCCTGCCTCTCTTGTCTGATTGTTTCCTAGGCAGCATCTCTTCTTCCCCTTGTTCCCCAAGGTCATCCTCACACTCCATTACACAAACTGGTCACAACTATCATAGTAGCCATTTTGTAAGAGCACCAGTGACATATTCTTAAAAATTAAAATGGGTATACCAGCAAAAAAGATTATTTGTCATATCTTATAAAATACAAATACTGACTAGCATTGCTTGGTTGATGGTGAATGGTAAAACGCTGGTCCTGAACTCCCATGAGCTGCAGCTGTCAACATGATCATAATAGCCATATATGATTCTTTATTCATTTGTCTACTACGTACATTGGGGAATATTCAAAATCTGAACTGAGTTTCAGTTTTTTAAACTGATTTGTATAGTCCCGCTTTTGATCTTCTTAATATCAACATGAGTTCAGAAAATTCTTTACAAGAGAAATATTTTTTTTAATTCCCAATATACAATATCACTTTTATGCTAATTATATATTTTTGAATTCAACGGTATTTCTGCTTCATTTATTAAATTAATTCAAAATTCAGCAGTAGGTTTATTAGTAATTTGCTGATGAGCTTTGGAGACACATCTCTGAGTATTAAATTATTTCACCAACCATTAACTGCTCCTGCTTGCTAATTAATATTTTTGAGTTGTGAATACAATCTAACACATGTTACCACTTTAGTTTCTAATCTGGATGAGTGACATCTTTTATCCCATGGAATACATGGGATACATGGAAAAGGTTGCTCTAAAGGTTGATAAAAATTGTTTATTGGTCAATTGGACAATTGGATGGATAAACATAATTTTTGCAGAGTTCATGTTATGTATGTAGTAATGTCTTTACAATCAACAATTATTTTGCCCATTGAAAGTTGAATAGCTTTCCTCCCAAAACTGTGTGTTGGTCTAGGTGTACTTTCACACTTATACTACAGACACATTTCTAGGTAAGAAAAAAATTATCCTTGCTTGTTCTGTTCCTCATTTCTGTATTAATAGTTACATCTAAGATGGCAAATTCTTTTCAAGAATTAGTCCAGAGTAATTTCAATGTAAGTAACATGGTACCTGGATAATCTCTACATTAGCTTCACCCTAGTAAATCTAAATGACAGTTGCCCATTTTTAAATTGCCTCCATCCTTAACAATTTTGATCTGCAGCCTCTGAGAGTTGTTTTTCGAAATAAATGACCAAACTGGTTAGAATTCAAGAATACCCAAACTGTAATTTAAAAATGTAACCAAGACTTTTCTATGACCACCATGTTTGAACAATATTTCCCCATCACTTTACAGTTGTTAATAGCTAGAGGGAAAATTTCAGGGAAATTGCAAAACAAAATAGTTATAGTTTTAGGCTGAGACATCAAACTGACTGATTGGATTCACGTTCCATCCTTCTATTTATGTAAGGCTGTTTATAAGATTCAAAATAAAAATAGTTGATTATATCTATAATGGATTTAGCGTAAAACAGCTCATTTCATCTGAAAGGGTCTTCTGGGTCTGACATCAGTCTTCCCAATTCATATCCCTGTTCTTTCTTAAGAGAAAGAAAATGGAACTAGAAGTGGTTTAACACAAAATCCCTTTTGAAGGCAGAACATCCTTTCAAGATGACCTTTAGTTGAATGAGAAGTGTGATTGGCTAATATCAAAGGCCCGAAGACACACCCCAAATTATTCCTACATCGCCAACGGTAATTTCAGAAGGGCTTCTGCATTCTATTGAAAGCCCCATTCTAAAGAAAGCTCATAGCTAACTGACATGCTTTGTATTTATAGGCAAAGATCCTAAGATCAGTCCTTGTAAGGATCTCAAAGAGCAATGACCTCTATCTGAAACCTTGAAGAACTGCTGCCAAACTGATTTAATACAAGACAATTCCTCTGAGATTTGCTAGAAGTATATCTGACCATTCTGTCATTAAAAATATAAGATTTAGTTGTGAAAAATAAAACATAGCTCACTGAGAACACTTAATAGATATCATGCATTAGTAATGGAAAAATTGATTCAGATTTTAGATTAAATATGCAAAACTTAAGGAATAAGCAAGTATCTTAGGTCTATTAAATGCTGTTCTATTATTACTCATCTATTCACTTTCCACTCCAGTTTGTAATTCCTGCCTCTCTCTCTTTTCAGTTATAATTATTGTATTGGCTATGGTAAATGGGAGAATTGAGAAATTTCCTAGACTCTTGTTATTTAGGTTATTCTATTTTATGAGAGTAACTGAAACTTTCATTGTGAAATGCAATCCTGTATTTAGAATCAGATTGATATTTTGAGTACTTCATGATTATATACCTTCTAGTTTATGTAACTCTCTTTATTGCCAGTTTCTACAAGCAACTAAATAACACAGAAGTTTAAAAGAAAATAAAACATGGCTTTTGCCAATTGGTTTATAACAGCGGTTCTCAACCTGTGGGTCGCGACCCCTTTGGGGGTCGAACAACCTTTTCACAGGGGTTGCCTTGTGCGCTAGCCCACCATCTTGGTGCCACCGTCAGCAGGGGTGAAGTGCTCCCGGTTCAGCCGTGCCTGCGGGTCGCCGAACAGCCGGTAGCGATGGAAGCGGGAGACTTCGCCTACCCGCCCGGACACCGCCATCTGGGTTCTTTTACCCTCTGCACATGTGCAGAACGCTTTGCGCATGTGCAGAGGGTAAAAAGAACCCAGATGGCGGCATCCAGGCCGGGTGGGCGGAGCCTCGCGCTGCCGTCGCTACCGCTTGGGGGGTCACGGGGGGGGTCACGGCATTTGGAAGCTTGAGAACCACTGTTTTATAAGGAAGACTGATATTTTGTTGACTTAGCTTCTCTCATTGCCCATCTTCTTTGCTTCACTGACACAATTTTACACAATTATTACCAAAATTATCATTACTATTATAAAGGAGTGTTAGGTGATGGGTTTTTCCCTAAGTGCTCATATCTTTTCCAGCATGCCTGAGTTGGTGAGGGGGGCGGGCGGGATTGTACTAAAAGGGCTCTTAGGAATGCAAGTTATTTCTGTTTGCTAATTATTCAGGCTCTGTAGAATTCACGATCATGGATCAAAGAAAATTACAATCAATTTTCTCACCTAAAATATATACCAGTCAGATGGAATGTTTTATCACTGTTCTGTTTTATAGAAATATCAATGAAATGAAAGCTGGATGTGTTTAAAGAAAACTGTTTAGAAACCCAATTCCTCAGCGAGTTGCACTTTTTAAAAAAGAAATGCCAACTTACATTTATATTTGGGAAGAAGCAATCAACGTCCACTGGATTTGAATGGTTAGAAAGCCAAAGTATTTACAGGCACCTTGGCTATGCCAGTGCTCACATTCCTTCTACCTGCCACTGTGAATACAAACTGGCCTCTGCAAATGCTGTCAAATCCAAAGCCAAGTATGTCCTTCATCCAGAAAACTGCTATTAAGAATATCAGTCAGCAGGTGCCCCTTCCCACCCACCCCCATTGCTTCTACTGCCCAGTAGCCTGCAGTTATTTGATATAGCAGAAAAGCAAAACTGACGGAATATGGTTGTTTGTCTTTCTGTGACGGGGAAGGAATGGCTTTCAGGGCAATCCCCCGGTGGAAAACAAATGGGGAAAAATATCACCTCCCAAGTGCAGATCATGATGGGAATGAAGCATCCGTTCAATATATTTGAGATGGTGTTGACTTTTCCTTGGTTTTAAATTCTACACATAAAACGAATACAGATTATAAGAATGCTCTGTCCTTCCTGAGTTTTAGTTCATAGAGTGTGACACAGAGTGTGACATTTTCAAACATGAAAATGTGTAAGGAGTTCCTAATCAATCTTCACTTTTTGTCCATTGTAGCCATCAGCTGGGATTCACACACACAAAAAACAACAGTGAATTTGTGGATCCTTTGTTTATAATTTCTGCTTCAAGATTGTGGACAAAATTACTGTTACACTGCAATGGATATACTGTATGTATGTAGCAGAGGTGGGTTCTTGCCGGTTCAGACCGGCTCTATAGAACCGGTAGCGGGAATTTCCCCCCGCTCACCGAACCGGCAGCGATGGCCGGCTGGACACGCCCCCGAACCGGCTCTCTCGGCGGCGCCATAGGAGCCACCATCTTGTTTTTTGCTTCTGCACATGCGCAGCAGCTGGGTTTTTAGCACTGTGCATGCGCGCACACAAAGCGTGCGCGTGCCCGCGCGGTGTGTGAGGAAGCGAACCGGCAGCAAGGTAAGCCAGAACCCACCCCTGGTATGTAGGTACTTTACCTACATTGCAGTGTAAACATACACAGTAATTAACTCCAGAGAGTTACTGTATTGCTGCTGCTGCTGTTCTTTCAGAATTTAGAAAAAGAATATGAACCTTTCTGATTTTGAAAACCAGTGAATATGCTCAGTATCTATGTGAAACAATATGAAGCATTTGCTTCAGGTAGCACATTTCAAAAGGAACATGTCATTTTAATTCTTCCAGATTCTGCAGTTCGTTCTTATCAACATTCATTCCATGTGCAGTTAAATTGACTTTTCATTTTAGATTCACTTTTTATATGCATTTTTATAAATGTCTTTGCCTTGCTGTTTCCCTAGTATAGCCTGGGTCTCCAGCCTTCACACTATTTAAACCCTCTAAAAACTTCACTTTCATTTACAAAATTATTTTGTTGGAAGACTCTCGTGGGTGTATTATCTAAATGGTTCAAAATACTTCCCCCCTGAAATAATATTGTTATACACTTACTTTACATTAAATGTAAATTTTGGGGCTAGGTGTCAGCAATTTTTCTTTTGACATTTTAAGTACTGTGCCTTGTAATATTTGATTAAACATTATGTATCAGTCTCCTTTCTCTAACATTTCATTTGTTCATATTTTTGGGAGGGATGAAAGCAATATTTCCCATTTTCTGATTCAATGTCCAGCAGCTTTTTCCTATCTGGTGCTGACCAAATGGAATAATTTTAGAATTTCCTAAATCCCAAACCAGGTGAAAGGAATAGTGGCGAATGCACTGCAATTTATCATCTCCTGCAAAGTTGAAAAAGGCTATTCAACAAGATTCTTCAATGTCCCCATTCAGTTTTCTAGGATAATTCTAGCTATATATAATCTAGAGCTTTTATTCAGTTAATATCTTTGTCTGAAAATATACCTGCTCTAATACATTTGGATAGACAAGTGAAGAATACATAGCATCTACGGTAGTTTATTAGCATGATTAAAACATCATATAATAAATATTTTTCATATTGGATGTACGACCATCTCTAACAAAATATCTATCAAAACTTGGAAGGTCATATTAGTGATCACGTAGCTGTAGAAAAAAATAACTTAGTGGATTTTCTTCACACATTTGGGTTGAGTCTTTTTTCTCTCACTAAGGAAGGATGCTGAAATATATTGGGTAATTTACATTTGAATCTTATTCTGAAATGTATCTTAGATAAGGGTTGATACAGTGTCATCCAGGTAGCTCTAAAGCAGCATTGGCTTAGTGACTGCAACTGTATAACTGCAATTATTTTGGAATTTCTTTGGTCCATTTTCTCCTCCATGTGATATCAGCAGGAATGCATGCAGTCAGTCAAGTATAGTTTAATGAAACCTTTGCAAATCCACTGCACCATTCATCTAAATGAATCTCTCCCATGCCTAAATGGAAAATATTGAAGCACAAATATTTTTGTGTTTGGGAGAGATTCTCCAGGGACATGTGCACATATAATGGAAGCTGTGTGAGTAATGAGTGACAGTTTCTTAAAGATTAATATTTTCTTTAATCTATTTCCATAACAGGAAAAAGAGGTGGGGGGAATACTATGTTAAGCACAAGGTGTGCTTTGGGGATTAGAAAAACAATCTCCGCTGTTATGTATATCTAAGACTACAGGGAACAATATGAATAACACAAAATTATATTGCACGAAATATAGAAATACCTTAAATATGTTTCACTCAGTTATTTAAAAGAGAGGGAGTGGAGCTCAGGATTCGTTAGAATTTTTTTATTTTTATTTTTGCTTCCTCCTAAAAACTAAAATTGTCCATAATATTGGACTAGCCTCTTTGATTGTCATGTAAAGTAATGAAACCATTAAATGCACAGTATTAAGCAGAGACAAGATGCAATTAGCCAAGAAATTACTCTGATCTCGGTGACATTTTCGAAAAATCATAATACAATATACATGGGAAGACATGATTGGCAGACTAATCCAGTTTTGATGGAATGTAGTCCACATAGTGAGAGTAAAGCAGTACATGACCAGATAAAACTCACAGCTGTGGATCCCTGATATGTCCTTACAGCCTTGTCACCCTGGAAATTCCTCAGGTTTAAAAGATGATGAAAGTATCGACCATTAATGACAGGATCATCCCCTACCCTGAAATAAAATGTACTAATCCCTTTTGCTAGGTCTATGAATTCCTAATATAAATTATATAAACTCTAGTAATTCATCTCTGTTAGCACAGTTGTGTTTGGAAATTGTACAGCAGTCTTTGCCCTGTTTGAAATGCCAGATGAAAGGAAGACATGTCTGTTTAAGCTATGGTATAAAAGTAATTTAACAGAAGGAACAGAATAACTTCTGGATAATGAGCACAAGATATGGAAGGAAATGGAAGGAAATGCTAAAGTTCTAAAGTGGAAGGAAGAAGAGGCTGAGTGAAATGGGGGGGGAGGGAGAATAGATATATAAAAATAGAGTTAAAACATGGTTTTAGCAGTTAAGGTGATTTAGTGCCAGAGTAAAGAATGCTGTACAGTTTGACTTTAAAGAAAAACACAGAATGGCTGTATACGTCTTACAAATACTTGGTCTGGAAAGTCCCCCTTATGTAAAAAAGAATCATTAAAAGAGTGCATTGCAAATGCTTTTGGATAAGGCAAGTGGCAGAGAGAGGATACCCCTTAAATATTCATTAGAAATAACATTAAAACAGTTGCCAATTTAACATGTACAATCCTTTGTAATACAGATTATGCTTACACAGACTACTGCGTTATAAGGACGTTCTACACTATTGTTGGGATTGGATCCAAATGGATGCTTTCTGAATCTATATGACATACCTTTTCCCTGAAAAGTAGCAAGCAAACATGATGCTTTTTCCACAATCTGTTTAGCTCGGCATTCTCTCTCTGACTTAGAGGGGCTCTCCAGGGTCTCAGAATTAGTCCTCCTGCAACCGGGTCCTTTTAACTGGAAATCTTGAGTATTGATTCTTGCCTGGAAAGACTGATGTAATGGTATTTTGGAACCATAGAGATTTGCATTCTAAGCAGCTAGGCATCCCTCCATGAACAGCCTCTTCACAAGTTCACATACGAGCCAAGAGTCTGAAACCATCTGTAACCTTGCATCTTTCAATAAATCTTGGTAAAGAAACTGTAGAAGAATCTTACTGGGCATTCTACCTGAGGCTTGGGTATTTCTTGTAGATAGGATAGTTAAATATCATTTCCAGTCTGAAAAAAATTAGGGAAAATGTGTGGTTTAATGAAACATCAGCATACACAAATCACAGTTACCTTATGAAAGAAAAAAGGAATCCAGAGATATTCCTAATATTCTCAGGCCTGTGCCTAGAGCAGGGGTCCCCAAACTTGGCAACTTTAAGACTTTAAGCTATGCTGGCTGGAGAATTCTGGGAGTTGAAGTCCACAAGTCTTAAAGTTGCCAAGTTTGAAGACCTCTGGCCTAGAGTATTTGTGGATCTGTGTCAAGTCATTCTAAAAGTTACTCTTCTTGTTGTTTTATGTGGGTGGTTATTCTTTTATTTTTATAAAAAAAACCTGAATTTTTAAGTTATGTATTTGAAATGTTGTATGTTGGCCACGTGTCCTTGAAAATTGAAAATGTAAAGAACAGTGAAGTGGGATGGAATAGAACAAAATGAAATGAAACAGGATAGACAAGGCCAGGAAGAATAGGCTAGTACAGGGCAGAACATTGTGTAAAAATAATATATGTTAAATAATATCATGAGGTTTTTTAATGTGAGCTAGATTAATGAGTTATGGAGTCTGGTTAAAATGTTAATACAAGTAAGTCTCATATAACAACTACTAGTTCACTGACTATTTGACATTACAACAGTGCTGAATGAGTGGTACTTATGACTGATCCTTGATATTCCAGCCATCCCATCACCCCTGTGATCAAGAGCCGAGGTGGCGCAGTGGTTAGAGTGCAGTACCGCAGGCTACTTCAGCTGACTGCTAGCTGCAGTTCGGTGGTTCAAATCTCACCGGCTCAAGGTTGACTCAGCCTTCCATCCTTCCGAGGTGGGTAAAATGAGGACCCAGATTGTTGGGGGCAATATGCTGACTCTGTGAACTGCTTAGAGAGGGCTGTAAAGCACTGTAAAGCGGTATATAAGTCTAAGTGCTATTGCTATTGCTATCATGTGATTGCCAACTGGTGCTTGGCAATCAGCTGGCACTTGGTTGCAGCATCCCACAGTCATGTGATCACCATTTGTAAGCTTCCATGTCATCTTCCCACAAGCAAAGTCAATGGAAAAACTTGCAGGAAATATCTCAAATCATTTCAGTAAGTGTTTGCAGAGTGGTGCGGTGGCCTAGAGGTGGAGCTCTCACCTCACAATCAGGAGGCTGAGAGTTCGATCCTAGGTAGAGGCAGATTTTCTCTCTCTGGGCACGATATATCTGCTGAATATAACTCCGCATTGGCAACAGGAAGGGCATCCGGCCAGTAAACACTCAGCTCCATTCAGTTGCCCAGACTCCATCCCACAAGGGGTTATATCATCATTAAAAGATGATAATGATAGCTAGTCTTGCCTTGCCATGCTTGCACTTGCACTACACCTCACTGGCCACCTGCACACCATCCCGCCCCATCTAGTAGCAGCCGATGGCCTGCTTGTAAACCACCCAGGTCTTGCTTAAAAACTTGTGCTTCTTGCTTAATGATGGCAATAGGAATGCCAGGATTGCCATTGCTAAATGATGTGGACACATGTCATCATGCTTTACAAGTGCCATCACTTAGCAATGAAAATTCTGGTCCCAATTACCATTGTGAACCTGCCAGTTTAATGCTCATTCCCTAAACAGTTGATGGAATTAGATAAGCCTCGCATCCTGGACATAAATTGTTTCAACTCCTACCCTCAAAACGACACTATAGAGCCCTGCACACCAGAACAACTACACACAAGAACAGTTTTTTCCCGAATGCCATCACTCTGCTAAACAAATAATTCCCTCACCACTGTCAAACTATTCACTAAGGCTTCATAACTATTACTATTAGTCTTCTCATCGTTCCTATCACCCATCTCCTCCCACTTATGACTGTATGACTGTAACTTGTTGCTTATATCCTTACGATTTATATTAATATTGATTGTTTCCTGATTGCTTATTTGTACCCTATGACAATCATTGTTGTACCTTATGATTCTTGACAAATGTATCTTGTCTTTTTATGTACACTGAGAGCATATGCACCAAAGACAAATTCCTTGTGTGTCCAATCACACTTGGCCAATAAAGAATTCTATTCCTATTCTATTCTATTCTATTCTATTCTATTCTATTCTATTCTATTCTATTCTATTCTATTCTATTCTATTCTATTCTATTCTATTCTATTCTATTCTATAAATTTAAATGTGGGGAAAGACATGTTTCTAGCCTGTCAAGAATCTATCCAACATGTTCTCTGCTTTTTCTCTCATCTTCTGCTTTTGAGGGATTGTCCAAGATTTAGTCTCACTATACCACTGCACTGTTCAAGCTCATTCTCTTCTTTCTCTCCCTCATGTACACACACAGAATTGAAGTCCAATGCGATTTAGTGCTTTAAGAGCAATACTTTACGAAACTGAAGAAGAAAATTTCAGTTCTTTGATATTTGATTCGAGGCACAGGATTCTTTAGAGTTTCTTCTGCTTAAAATGGAATGGAAATTAATGGATGGAAACTAATTTTGCTTAAAATGGATGGAAACTAATCAAGGAGAGAAGCAACCTAGAACTAAGAAGAAATTTCCTGACAGTTAGAACAATTAACCGGTTAGAACAATTAACCAGTGGAACAACTTGCCTTCAGAAGTTGTGAATTCTCCAACACTGGATGTTTTTAAGAAGAGATTGGACAACCATTTGTCTGAAATGGTATAGGGTTTCCTGACTGAGCAGGAGGTTGGACTAGAAGACCTCCAAGGTCCCTTCAAACTGTTATTCTATTCTATTCTAAAATCATTATAGCGAGATCAAAAGCTGGAAGAATAATACGTTTTCACAACATGGACTTAGAAACATACTATATACATTCCAGATTTCAGGAGTCTGAAAATCTTCAAACTTCTGCCAGAAATCAGAGTCAAATCACAATAGATTACATGCTGTTCCGTAATAACTTCTAATAAATTTGGTAGGAACTAAATTATATTCTTTATGGCTACAAATGCATTAGCTAGGATTAAAAAAAATAGGAATGGTGCATTTGACAAGCCAGTTTAATATTTAATAATTTTATAGCACGTTAAACTTTTAACAAAGGGTTTCAAATATTTCATCTCCTTCACGCTTACCATATCCATAAGAACATAAGAATAGCCATTCTAGAACAGCAAAAGCTTGTCCTAGTTTAGCAATTTGTTTCTCACAACCAGATGCTTCTGGGTTGCTGAAAAGCAAGAGATGGAACTATATTCCTCTATCACCATTGCTGTCCTGCATGCTGCCCCAGATCTGCAGGTTAGCACTGAATATTATGGACCAATAGCTCTTGTCAGAATTATTTTTCCATTTCCCAAATAATTTCTTAAATTGGGAAGCCAATATTATTTGCCATTCAGGTACACCTTGACTTACGAGAGTTCATTTAATGTTGGTTCAAAATTGTGACGGCTTCAGAAAAAGCGACTTATGACTCTATTTTGCACTTATGACTATGGCAGCAACCCATGGTCACATGATTGCAATTTGGATGCTTGGCAACCAGCTCACATTTATGACAGTTGTAGCACCCTGCAGCCGCGTAATTGCAATGTGCAACTTTCCCAGACAATTTCTGGAGAAAAAAAATCAATTGGGAAATCTGGATTCACTTAATGACCACATGATTTGCTTAACAACCATGATAAAAACCATCATAAAATTGGATCTGGCCACATGATGATTCAACTTCTGACCACACTGACTTACGATGGAAATTCTGAACCCAATTGTGGTCATAAGTTGAGGATTACCTATATTACACACAAAATTATATTTAATGTGTTCATGGATAAACTCATTCTCATCTACTATGGACACTAGTTTTCAGTGAACATAACTGCCATGGAGCTCAGGTTCTAGGGTTTGGAAGGGTGGAAATCTTTTAAATATTTGTAAAAAAAAAAAGTTATTCAAAATGCTTTATCAATTAGTAAGCATATAACTACATATATATGATAAACAATTTATTCAGCATTATATGATCAAAGCCTTTCCTATTTAAGAGTTTTTTCGGTAGTCTTCTTCAACATATCAGGTTAAGTTACAGCTTAGTACATATCCCAAATGTGTCATCTATTATTGTGCAACATTATAAGCTGAAACTCACATCTATAGTATTAAACCATAGCAGAATCATCATCAAGAACAACAACAATATCAAGCCTCGGATTTCCAAAGGGAAATTCGCCCCATGGGTTTTGGTCTCCTGTAATTAACCTCCCTCTCTCTCTCTCTCTCTCTCTCTCTCTCTCTCTCTCTCTCTCTCTCTCTCTCTCTCTCTTTACGGTATTGTCATACTGACACAAATCACATGCATTATATATTTAGAGACCATGGGTAAAAATGTAACACTTGGTTGCAACAGTATAGTAGGCCTGTACTACATTATAGTACAGACAAAACTTCGGAAATAAACTTTCTTCCACATTTTAACTGTTCTTGATATATGATGAGAGGCTGTCAAATGAACTGAGGATGCTTTGTGCTTCTCAAAAGGCTTTTAACATCTAAGAAGACCATCAAATCTTAAGAAATAGAAAAAAAACTGGTTTCAAATGTAAGGAAATGCCTTACCTTTCCATGAATTATTTCTTTCACAACAGTGAAATCTCCTCAGGCAAAGGGCAGCCAACCTATTTCACATACAAAATGAGATCTTCTTGCTTCCTTAAATTTCCCTGAAAATAAACTACTATTGTGATTTCTTCCAGCAATTCTGCTGGAAATATTACGAGGCGAGATCATTTCTTTGAAAAAAAAATTCAAAACAAACTCAACCTCATGCATGTTTAATCTAAACAAACTCCACAAAATATATATATAAAAATATAGTGCTGGAATGTTTTGTTCTCAGTTTATTTCTGTGTTGAACAAAAATCAGTTGTCTGCCATGTATTTTTGTAACTGACTCTTAAGGTAATAGGATATTATTTACAGATTAGTTTAGATTGTATTTAACTTTCATTATTTTTATTATATTGATTCTGAGGTATGAACACTGAATATTTTATTAAAAAAATATAGTAAACATGATATCTTCTTTTTTTAACAGTTTTAAAGTAAATAATAGGACTTCTAAAATAACAAGATAAACAGGTTTCAGTGCAATTTGTACTAAATTTTACTAAATTTCTAAGGAGAGAGTTATCACAAAATTATCTTACTTAATTACCTAATATTGAAGAAATATCAGAAGTATTAGTGAATGCAGTGTGGCTTACTAAAACCTCTGTTATAATTTAGCTGATTATTCTAAAACTAAAATCCAAATTAAAATAAGATGCTGTTGAAAGAAAGCTACACGTGTATATTATTCTGATTATATAACTCCTCTCTTTTATCTGATGAACACCAATATTTAGGCTGGAACTATATTATTGTTTATTTATTTGTTCCCAAATAAACATAAGGGAAAAGAAAAGTGAAATGTATTGTTCTGAGGAGGTCTATTTTCTTGCAAGATTTTCAGTTAAAATGAGGCTGCTTCTTCTTCTTCCTCTTCCTCCTCCTCTTCAACTACTATTACTACTATATTGCTACTATCAATACACTAAAAGTATTGGTTGTATTCTAAAAAATAATGTATCCTTAGCAGTTTCTGAGTATTCTGAGCCTTTACTTTAGTAATTTACTGTAATGATTTGTCTCGGTACAGTAAAAGTAGCCATTTTCATTATATTAAAATGCACCACTTCCTAAAATATATCCGCAAAAGAATAATTTTCTGTTGAAAAGATTAAACAGCGGCTGCTTTTTTTTAATAAAGAGAATTAAATGGCAGCTTATATAATTAACACAAATGGAAAAGGAGTCCCCCCATCTGCTATTTTGGAGGTGGAAGCAGCTAAGGGTGGGAGAAATCCCGCTCACTTTAAAGAAATGTTAAATACTTCTTTTCTGTCAACATTTGAAATAGCTATTTGACAGGGTTGTTATGGCTAATTGATTACTTTCGTTTGGTCTAAGTTGTATACTCGAAGATGAATTGTACATGATAATAAGGCAAGGCTGTGTGAGGAAAAACCTTTGGTAGTCTGTACCGTGTGTGCTGCCTCATTACAGAACTAGCTATCTGCAGGAAGTCTGACATTGAAAGGTACCACACATCCCATAATGCCCTTCCCTAACTGAGATGATTGTAGCTTCTTCCTAAAAGTGATGATTAGGAGAGAGAAAAAGCAAAACGGAATGCGGTATGAATATTTCATGTAAATGCAAGCAGGCACTTACTGGACGCAGAACTTTGATTGATGCTAGAGTGCTCCTAAATGCCTTGACATTGAAGGGCTTATACAATGAAGGCTTCGAGAGAGGCAGTTAATATTAGAATATAGCTGTATTTAGCTGGAGAGCTCTTTATTACTAGCTGATATTAAACAAGACCATAGGCCTCGGATTTCAGTAAGTGGATCTAGATAAAAAGAGCAGAAATCTATGGAAGATAAGATATTTAAGAATCCTATTCCTGGACCAGTAGGCAACCTGCTTAATTCAAGCAGTTTTCAAACACACTTATCTGACAGTAAGTCCTACTGATCTCAGATTTACTTCTGAGTAAGCATGCCAAGATTGTCCTGTCAGTTTTAGTCCCTTTCTATCATACCATTAATAAACAGACAAAAAACGTGAACTCAATTTGCTTCGCGCTATCAATGAAAGCCTGTAAAATATAGAGAAACAAAAATTACATTCAGTCAAATAAGAAAAATCGCGCACTGAGCAATGTTTTTTTTTTGCTTTCCAAATTGCTATTTAAAAAAAAACAACAACAGCTGCATGCTTTGGGTAACAGATCATTTTAGGATCCTCCCCAACCCCATTTCACAAGTAGAGCAGCTCAGGGAGATGTATATTGTCTTTGCAATGTTTTGGAATGAGGATTTAAAATGACTCCATCCAAATCCTCATGTTCTACTTCAGTGAATGGAAATTGTGGTGCAACAAACAGCAGTTAATTGGGCCATAACATACTGTATGTGCTTATACATTTTCAATACTGTACACACACACACACACAATTTCTTTCAGCAAATTTATTGAGGCAGGAGACCAAAGTAAATATTGTTTTCTCCCCAGATAGCTATGTAGCTTTAACCAAGGGGTAGCCAATTTGGTGGAGTGGGGAGATGTCAAGGAATGAGACTGAATTACCAGAGTAAACAGGTTGAAGTCAGGTTGAAAACTTTCAGCCCATTTTGGGTTAAGGGTTTTTTTTTTTTCATTTTGGGTAGACATTGAAGCATGTCTTTTGCCCACTTCAGCTCCAGAACCCCACAAATGCAAAAAACAGGAGTCTAAAAGTTCAGTCCTCTAGGTGAACCTGATCAAGATCCATTTTTTAAAACCTTTAAAGTTTTTTTAAACATTTTTTTCTGCAAGATTATAAGTCTCTCATGCACCTCAGCCAGCATTCCTGATATGAGCAGGAGTGTTATTTAGGAATGAGGAAAAGCAAACTTGATAGAATTACTCAGGTGAGCAGGTTTTAAGCTCCTCTTGACACAAAAGCAGTGGGGCATAACATCCTCATTTCACCTACACACTGACAGGGTCTGCAGAAACTGGCTCAAAAAAGGGAATGGGGGCTGCTTGTGGGATCATTTAATAGAAATGTTGGCCCAGTGTAAGAGGTTGAAAACAAAATGTCAAAGCTGAGGCAAGAAGGTAAAGGGCAAATTTGAAAAGTTGCCTCATTCTCCTTCCCACCTTGCTCTCTACTATTTTTGTTTATAGTAGTATTGTCCTATTTGACGAGCAGATAAAAGCGTTCCAATCAAAGCACTGGACCAAAAATGCCACCATTAAAAAAATCTAAGAATGCCTCTTAGGGTTCCAAATGTAGTTTTATAAATAAAGGTCATGCTTGAAGCTGGTGGCTTTGCTTACGGCACACTAATTTCCCAAGACTACCAAGGGAGATATCTCTAGAGCAATGGGATCCACATGAGACCTTGGGTTTGGACCCTAAGGTTAGCAGAACGATTGCATAAAGAGGTAGAAAGTTATGCATTGAATGGAATTGGAAAAAATGGACGGAGAGAAACCTTGTTCCCATTCTTGTGAAACCTGGGGTCAAGCTGAACATTAGAAATTTCAAGACAGATAAAGGGAAGACTTTATTCACATAATGCCTAGTTAGATTTAAAATTTGTCAATGCAACACATAGAATAAAGTTGGGAATAATAACTAACTATTATAGCAATAGCAATAGCACTTAGACTTATATACTGCTTCATAGTGCTTTTACAGCCCTCTCTAAGCGGTTTACAGAGTGAACATATTGCCCCCAACAATCTGGGTCCTCATTTTACCCACCTTGGAAGGATGGAAGGCTGAGTCAACCTTGAGCCGGTGAGATTTGAACTGCTGAACTGCAGCTAGCAGTCAGCTGAACTAGCCTGCTATTATGGCTATCTGATACATCCAGGTCAGAAGCAATATGCTTTCTGGCTGTGTATCAACAGAGTTGGAATGATAAGTCTCTTGCTCTTAAAAGTATATCTTTTTCCAGTCCTCCCATGGTCCTGTTCAGAACATCCAGTTGTGTATGTTGTATACTATTAGAACAGAATGATTATTCTCCTTTGACGCAATGTACAAATGATTCAACAAAGAAAGGGCTGCAGTAATTATCAGGAATGAGAATGTAATTTGAAAGTAATTTATAAATATGTAACTTCAGTGTAGAGATCCAGCATCAAACACTCAGATGTATCAAAGTGCCATACTTCCACAGCATGTTTTTAGTGGGATAATCAACTTTACCAAATTATTTTCTTGACTTTAAAATATGAAAATATCCCGCATACATCTGGACTTCAAAGTGTACTTGGCTCTCCCCATCCCCAAAATGGTAGCCAAATAAGCTAGTTAAAAATGTTATTAGTTTCTCAGAGTATACAATATAAAGAAAATGAAAATATTGGGAAACTAAGGGAGGGAAAAGGGAAAAGGAGAAAGTACAGGGTAGAAGGAAAATCTTTACAAATTTCCATTTGGAAATAGCTTCTGGATTTTGTGCTTGTGATGAAAAAAAAATGAAATTTTGATTTTGTTCATTAGATGGGTTTGTTGTTATAGAAATGTCTAGTTTTTATTATTGCGTAAAAATGAAAAGTTAAGCTGTGATGTTATTATCTTCTATTGTGCTAAAAAGAGTTGGAAGTTAACACCTTTTATTCTTTTTTTTTTCCTTTCTCCCCAATAGTGGACAAATTAGAGTCATTTCTACCCATAGTTTATGCCAAGCTTGTATAACCTCTTTTTTTCCCTAGCTGATTCCAGTCTGTGAACATTGCTCAACCAAGATATAGCTAGTATGACATCATGATTGTTAAACTAGAGCCCCATATGCTCTATGGAAATTTATTGGGTGATATTTTTCTGAGTTCAATCACGTCACATTTTGGTTCTTGTGAGGAAAAGAAAAGAGAACAGGTGATATTAGGTATGCCACCTTAGGTTTCTTAAGGAAAAATTGGATGAAACAAACCAGACCGTTTGCAGAGCATTTACTTTACAGAAAGCGCTTACTTTCTACTTAGAATTCTATAGAATATCAACAATTCTATGCCAGGTATCAAGTGGCATTGCTTTAGACCAATCTACAGTTATATTTCTATTTACAGAAGCACAATAACAACAACAAAAACAATCACCTAGTGAGGCATTGTCTTAATGTGGTTGTGGGGCTTGTGTGCTCTAAAGAAGATGAGAGCAATGCCAGAGGTTCAACTCTACTAGACAGGTCTCATCAGAAAAACGATACAAAGAGTGTCTTTCTATAAACAATATGGTGAGAAGTAACTTACAGAACCATATAGCTGATCAGTCATCACCCAGATCAACAAGGACCATGCTAGGTGTTGGAGCTCCTGGACGTCTGGTGACAAGTGGGCTACAGGACTCAGGACTATTGGCTGACAATCAGAACCAGCAGTTTCAAGACTACTAGAAGAAAAGTTGCTTACCCACAAATATACAAAAAGAAAGAAAGAAAAATAAATAATGCTTTGCTATTACAAATCAAGTCCAATGAAAAGATTATATTTGCAAAGGAAGCAGCAGTTTTGGAAAGAACAACATCCAGAATCAGAAATAACCGAATGGAGGCTAGCAGATCAACACTGATTTATAATATGAAATAAAGTATTCACAGAAGTAGAATTGGAAGAACTGTAAGCTTAAATGTGCTCTGGGACTTTAGAATGCAAACAGGCAAAGGCAGCCCAGACCCAACAATTGTTGATAAGAAAGACAATATAGTCTAGATAGTAAGTATTATAATACCTGGAGACAGCAGAAAAAGGAGAAAAAATGGAGAAAAATATAAGGATTTTCAAGTAAAAGTATACTTGCAAATCCTTATATTATTATAGCAAAAGAAAGCAAATGTAGCACCAATAATAATAATAGACACCTTAACATCTGGAGTCCAGATCCAGAATGTATGATCAACCATAATATAGACCAGAGGTGGGTTCCTCCCGGTTCGGACTGGTTCGCCCGAACCAGTAGCGACCCGCTGGTGATGTCATGATGATGTCACGGATCCGGTTCGGTTGGTGTCGATCCGTGGATGCCACTATCTTTTTTTTTAATTTTTTGGGGGGAAAAATTTTGGGGAAAATTTTTTTTTTGAATTTTTTCCGGGATTTTTTTCTTCTGTGCATGTGCAGAAGCTGAGTTTCCGGCACTGCACATGCGTCGCCATCTTGTTTTTTGCTCTTTTGGGCACGAGGCGCGGCCACACGGCGCGGGAGGAAGCAAACTGGCAGCGAGGTAAGTTAGAACCCACCCCTGATATAGACGCTGGGATTTCATTCAAAGCAGTGCACTCCTGTGGAACAGCTCTCTGATAAGAAAAGTATGAAAACAAAGCACACTGACTTTGTCATGAAGTCTAGCAGCAACCATGCTTAAAGAACTACCCAAGCAGAACTCACCAGGTGACGTGGACTTATTTGGAAAGCCTTGCTAGGAACTCAAGTTACTCCCTTCCAGGACAATTTTGAAGTTGCATCCAGTAGTTAGTAACAAATGGAGATTTTGCAGGAAGAGCAGAAAATCCATTTGAAACAAGCATAAGAAGAAAGGAAAGGGGGTCATGGAAAGGAGAGACTATAACATATAACACCACTTCCCTAACTGTGTTTTAATATGGTACGGTTATTATTCTTTTATTGGTATGGAATTACCTTAGAATTCAAGACTTAGAATCTATTAACTGGTATGTGGCATCAAGGCTTACTAGTGGCTATATGCATTATTTCATTATTTTACTTTCTTGGAATGATCATGATTTTTATTGTCAGGTTTTCATTTAACAAAAAATAAAAATGACTTCTGCTTTCTTATGAATTTAGTTACATGATTTTTCTTGTAGGGTTCTTAGCTACCTCATATTTCTAAGAAATAAATTCAGCCAGAAATGAACTTCATACAAAAACTTCTGTACTACTTGAAGCAATTGTCAGCTGTGTGGTTCTCCCACGGGATATCTGTTCCTTAATAATCACCAAAAAAAAAAAAAAAGATGGAGATTTAGAAGAAGAGGTTTGCCAGTCCTTTTTAACTGGACTTTTAAAAAAATCATACAAGGCTTAAACAGAGTTTGGTATGTTATAGCATGTTTAGGGAACAGAGAATCTTTTCAAAAACTGAGCTTAGTTTTATCATTTTGTTGAATTCCTCTAATGTATTTGCTCAGGAAACATCAACCAAATTGGCAAATCCATTCCTTATTATTGCCTTCATATTCATATATGAAAAAGACCCGTTCCTTCTGAATCACCATTCAAAGCTGTTCATCTTCTAATAATATGACTGGGCCATAAGATGCGGTAAATGATCTGCAAGTTTTAACAATTGCCGCTGTGCAGAAATATTTTTGGTGGCTTCTACATATGTTTGATGAAATCTAGCATGTCCTTACACAGTCCATCACAAAGGTCCCTTTTGCATGTGATATGCTTCAAGGTGGTGGAACTGTAGCTGATGGGTATTTAGGCAAGCGCCATCACATTTTAATGGCACAGTTAGATATTTATGAAAAGAGGTGCATTCAATTTTATCTCAGTAGTATAGATCAATTTTCAGGACAGAGTTCCTAACAGTGTATTCATAGGCTAGGTACAAAACCAATTTTATCTGCTTCACTGGTGTGTGAACTGTATAAGAAAAGACATCTTTTTACTCTCTGATAGCTTATCTTCCTTGGTGACCATTTATGCATGCTTTTGTAAATATACATATTTTACAGGCGAAAAAAGCTCTTTAAACTATCCTTTGAGATGACCTTGAAAGAAGAACATTTGAATCTTCCAGGAAATTAGCAGCAAAGTGTGTTTGGGTAATGATCGGTGGGGTGAGAAATGCCACTCAAAGCAGTAGAAATCATTGGTGCAGCCGGCTATTTAATAATATGGGTCTCTCATAAAGGCAGGTTTTGACGAGGAAGTATAAAAGGGGTGGAGGCGGGGCAGTAGAATTAGCATTCAACTGTAGAAAATGTTCTGCAAAACTGAGAAAGCTCTAAAATGTTTCTCCCCACAGATCAAGGTTGTTTCTGGAAGGAAAAAAAATGAAAATAATAAGAAAAATGCAGATGATTTCAGCTTCTACACATCATAATTCATATCTCTATGTGAAAATAAAAAAGTTTTTCTAAGTGATAACCGCTGGTCATCTTATAAAAAAATAAATATATATCTTATTCTTTAAAGTTCTCAAACCTTGTTTCTATTTTTCCCCCCCAGCTAATTTAAGTCACTACTCGGTCACCACCATGGCTTTCTATTTTTTCTGTTCTCATTCATTCATTCATTCTCATTGCATAGGCATTTCAAAGCAGATTCTAATAACAATTCCATATACTTCCATAACCAAATGTAAGTCTATCTCTTAGTAGGCCCCTTACTGTATCCTCGGTTCTGCCTTTACCCAATAAAGATCTGGAGATACAAAAGCTGCTTGTTAAAAGCAGAACAGAAGCAAAAACAAACCTTGCCTCTTCAGTGTATTCCATATGTATATAGGTATGCAGTGTGATTTCATAAATTAGAACCAGGGGCAAACAATAAATTTACTCGAGGAGTAAGTCACCATCATCTGTACAACATAAAATAACGCAGATTGTAAATATAGGTACCTTGTACCAGATGTACCTGTACCAATTGTTTCCTGGGCTGAAATGAATGTATCCTCAAAAATGACAATACTGTGTAAATGACAGATCTGAGCTATATCTCTATCCAACCAAGATGTTGATTGCATTAATAGCAACTAATTTATTAACACAATTTCTGTATTGACCTAATCTCATGATTTATACAGATTAAGTTATTCTCTCTATTTGCTCCAGATGAAGAAAGAGAAAACTCAATTCCATAACAAAGTACACCATATAACATTACAGAGAGTTGTTGTTTTTAAAATTAATACTCAATGGCTAACTCTCTAACATGTCATTTGTATAATCATTTGTTTTACAGGGCCATCTTTATTTTCCTCTTTCAGCATTTGGTTTTTCTGAACTTCCAATTAGATAGTCCTCTCCTCCTTTCTCATTTCAGCTTTTCCTTCTATGACATTTTATTTATTTGTCTGTATATTTGTTTAGTCAATTCCTATAGCCACCCATCTCAGTCAATGACTCTGAGCAGCTTACAATTCAAAAAATATATTACAATCAAAATACTAAAAACAATAAAAATATGTTAAAGAGTTAGGCCACATCAGAAATGAGTATTTTTTTCCCCTTTCAAGCATCATTGGTAATCTTTAACAGAGATGAAGAAGAAATTACTGTTTTCAAATCAATACCTTACTTGAAACTCAGTGATCTTCCACAATTACATTTTTTTCTGCATTTTGCAATTTACTTCTCTAACTTTTTTAAAATTCTGCATGAGAATGTAGCTATTAGGACAAACGTTACGTTCAGAAATGAATTATTTTAGAAGAAATAGCTATAGGGAAAAAAGGGAACACTGCAAGCTAATATATATATATTACAGGAATTAGGAACAAAAATACTTTTAGAACTAAAATGAAAATGGGATCAATCAATTTAAGAGGAGGGAAAATCAGAAAAGGGGGACAATGGAAATTGACTGAGTCAGCTTTCCTTATTCTCTACCAGTGATCCTGAATTTCTTTGCTAAGTTGTGAAGGGGTGGGGGAGCGGGGTGTCCATTACCCTGCAACTCTTCTTTCTTTCTGATCCTTTAACCCCTGGTTTGGGGAGACATTATTTCCTGCCTCTTGCTTCTTCCATTTGTCTCTCAAGCTTTGCTACTGAAACAAAGGAGAAAACCACTAGACTCTACTGTTGCAAAGTATAGCAGTAGCAATAGCAGTTACACTTATACAGTATACTGCTTCATAGTGCTTTTACAGCTCTCTCTAAGTAGTTTACAATGTCAGCATATTGCCCCCAATAATCTGGTTCCTCATTTTACTGACTTCAGAAGGATGGAAGGCTGAGTCAACATTGAGCCAGTCAGAATTGAAGTCCTGCAGTGAGCAGTGAGTTAGCCAGCTCATATAATGATGCAGCTCCAAAGTATGGAGGCATCTCGAAATTGGATACTGCTTGACAGGAATAGTTACCGGGTGAAGCTAAATTTTCTTTGCAATTACTAAACATGATTTCTCTCTTTTTCCCTTCCTTCCATACCCTTCCCTACCTCCTTTCCTACCCCATCCCTTCCCTACTCACCTCAACCACATCTGATTTTATTCCCTTTCTCACACTTCCTCTTACTCCATCTTCAGCTTCACCTTCCCCTTTTTTCTGTTTCTGATGAAAGGTAGCAGGGGAATGTGTGTTCGCACTTGTTTAATTTGGCATATAAAAAAACAGAACTGTTGATACATGCAAAGGGAGATCAATGATATCAGGCCTTATTTTACAAGCAGTTAATTTTGATTGATTTTTATTCATTCAATTAATAAAAATTAGGCT
Source organism: Thermophis baileyi (assembly GCA_003457575.1). Taxonomy (NCBI): domain Eukaryota; kingdom Metazoa; phylum Chordata; class Lepidosauria; order Squamata; family Dipsadidae; genus Thermophis; species Thermophis baileyi. Next base: position 2,614,372 of record QLTV01001348.1, on the reverse strand, counting down.
GTTTTTGTGAGAGGGACAACCCTGGCCCTTCTCTTTTCTTGGAATGTGACTTTTGACAGGCATATATGCACACATACCTATAGACACACATGTGTGTCAGGTGCATATTCTTTATGTAGAAAACAAAATCTCTTGGTTTCCACTGGGGTTGGTACCCTGAGGTTGACTTGGTTTGGGGAAATAGATCATTACACAAGATATGTTGCTTATCTATTCTTTCTTTTGAGGGAAAGGAAGTAGAATGTAGGATTGTCTTCTTTTTGCAGATAATTGGTACCAGACCATGTAAAATGAACAAAACTTTCACAGTGGATTGGTTCCAGATATGAAATTTCTTAAATACCTAAAAACCTTGGGCAGTGTCTCAACTCATCATTGTAGTTGACTAGCATCTAAGTCAAATGGTAGTCCCCCTTTTCTGTTTCCTTCCTTTACTCCTTTCTTTTCATTAAGACAGAAGTAGTTTGCCTTGAGCTTTTTTTTAAATTTCCCATGAAGCCTATAGTATAACCAAGCAGTAGGAAGCCTGATCTTACTTGGTTTCTAAACCCAGACACAGCTAACTAGATGTTGCCATCTGCTGCAGCTAAACAGGCTTCACACATTAAATGGTAGAGTCTTATACACTTGTCCCATTGATCTCACCGGTATTTAACAGTATTTAGAGAGGCAGTTTGTTGTAGCATGTAAATTGCTGGGTTAAAAAGTGGGAGACTCTTATAGAAATGAAAGCTGGCAGAGGGACATTTGGCCAGTCATTCTCTCTTAGCTCAATTCATTTCACTCATCTCTCTTGTTGTTGTGGGGAGAAAAGGAGGTGAGTACAAAATAGTTGTACAAAATAAGGGAGGATACAAATCTAATTAATAATAATTCAATGCTAATTTACTGAGCTCAGGAATACAGTCTTCCATTACATATTCTGTCAATTCTCATGCTTAGAGATGCCATATGAAAGAGATTTCTTTGTTGAATGCTGTTATTTGAAAACTAATCAGCCTATATCTTGAAAACCCCCAGCATATTTATTTGCAATTTATTTTTTGAGAAGAGAACTGGAAATTCTCTTTGCATATTATTACTTTCATATGCAATTTATACAATTTATTTGAAAAATGCTGTGAAGTGTCATGCTCTCTACAAATATGCATTACATGACAACAAAATAAGAATTACCTTCTTTAGTCACATTTTCCCCAAAAACTATGCTTGAGTTGATTATAGAGTTTTCTAAAGAAGAAGGAGCCCTCGGAGTCCTTTCTCCCCAACATATGAAAATCCCCCTCGTCCTCAACTATATTTTTCCAAACTAGCATCTAAATCAGAGTTTTTCAAACTTGGAAGCTTTAAAATGTGTGAACTTCAATTCCCAGAATTTCCCAGCCCAGTTCAAGTTGCACTATACACCACCCAAAGTCCCTCTCTGATGGAAATGGGCCATTAAGAAATAGGAAAATAAACAAATAAACAAATAAATAAATAAAATAAAGTCCATCTATACTTATAGTACTCTTTCAGATTCGGAGCCATTCACAATGGCCCAACTCTTTCTACCTCACAGAGTTAGAACAAAAAACATAGAATAATAGGGTTAGAATCCCAAAGCTGGTTTTTCAAGAGACAACTAGACTTTCTGGTTTTTCTTTGAAAATGTTTTGCTTCTCATCCAAGGAGCTCCTTCAGCTCAGAGCTTGAAAAAGCACCTTTAGGGCAACCATGACCTGGATGGCTGAGAATCTCCATAGACAATAGAGTAGGAAGGCACCTTGGAGGTCATTTAGTCCAAACTCCTGCTTAGACAGGAGACCCTAAAGCAGGTCTCCAAACTATGGCCCACATACTATAGCCAACCTCTAGAAGGTTCCTTTTAGCCTGCCAGCTTCTCCTATATGCTATGCTCCAATTTTTTCCAAACAGCACAAGTAGCGAAAGCAGGGTTGTATTCCCCAGTTTTTGGAAAGGAAGGCAGCATTCTCTCAATTTCTCTGAAGGGAGGAGGGGTTGCGAGTCAGCTGAAAGGTTGCTGGACAAGGAAGGGGGAACATCTTCCCCTTTAAAATTTGTGCCGGCTTTAAACTGGCTGGAGGGTTGTTTCCTTTGCTTCCTTTGCTGTGGGGGTGTGATCTAAGGGGCCCCCTTGGATCGTCATTTCCCTGCCACTGTGCAAAGAAAGTCCTATCCAAACTGGCTCAGAGCCAGCTGGAAAAGGAAGAGAAGCTCCCACAATTTCCAGAGGTAAATTTGAAGGAGGAACTGCTACATACATTGCCTTGAGCTCTTGGCCTCCAGCAGAACAAAAATCTAATTACTGAATTAATAAGCATTTACTTAGAAGAAAATAGCTTCAGGAACCAAGGGCCACTATAGCTTTAGAAAAGAAAGGGGGAAAATACTCACTTTTCAGGAGAGATTTCTGTCTTATCTTTATCCTTCTTCAGTGTTAAGAAGATGCTAACTGCAAAAATTTATAAATGAACATATTTCAAATCATATGCCAGTTGAAGAGAAAGGGGCCTGTCCTTATAAATCATTTTTTCTAATTGTTACATATTCATAAATCATTTGCCATTCCTGCATGTTGTTAATGTCACCCTTCTACTGAGAGTAACACTGACTGAAATACAGAATCAGCTGAGACTTCATACTGTACAGCAATCCAGAATAGAAGACCTTTTAGTTATGGGTATTTAGTCTTAAAGCTGTCCTGATCTCAGCAGGAGATTCTGCTAAGACATATTTACAAGATGTCTGGTCAAAGTAATTATATAAATCATGGAGTGAAACAAAAACAAGAAATAACACATATTTTGCCTATATATATATATATAGGCAAAATATTTCTTGTTTTTGTTTATATATATATATGGATTTTATTTTATTTTTACTATTTATACAATGTTCAAGATTCAGATTTTGGAAATACTTTCTAAAGATACTGTACAAGGTAGTGAATTAACAAGAGTGATATAGACTAGAATTCTAGATTAAATTTTAAATTTTCTGGCCATCTCTTATTTTGTTTTTTTTGGTCAGGGTTGACCCTTCCTGCACATATTTAGTACAATGTCAGAGCCAGATTTATGTACCTCTTCATGTACAAACTCTTAGAGGTAAAGTCTTGCACAGGAGTTGATCTAGTGAAGTGTATATCTCAACCTTGGCAATTGTAAGATGTGTGGACTTCAATTCCCAGAATTAAATTCTGGAAGTAGAAGTCCACAAATCTTAAAGCTGCCAAGATTGAGAAATGCTTATCTAGTGTAATCCAACATACATGGAAGTTTGCATGTGCAGCCTTTTCTGAGTTGGTGGCCCTATCTAATTTATATAGCTTGAGGATGGGGTTGCTCTAAAATTGTTAGTTTGGACATGTATTTAGCATCCTTTAATGCTTGGAACTCCTTGGCAGGATTTTTTTTACGGATAATTTATAGGCTTAGTATAGAGGTAGTAAATGATCAGAATCTGTTGCAATATGCAACAGAAACATGGACACTGTTTTCTCAGTATGATGCACAGTTTACATCTGATAAGCAGCAATTAAGGCCAGCAGGGAACAATTATATTCTGTACTTTGCAGGGCATTGTTATCACACAAAACTATATTCTTGTATGATACTATGATAGCAGTTCATATCACTGCCTGAACATCTAAACAACATATAACCAATAGGTCCATCATATTGCAAGAAATTCTTTATACCACCACAATAAAGAAGAGGGTATTACTGTATGAACTTTAAATAAAACAGTGTCTTATTAGCCAACATATTATTATTAGCTGGAATTGGATATGTCTAGTTTAATGAAAAGAAGGACTAGGGGTACATTATAGCAGTGTTCCACATCTCAGGGGTGGCCACAAAGAAGAGGGAATCAGGTTATTCTCCAAAGCATCTGAGGGTAGGACAAGAAGCAATGGATGGAAACTAATCAAGGATAGAAGCAACTTAGAACTAAGAAGACATTTAGAACAATTGCAGTTAGAACAATTAATCAGTGGAAACTTGCTTCCAGAAGTTGTGAATGCTGCAACACTGGAAGTTTTTAAGAAGAGATTGGACAACCATTTGTCTGAAATGGTGTAGGGTTTCCTGCCTAAGCAGGGGGTTGGACTAGAAGACCTCCCAGGTCCCTTCCAGCCCTGTGATTCTGTTATTCTATTCTATTCTATTCTATTCTATTCTATTCTATTCTATTCTATTCTATTCTATTCTATTCTATTCTATTCTATTCTATTCATACTGTTTTATGAAAAATAAAACAGATTTCTTCATCTTTATTTTTTAATCTTTATTTTACCCATATCACTGTAGCTTTATCGTTGACAACCAAGAGAAGTCAACATGTAGGACTTTGTTTTCAAACTGTCGTTGTCTATGAATGGTGTTTTCTTGAGGGATTTCATCTGTCAAATCAGGAATGGCAGGATAAGAAACAATACTTGGAAACAAATCAAAGAGAGAAGCAACTTGGAATTAAGGAGAAACTACCTAACAATGAGGACAATTAACCAGTGGAACAGCTTGCCTCCAGAAATCGTGGGCGCTCCATCACTGGAGGTTTTTATGAAGAGTCTAGTCAGTCACCTATCTGAAATGGTATAGGTTCTCCTGCTTGAGCAGTGGGCTGGACTTGAAGACCTCCCAGGTCCCTTCTAGCTCATTCATTCATTCATTAATATGAATCAGCACAGAATAAGGTATATGGTCTTTTGGTTCACTATATCCCTCATCTCCGTAATGCACATGTGATTACGTAATTCTTGTGCCTCTTCTACATTCTGAAAGAGAAAGGATAATTAGTATAAAACCAAAAGGGTGTTTACAGAAAAGTTTTTCATCTCTATTTTTCCCAGTTTCAACTTTCTTGCTAAATCCATGTCTGAAATCTGAATGCCACATCAATCTGAAAGAAATGGAGCTACAAATTTTCAATATGATATCACCAAGCTTAAGCAATTTTATGTCTCATTTCAGCAGGAAAATCCAAGAGCATCTGAAAACATTTCCACAAGTGACTTATAATTAATTGTGAGAATGAATGCTTTAGTCTACAGATCATCAACATAACTTTTGGGAGACATTGAAGGTAGGACCGAATGGAAAGTGGCATATGACTCCAATATCATGCTTCTCACAAGCGAAAATCAGTTCCATCAAGAAAATCTGTTGGGAGATACCAGAAATCTATGAAATCAATTTCAGTTCAAGTTTAAAGGAATTTCCTTTGGGATGCCCATCAGGAAAGTTTGAAGATATTTGATATCTCTTACTATTCAACAATTAATGTTTATTGCCTGCTGTGAGTGAACTGAAGTTTCACTTTAAACACCCTTTCCAACAGCAATTGACAGACTTTTAGACATTTTCATAAATATGTCAATCTGAACTGTTACATCTCTGTAAATTAATTACATATTATATGGAATTCTTTCTTTTTCTGATCATAATCAATGGCCCATCCATTTCATTGAGTGGACAAAAATGTGGGGAAATCTTTTTTTTCTACACACACACTCTCCCTATTCATATATTTCTGATTCTCCAGATCATAACACAAAGTTGCTAGTGCATGAGTGCAAATTTTAGGTATCTGCAATATGGAAAAAGATTTTGAATTTGATTCCTATGTTTATCCCAAGGATGCTTTCCCAAAAGGCAACTGAACTTTCTTTTTTTTTTCTTTCCAAGAAAGTCCAGTTGCCTTTTAGAAAAGCACATTTAAGACAACCATGACCAGGATGATTGAGAATCTCCATAGACATTCCTTGGTTTAATTTTTAAGTCATATCATTCTTTATGATTCCTCCAAAATATACACCAAAAGTGATCATGTCTCCATTTTTTTTTAAACAGCAATGATTTTTTACTGCTAATTTACTTTGTGGTCATAAGTTCTACTTTTCAGAGGACAGCCATCTTTTGAAACACAATCCTAAGACTGCTTTCAGTTTGAAAACATCAGGTCTGATGTAAATCTCTTTAAAGATAATGAAAAGCAAGAAAGGAGAGCATCAAAGGCTTTAAAAGTGTTCACTGGCAATTATGGTAGCAGCTCAGCTTTTGTCTCCCATATGTTGAGATGTGTTGCAATTGCATTCCAATATAATTTGTAGTAATTATTTCTAACTATAAGAGCCAGTTTGGTGTAGTGATTAAGACACCAGGTTAGAAACCTGGAAACTTTGAGTTCTTGTCCTGCTTTAGGCACAAAGCCTAGGTGACCTTGGGCCAGGCACTCTCTCTTAGCCCATGGAAGGAGGCAATGGCAAACCATATCTAAAAAAACATGCCAAGAAAACTGCAGGGACATGAATAAGCATTTGTCAGGATTCATCAATGACTCAAAGACACCCACCCACCCGCAATAATCTAACTATAAGTGCCTGTATCTATAAATTAACAGATACATCTATTCTGCTGGTGTATAAGAACGTGTCCAAAAGAAAATACCCTTTGACAATGCTAGCAGAGCTAGTGGACAATATTCTGCTGCTCCCAACAGTGCAACCCAGTAGCTTGTATTTTATATATATGTTTCTAGAATAAAACACATTATAGTTGTACTCACAGGCAGAGTAAAAGAACTGAATAGCAATTGGACAAATCCTGAGAATTTGAATCCTCTAATAATTTCACACACACACACACACACACATTTTTCTTTTGGTTTAAATGTATACCCAGCCTGAAATACTTTTTGGTTCTTATACTAACTAGTCCAGTGCTTCAGCTTACAGGATGGAGGCCTGTTCTTTCCATTCCTACATGTCCTTTATGAAATAGGCTTGTGAGATGATTGGCTGATCTAAATGGTTCTTCCACTTCAAGGAAGATGGTGGAAGCTTATGCAAATTTGGGCATCATCTCTCCCACATCTCATAGAGTATCCACCTCATATTTGATCCACCACAATTTTGGTGGATATTGTGCTGCTTCCCTAGTTCGCATATGAGGGTGCCTAGCCAATAAAGTTCTCATATTTGTCACTTCACATGACAGTATGATTATTCTCTCTCTCTCTCTCTCTCTCTCTTCTCTCTCTCTCTTTCTCTCTTTCTCTCTCTCTTTCTCTCTCTCTCCATTTCCCTTCTTTGAGATTTTTTTTTTTTCCAAATTCTACAAAACTGTTGCTGTTTAATATTGATTGTTGCAGACAAATTTCACTCCAGCTCGTAAATGCAGATCTAATTGCAATCCATCAACTGGTGTATATTGGCCTAACTGGAAAGACTTTCTGTAAGAGAAAAGGGGGGAACCTCACTTAATAAAGAGCATATCAAGACTCCAGCTGTGGCTAATGTGCATAAAAAATTCAGCCTGTCAGATCTTCACTTTTCTAATTCAGTAATCTAAATAATTTATTTGACATTTTAGCTCAAGATGACCTTTCCAGGGGAAAAAATTACTGTTTTAAACTTTTAGCAAGTGCAGCCACTGCAGCAGAATGCTGGTTGAAGTCTGCATTTTCCCAAACGAGCAAAGGTTAATCTTGTACAGCTCAAACACATCTCTGACCCTTTTAAACAAGTTCACCAAATGTCAGTTAATTTTTTAAAATCTAATTTAAATTAGGTTGTAATATTTGTGTATAACTAGTCCCCTAATTTCCTAAGTCTGAGGTGTTGTTTCTTATGCACAGAGAGCACCTGACATAAATTTTAGATTGGAAGGATATAATGAAATGGTTTGTGTCGTGCAAATCATGTTGTTCTAAGAACTAACCATCATAAAGCGTTGTTTGAGAAACAACATTCAAAATATAGCGTGATAAACATGATTAAAAAGTTAGTTCCAGTGGCAACATGTATGTATGGATATGAGACTCTCGAAACCTGTGGAAATGAGGACATGAACTATGTCTAGAATGTAATAAGTGATATTCCTTGCTACCTTTATAGCTAAAATATTGCATTGGTTTCTTAGAAATTTTATTATAAAATGATAATATAGATAATGTAATTTTATTATAAAATAGATATGAAATATTATGAAATATTTTCTTTGCAAGTTGCCATGTGTTTAGCTAGCTTTGAACTTTTTTTAAAAAAAGACTTTCTGAGATAGCATATTTTCTTCTTTTCACATAATAGGGTATCGTGGTGATTCTAGATATGTTCTTCGTCTTCTACTTTAGGAATCCATTGGAAATGCAATACTGAAATCCCAGTGTCCCCTAACCCTAATCCCAGTGTTCACCATTACTTTTTAGTGTTTTTTTTTTAAGGGAAAGAAATTGGTTTTTAATTTCCAGCCTAGCTATATGTTCAAAGGTTAATTATAATTAGAACTCTTTGGATCTACATCAAACTGAATGGTGAGGCAATATCAGTATGGATGAAAAATACAAGTTTTAAATCCCCCTTTTTCAGGTAGCCTTCTCGTTCATTTTTGCCTCTCTCAGCTTCCTACTTCAGCTTCTTTCTCAATAAATTAAAAATCAATGACATCGCAATGTTCTAAGTTGCTTAAATGGGAAGTGAAGATAAGAAATCCCTAACTCGTTTCCTGTTCTTATAGCATAAACTTTTTTAGCTAGAAAAATATCAAATGTCATGATTTAAGACAGCATTAAGACAGTGCCTTCTTCAGATGCTGTTCAATGGCGTCTTTCAACTGAAAATGAGTAAAAGAGTTTCTCCCTAGTTTGATCAGAAAACAAAGGAAAATTTAGCATAAACCCTAAAATAAGCGTAGCAGAGGTTTAAACAAAAGGGCTTGTTAAGCCCAGACTTCCCCAACCTCCCTGCTGCTGAAAACATATAAAAAAGCCCATCTCTGCCCTAATGTGCTATGATACATGCTTTGTATCATAGCTGCAAACTTCTTGTTGTGCTATAAAAGAGAACACCTTCAAATAGTCTTTCCCATTCATTCATTTACTAAACAGGATTCTATCTGATCTCTTTCTCTAACAATGTACTCGTTTACTTACTTGTAGTCCTTTGGCTTATCTCAAAAAGCTAGGTAGGGATAAATCTGATTATTAGTTTAATGAGTTATAGATTATTCTGCGAAGTTGAAAAAAATATCCTGGAAAAAAAACAGTGGCAAACCATCTCTGTGATGTTGCCAAGAAAAATGCATGGATATGTCCATGCAGTTACCAGAAGGCAGTAAATATTTTTATACTTCCGTTCCATGAAAAAGCCACCAAACTGGTATAAAACATGTGAAAACATAATGCTGTAAAAATATTCTTAAAAACCACTACTAAAATTATCCTGACATATCAACGGTAAAAATAGATCATTATAAAATAATTTTTTAAAGTTCTGCCTTAACACTTCTTTAAAAAGCTGAAGGAATAGGGTTAATCCTAGCTTATAAAGAAATGATATGCGACTGTTTAGGTCCAACACCAGAAAAAGCCTTTTACTGATCTTTAGCAAACAGTCCTCTCTGGCTGGCACCAGCCTCCAAAGATCCTCTTTTGGTGATGCTAATAATTGGATAGCCCTACATTTTTAACGTGAGACACTAGTACAGATGTCAAGATCTTCAAATAGCTTCAAACATGTCATGTATTTGTGTGTGTGTGAGAGAGAGAGAGAGAGAGAGAGTGAGAGAGAGAGAGAGAGAGAGAGAGGGAGAGGGAGAGGGAGAGGGAGAGAGAGAGGGAGAGAGAGGGAGAGGGAGAAGGAGAGGGAGAGGGAGAGAAAGAGAGAGAAAGAGAGAGAAAGAGAGAGAAAGAGAGAGAAAGAGAGAGAGAAAGAGAGAGAGAGAGAATTTATCTAGAGTGTAATAACTGTAGCTAAACCAGATTGCCTTTGCAAAAGCCCCAGCTGACAACTAAGTATAGTTGTCTAAAAATACTCCTGGGCACTGCTGCCAGCTGAAAACCTAGGGCCACAAAGGATTTAACAGCAGCCTGATTGATTGATTGATTGATTGATTGATTGATTGATTGATTGATTGATTCGATTTATATGCTGTCCATCACACTATCGAGATCAATTATCATGACAGGAACTGCAGGAATTATTTGCTGAATGAAATAGAAAATCAGGCTCAAAATCTAACAAAGTAAAGCAGACTCCAGTGGTAAGAGCCGAGGTGGCGCAGTGGTTAGAGTGCAGCACTGCAGGCTACTTCAGCTGACTGCTAGCTGCAGTTCGGCGGTTCAAATCTCACTGGCTCAAGATTGACTCAGCCTTCCATCCTTCTGAGGTGGGTAAAATGAGGACCCAGACTGTTGGGGGCAATATACTGACTCTGTGAACCGCTTAGAGAGGGCTGTAAAGCACTATGAAGCGGTATATAAGTCTAACTGCTATTGCTATTGCTATTCACGAAGTATGGATAAAAAATGCAGAGATGGTGACCACAATGGTGTTATATTTTTTTTAATGACCCTGTAATCCCTTGCATTGTTGGGGCATCTGAATGGAGCTTGAGAGTTTTCTGACTGGATGCCCTTCCTGATGCTTATGTGGTGTTCACAGCACACAGTTATTCATTGCGCCCAGAGAAGGAAATATCTGCCGCTACCTAGGATCGAACTCACAGCCTCCTGATTGTGAAGCAACAACTCCATCTCTAGGCCACCCCACTGCTTGGCCACAATGGTGTTTGTTATTTATTTATTATATATAGCTGGCCATTTCACTGCTATGACTCTGGATGGTTTACAAGTTAAAAACCCGAGAACAATCAAAAGTAACTGCAAAAAAATTATTTAGAGGGTGCAGGGCAGTGTAATGGTTTACAGTGAAGTGGCAGTTTGCCAGGAAAGAGGGATCATATTCCAAGGAGAGGGGGCCAAACAAGAGGTGACACAACCTGAAGCTGGACTGGAGAAAGAGGAAGTGAATTGGGATAGCCACTCTCTAGAATATCACAGAGTATATCCATTAGGATTAGAGCAGGGGTGGGTTCTAACTTACCTCACTGCCGGTTCGCTTGCTCCCGCGCTGCGTGGTCGCGCCTTGTGGGCACACGTGCGCTTTGCGCACGCGCGCATGCACAGTGCCGAAAAAATAAAAAAAGTTCCCCCAAAAAAGCCAAAACAAGATGGCGACGCATGTGCAGTGCTGGAAATTCGGCTTCTGCGCATGCGCAGAAGAAAAAATTTTAAAAAAATTCCTCCCAAAATTTTTTTTTCAAAAAAAAAATCCAAAATAAATATGGAGGCGCCCACAGACTGGCACCGACCGAACCGGATCCGTGACATCACCGTGACATCACCAACAGGTCGCTACCGGTTCAGGCGAACCGGTCCGAACCGGGAGGAACCCACCTCTGGATTAGAGTAGTATAGGTTTAACCTGGCAAGATTCTGCCTATATGGCTGAACAAATAAAGAAGAGAACTTTGGCTGGATTGTTCTCTTTTGTTCTTGAGTTGGGTGGCCAGAAGGGCAGAGACTCAATTACTGACTCACGATTCTCGGTTAACTATGGCAACGGGGAATGCCAGGATACTAGTGGCTAAATGATGCAAGTAAAAATGTAATGCAATACAATACAATGTAATTTGATAAAAACCTGTAACAATCTGGTCACTTGGAGAGAAACATATTCTAAATATTGGCCGGTTGACTTGAAACTTTTTCACAGTTACAACCTTTGCAGCATCACGATGATCATGTAATCAAAATCCAGATACTTGGCATCTGGTTCATATTTATGACCATTGCTGTGTCCCAAGGTCATGTAATCACCTTTTGCGACCTTCTGACAAGCAAAGTCAATGGGAAAGTCAGATTCACTTAACAACTGGGTTACTAACTAATCCACTGCAGTGATTCACTTAACAATTGTGGCAAGAAAGGTCGTAAAATGAGGCAAAACCCACAACAAATGTCTCACTTAACAATAGAAATTTTGGACTCAATTGTGGTCATAAGTTGACCAGCAATTGTATTGCTTCCTCCATGAAATAGAAGTAAAAGCTAAATTTACTCCCCACAATTCTCTATCAGTAAAAAACAAAAAAAAAACATAATAAGGCTAGAAGACTTGTCCAACTAGCAGGGAAAAGAAGAGCAAAAACCTGAAGAGATTTCACCTTTGATTCTGCACATGTTATTGTCAGTTTATTTTTTTACTGTGGTTCTTGTTTTTAGTTCAATAAGGACACAGGTGGATTCACATGAAGCCCCTTTGGATTTAATTTACTAGTTTTAAAATGTTTGTGTAAGCAACTTTGGAAATTCTTCTGCTTTGAAAGATGCCCTATACCAGTGATGGCGAACCTTTTTTGGTTCGCATGCCAAAAGGGGGGGAGCACGGGGGGGTCATGTGCACGTGTGCCCACACCCATAATTCCATGCGCCCCCCCCATTTCCCAAGTTGGGAAACGGGCCATTTCTGGCCTCCAGGGGGCCTCTGGGCGGGTGGGGAAGGCTGTTTTCGCCCTCCCCAGGCTCCTAGAAAGGCTCTGAAGCCTGGGGAGAGCAAAAAAACGGGACTTCCGGTCCAACCGGAAGTCGGCAAACGGAACGTTTCCGGCCTCCGGAGGACCTCCGGGGGGGAAGGCCGTTTTCGCCCTCCCCAGGCTCCTAGAAAGGCTCTGGAGCTTGGGGAGAGCAAAAAACAGGCCTTCCCCACCTCCTCCGGAGGCTGGAAACAGCCTGTTTCCCGACTCCCAGTGGGCCCAGAAGGCCCAAAAATCAGCTGGCAGGTGCGCGCATGCACGCCGGACCTGAGCTCAGGTGCCCACCGATATGGCTCCACGTGCCACTTGTGGCACGCGTGCCATAGGTTCGCCATCATGGCCCTATACATTTCAACTAAATAAAAGTGAAATGGCTTAAAATGTATAGCAATTCATCAAACCAAATGATTAGTTCAGCAGACAAAGAATTGAACGTACGTTCCCAAGCAAAATCAAGAAAGAAAGATTTTTGAAGTATCTTTTTTTTAAAAAAAAATATACATACTACGGATCTAGAAGAAAACAATCAGAAGAGCAAAATTGCTCACAGACGGGGTGGGGGGGTGGGAACAGTTTCATAGAAAATTTTGTTCCCAGCATACATCTATTGAGTTCTGTAGAAATTCAGAGACTGGCATGGTAAGCACATAAACATCTTTTAGACTCTGTGATAACAAAGTATATGAATGTTGCAGTACTGATGTTAATTTTCTGGTTGTCTGTTTATTTTCATTTGCGTATATCGATATGACTTTCCAATATATCCTATGTGTTAATAGAATTATAGCCCCATTAGTAATAAATATAAAGAGCTTTCCAGATGTCCCATTTGTTTCTCCTCAAATCACAAGTAAGGTTTGTTTATTTTTTAAAACTCCGTCAGGAAAATCTATCAGCAGCACAAATCAAACAGCAAAGTTCTGCGGCACTGATGTATTCACTAAAGTATTTTTGTGCTAAGTGGAATTTGTATGGAATATAAAATAAGAAAGGCATGTTTTTGGTTGGGGACCAATATAGGCTGCCTTATATGCATATGGTTAAAAAGCAAGTCAGTCACTTTAGGAAAAAGAGCCTGTCATAAAAAGAAGTGATGACTAGAAGGAACAAAAATGACTTTCCAAGAAACATAGTTGTATTTTTATATATACTGTAGCTGGTATTTTAGTCTGTTACATTTTTTCTTCATTATTTTCTTTATAATTACATTGCTTTATTTAAAAATAAAACTAAACATTTAAATGGTATTTGGTAACTTTGATTTGATATAATAAAAGGACTGCCTTCATGTGGGTTGTTTAGTTTGCTGTAACACTTTTCAAAGCAGTCAAAATCAGTGTTTCTCAAAGTTGGCAACTTTAAGATGTGAGGACTTCAACTCCCAGAAAGGTTGGGAATTCTGGGAACTGAAGTCTACACAACTTAAAGTTGTCAACTTTGAAAAACACTGAAAGAAACATTTGCTTTAGCAATACCCGATGAGTCTGAATTCAACATATAAGATATTTAAAAAGTGAGGTGTTTGAAAACAGTACATTTGAAATCGACAACATTGATCTATGACCAGTTAGTAATTTTAAAAAACTTCAGATGCCATAAACTCTTTTTCAGAAGATATTCAGATCAACAGTAGAGACCTTCAAATTTCTAGGTTCTATCATATCTCAAGACCTAAAATGGACACCTAACATCAAAAACGTCATCAAAAAAGCACAACAAAGAATGTTCTTTCTGCGCCAACTCAGGAAGCTCAAACTGCCCAAGGAGCTGCTGATACAGTTCTACAGAGGAATTATTGAGTCTGTCATCTGCACCTCTATAACTGTCTGGTTTGATTCTGCAACCCAACAAGACAGACACAGACTTCAGAGGATAATCAGAACTGCAGAAAAGACAATTACTGCCAACCTGCCTTCCACTGAGGACCTGTATACTGCCCGAGTCAAAAAGAGGGCCGTGAAACTATTCACTGACTCC
>QLTV01001348.1:2566507-2599694 GCA_003457575.1 Thermophis baileyi | reverse complement strand
ATTCTTGACGAACGTATCTTTTCTTTTATGTACACTGAGAGCATATGCACCAAGACAAATTCCTTGTGTGTCCAATCATACTTGGCCAATAAAAAATTCTATTCTATTGTATTCTATTCTATTCTATTCTATTCTATTCGATTTTATTCTATTCTATTCTATTCTATTTTCTATTCTATTCTTCTATTCTATTCTACCATTTTCATATATCACTTTATATAGTTTTACTCTTTAGAAGTTACTTTGCTTTACTAAAAATGTCATTGTTTGCTTATGTTCTTATAAATACTTCTCTTTGTTCAAACATTGTTTCTCAAACTTTTTGGGGTGCACTGAGCCTGAAGGAGGGAAAGAGAATTCTTGTCCCTCAACACTATATTGCCCTAGATTAGGTGTCTCCAAACTCTCTAGTTCATTAATTCCTTCATGAATTTTCAGATTGTTCATTGACTGCCATAGATTTATTATATGAAAATAATTTAACAAATAGTATTTTAACTAATAGTATTACAAATCATAGTTATATCAATAAAATAGTAAAGATTATGGCATAAACCAGCTGTGTGGTACCAGTGATTATCAGCACAGTGGATGCCATACCAAAAGATCTTTGACTGCACTCAGAAAATCTTCACATTGACAAAATTTCCATCTGTCAATTGCAAAAGCCAATACATCTTAGATCCACACATATATTGCTACAATACATTACAATGCCCTAGGTTCTTGGGAAGAACTTGATGTGTATGAAGGTCAACACAGTTGGCAACTGTGACTTCACATTGTTGTGAACGGCTAATAATAATGTTAGCCATTTATTGTCCTCTTGGATAGGGGGTGGGAGCCAATACTGACCATTTCAGACTACTCAGTCCTAGAGCAAGGAAATTGCTAGGATTGCAGGACATAGCTGGAGACCCACATTCATTATTTTTGCAGTTGAATATGGAGTGGGAATCCTAAGGTTCAAAGTTATAATTGCAAAAACATTGTTTTTTTATCTTCACCCCAGCCACATGCCTGTAAACTAAAGACAAGGTGGAAATGGAGGGTCATACATGCTTTAAGAACAAAAGACTGCATAACTTTCCTTTCCACCAATGTTCCAGTAACATTTCTCAAAGTCTGTCTCACTTCTTATACCCCAGCCAGGAAAGCAAAGCAAATGGCTATAGTAACAATCTGGGAAGGAAGTGAAGTTCCAGACCCCCTGCCACATATGCTTTTAGCTCTTAAGCAAAGATTTTCTCTGTCTCCCCCCACCCCAATTATTATGACATTTAAAATCTTCTAAACCAGCTGCTTCCCTATTCACTGTAAATATATATGAACAGAGACATTTTGTGCTAAGGTACTGAAAATAGCCTTGGGAGTCAGAGGTGATAAAGTGTTTAAGTAAAATGGGTTTTCTTTTTCTACATTTATTGTTGTTGAAGTTGCCTGCCTGAGTCAAGCTCAAAGTGTTAAACCTCACATTTCAATTGTAAAAAGCTCCCGATATGTTTTCCCGCTGTTGTTCCTATCAGTCTTCTTTCTGAAGTCCTTCAGTCTAATTGATTTCATTTCCCATTATTTCACTCGCCTTGCCCCTTGTCACATCCCTGAGTGAAGGAATAATGTCATTTTACCAACAGATGGTGATGTTTATTTTAGTGTTAGTGACAGACATCTTGCTAGGCTTTTTTTTAAAAGGGAAGTGGGTGAGAAGGAAATATTGAGTTACAACAGGCCGGGCTCCCCAGCAGCAGAGAGCTAAGAGCAGGTCTTTCCTTGATCCCACCACCATAGCTGGACCTCCTGGGTTGCGCACGTGTTGATGAGGAGGATGGCATCTGTCCCTGCTCACATTGTCTAAACAGAAGGAAAGGTGCAAAAGAACATTGGAAATAGCAGGAACGTACCTCTTGGGTAAAATATGTGAATTTGGCACCTAAGTGTTAAAAATATGACAGAGGCAGCTCTGCAATGATTACAAGAGAAGCAAAAGAATTCAGTTACCTGCCACTGAGAAAATCAGCCATAAATTTAGTATTTTAGGAGCCACGATGGCGCAGTGGTTAGAATCAGTATTGCAGGCTAATTCTGCTGACTGCCAGCAGTTCGTGTCCTTCGATCCTGACTGGCTCAAGGTTGACTCAGCCGTCCATCCTTTTCAAGGTCACTAAAATGAGGACCAGATTGTTGGGGGCAATATGCTGTCTCTGTAAATCGCTTAGAGAGTGCTGTAAAGCACTATGAAGTGGTATAGAGCCGAGGTGGCGCAGTGGTTAGAGTGCAGTACTGCAGGCTACTTCAGCTGACTGCTAGCTGCAGTTCAGCGGTTCAAATCTCACCAGCTCAAGGTTGACTCAGCCTTCCATCCTTCCGAGGTGGGTAAAATGAGGACCCAGATTGTTGGGGGCAATATGCTGACTCTGTGAACCGCTTAGAGAAGGCTGTAAAGCACTGTAAAGCGGTATATAAGTCTAAGTGCTATTGCTATTGCTATATACTGTAAGTCTAAGTGCTGTTGCTATTGCTATTTTGTATTTCTGTTGAATTCACCCTCAAGGGTGCCCTATCTCACCTTGATTAGCCTGGCATTGGCTGAAGTTGGTACTTCACTGCATATGCAAAGTCTGGTAATAAACAGAATATCCTGGGTACCTATGGACCTTTCAAAGGAGGATAACCAGTTTGGTATCGATACCCAGCTTTCCTATTGAAATTGCTCTCCAAGGATTGGATCAACATATCCCTACTATAGGACTATGCTACACTTTCCAGACTAAGAGCCACACCAGGCTGGCTAGGGGTCAGACTTTAAAGCATGGGTCGCTGGGATTGAGGCAAAACAGTGTTTATTTCACAAATGAAGGCACATATACACATTCTGGTGAGAGAGACGTTCCACAACCTTGGATTTGGTTCCAGCATGAGTCCAAAAACTTGGAAGACTAAACCTCTGGTCCCAGTGACTGACCCAGATTGGATCCCATAGTGTTTATTTCATATTTAAATAAATTCATGCTGGATCCTTTCTCTTTGTCTCTCAATTAAACTTATCACTTGGTAAAACTTTTGATAATCTTTTGGAGTATATCCAAGGTTTAGGAGGCCATGAAATCCTTGACTCTCAGGCTGGCAATATGATACCACAGAACAAAGATCCATTCTTGCTAAGTCATGGTTAACTTTGCAGGCCAATATTAAACAACAATGGATCTTTTTGTTTAATAAAATATGGTCCAGCTGATCTCTCTCATTTGTCGGTGGGTACAATATACTCTTCAAATCTTTTAATAATATTTCAATATTTCTAGTATAGGAGTGAAAAATAACATGTAGTAATAAAACCCTGGGTAATAACTGCCCCCCCCCCCAAATTCCCACTAGAGCAAAGTTTCTCAATTTTGGCAATTTTAAGATGTGCAGACTTCAACACTCAAGTTCCATACATCTTAAAGTTGCTGAGGTTGGGAAATACTGCACTAGAACATCCTAAAGCAGTGGTTCTCAACCTTTCTAATGCCGTGACCCCCCGCAACCCCCGCCCCGCCGCTGCGACCCTCGCCGGACAGCCGGTAGCCACGGAAGCGGGAGACTTCGCCCACCTGCCCGGATGCCACCATTTGAGTTCTTTTACCCTTTGCGCATGCGCAAAGCATTCTGCGCATGCGCAGAGGGTAAAAGAACCCAAATGGCGGCATCTGGGCGGGTGGGCGAAGTCTCCCGCTTCTGTGGCTACCGGCTGTCCGGCGACCCACAGGCATGGCCAAACTGGGAGCATTTCCAAGATGGCGGGCTAGCGCGCGCGGTGACCCCTGTGAAAAGGTCGTTTGACCCCCAAAGGGGTCGCGACCCACAGGTTGAGAACCGCTGTCCTGAAGACATGGAAGACATAACATTGTCCAAACCCAGGTGCAGAGACTGGAGACCACATATAAAATAAAATAAAAATACTATTGCCATAAGTTAAAAAAAAGTAGGGAGTCAAAAGCAGATGTCCTCAGCACTTACTGTATCTCGAGGTAAGTCAGTGTTTCTCAACCTTGGCAACATAAAGACGTTTGGACTTCAGCTCCCAGAATTCTGGGAGCTGAAATCCACAGATCTTAAAAGTTTTCAAGGTTGAGAAACACTGAGCTAAGCAATGAGGCAAAGTAATCCGCCAGGCAAAAATCTGCAATCCGTTTTCCCTTCTTGCTGCTTTAAGCATGAATGTGAATGAAACGTATGAATGAAAACTTGGGGGGGGGAGGAAGGAGGGAAAGAACAATCACTACCTGCTCAATATAGGATTAAATAGCTCAGAAAAGAATCAGAAATAAAAAATATTGCTTAGCACCCCATTTTTTTTTTAAGCTTTTGCAGTACTGTTCCCATTTAGCCGCTTGTAATTTAATATGCCCACATCTCTAGGAAGCATACACAGCAGCCAGAGTCAAGTTGACATGGGCTGGAGGCCAAGTAGTGCCTGTTAAGGAATCCACTTTTTTTGGCATTTCTCAGGATCATCAGGCTATTATACCAAACCAAAGGGAATTGACCTTCTCCCCCCACTCCATTCCCGCCCCAACTACTTCCTTTCATGTCAGCTTTATTGGGAAAGGAAATGTCTATAACAGAAGAAAAACCTCGTATCTGTGTGTCTGACCCGCAATGCCATTTTTTTTCCTTCTTACAATCCTTTAAAACTACCTTTTCTGCAAAGCCAGTCAAATTACACTTTAGCCTTCAGATTTGTAGGCGTATGAAGCTGTTGTAACAGGAAGAGTCATATATTCATTCTGTCATTATCTTTACCTCCATTTTCATTCTGTTTTTCTCTTGTATCCCTCCTGTGAATTTGGTGACCCTCAACCCTTTAGAAAAGTGTCTATCTCCTCCTTATTTGAGTGTATGGGTGAGGATGTGTGATTCTGCACAAACCTGTGCCTAATATATAGATGTATGCGTGCTAAAGCATGAATATGGAGTTGCCTTTCCCTACAACTACTGTCCCTGTCCTACTGTCCTATTGTCCTCATCTATCTGTATTCACTTTGATTATGTTTATGTTTATACCTATACCTGCTATCTTGTACATGTTTGACAAACAAATAAAATAAATAAATAAATAAAAATAAAACTAGTTTGAAATGTGTTGCTTCTATTATTTACATGTCCTATTTTTCATGAGTTTCATGAGTTCATGATGATTGTATCTTGTTATGAAGTTTATCTCCACCATAATTCTGGTTCTTTGATTAGGTTGGGGGGGGGGAAAGTGACTTCTCTGAGATCCCTCCTATTGTGTAGTGGGCTTCAGCAGGCAAGAAACAGACCATAATAGATACAACAACATTTATTGACTGAAAACTGGAACTGAGGAACTGCAGGCAAATCCCTGTAATTTATACCCTGGGCCCACAGGGCCTTAACCAATCATAACACTTGAAAAAGCCCGCCCAAATATGAATGTTCTAAGTTTCCCTCCAAAACAGTTGGAGTTAACAGGGTCATCTAAAGGTTAGTTTCACTTTAGCAGGGCTTAACACAACTATATATATTTAATACATAACACCTCCTGTCACCAACTAGTTGCATGATTCTGTAGAGAATTAAATCAAGGCCTCTCTGGAGTAAATACGGTGTATTTATTATTACACTACACTAGCTTTAGAAAATAAGCTTGTTAGAGATATTATTGAAATGCTTTTTGCATATAATCTTTCTCCTGCAAATAAAATTAATATACAGAACACAGTTGTTTGTTTAATATACTTTCCCAAGGGGAACTGCTGTTTTATTTCAGATTTCCTTAGATTTTAGGGAATGCCTGCTTTGAGATATATTCAAGGGCCCTGAATAAAATTGCATAAAAACACATGTTTAAAAGAAAGACATGGTGGTGTTTGCTGTATTCTTCCTTTTTTTATTCACACATCACAACGTGAAGTGTTCTCAACATAGTATAACTCAACCTATTTTAGAACGTAGAGATACATGCTTTTAATGCAAATTCATAAAATCCAGGGCCAACTATGATTAAAGTGGTCAAGCTGTAGAATTCATATTGCCATCCTCCTGTATTGCAGATGATGCTGTGCTGTTATTTCAAACACCAACTGAAGCAAGCTTTGTATCCTTTAGCTGCACACTGTAGTACAGAAGTACTCAAAATTAACTATGCAATAATTTGCTTTACTAAGAACCTAAAACTCCATAATTCTGAACAGATTAAATCTTCAAGTATTTAAGGGTAGTGTTTTATGCTACCAATAAATGCAGTGCACATATCGAGTACAGGTAGTCCTCACTTAATGACCACAATTGGGACTGGCAATTCTGTCACTAAGTGACATAGTCATTAAATGACTCATTGTGTAACTGCAACAGATTTACAAGCTCACTTCTGCCATGGTCATTAATGAAGACATCACATGACTACAACTTATGATTTTATTACCATCTTCTCCATTGACTCTGCCTGTCAGAAGCTGACTGTGTAGTTTGCATTTGGTGTTCACGTATCAGCAGGATGCTGCGAAGTTCATAATTGCATGCCAAACACCTGACTGTCAATCATGTGACCGTGATGATGGTTGTAAGTGTGAGGACTAGTCACACAGTTACTTTTTCAGCGCTTTTGTGACTTTGAAGGATTGTTAAACAGATCAATCATTAAGCAAGGACTACCTGTACGTTGTCCCAAATCTACAGAAGTCAGCAACAGCCTTGCAGTCTTTCTATTATAGGATACCTGCTGTGCTAAAATAATTTTATCTAATTTTTAGTTGCAATCTGGGCATAGGGTTAGCTCACAGCTCAATTGGGACCATTTAGTTCCTCCTTAGACTGCTGTCTAAATTCTTTCAGGTCCAACATTTGTTCTTAATGTCGTGTTGCACCATAAGGCTGGCATGATCAAAATGGAAACTTGTATTTACACAAGCATCCTCTCCTATTGGTTAAGTTACTTTTTTTTTCCTGAGGGCTTGACACCTCTGATTTTAACTGATGACCTTTTTTCCTTTGAGGATAGGGCGTTGCATGAGAAACTGAAATGCTATCGTTTCTCACCCAATGCAATCCTGAGGATGGGATATGAGCATGTGGTCGCAATCTTTCAACAGCATACCAAGGACCTGGAAGTCCAATCAGACTGGCCACCATTCACAAATGGTATGTGTTTTTATTTATCAAATTTATTGGCCACCCATCTTACTGCAGGGTAACTCTCGGTTGTTCTTGAGTAGCCATTTGCTTTTTTTTTTTTTTTCAAGCCAGATAGATATTTTAGCCAAATAATAGTTTCCAAATTCAAAACAACTTCATCCTGGCAAAATTAAATGCCTTTCCAATAGCTGTTTTTGAGGGGAAGCTATGGGGTATCCCATTTGAACTTTGCCCTATGGTAAAGAGTTCCTTTAAACAGTAAGCCAAGGTACTATGTTGCTCATATTACAAAGTTGTTAGACTGCAGCTAATAAGTCCCCATTTAGTCAGATTTCCAGGCATGCCACTTGCACCCATTTTATTTACAAATGTTACTGTGGATCAATGTAATTTTATTTCTCTGAATGCAATTAAATTTTGTTTTGCTGTTGGCAAAATACACCGTATTTTGACCTCATTGTTTTTATGTTTTTTTTTAATTTGCTATCTCAGAATTTGCTTTTTGGTTTTGTCTTTGAGTCAAAACTATAAAGTTTTGTAATAAAGTTTACTTCTTCTACTACCCCATGCCATCACTCTGCTAAACATATAATTCCCATAGCACTGTCTTATGCCTAAGGATATCTAACCATATATAGGACTATATTGCTATTATTCCTTCTCATATTTCCTATTACCACTCCTATTGGTATCTTATGACTATCACTTTGTTGGTTGTATCTCATGATTTATCACTTTGTTGTTTGTATATATACTGAGAGCTTATGCATCAGAGACAAATTCCTTGTTTGTCCAATCACACTTGGTCAATAAAGAATATTCTATTCTATTCTATTCTATTATTCTATTCTATTCTATTCTATTCTATTCTATTCTATTCTATTCTATTCTATTCTATTCTATTGGTCACCACGATGTAAAAAAGATGTTGAGACTCTAGAAAGAGTGCAGAGTGCAGAGAAGAGTAACAAAGATGATTAGGGGACTTGAGGATAAACATATAAAGAACGGTATCTATATATATCATCTATATATCTATATATCATCTATATATCTATATTGAAAAAAATATGACAGGGTCTTATTTTCCGGGAAACATGGTATGTCTCCATACATTTAGCGATACCTAAAAACTTGGGGGGGGGGAGAGAACCAACCTAGAATTAAGGAGACATTTCTTGACAGTTAAAACAATTAATCAGGGAACAACTTTCCTCTAAAAGTTGTGAATGCTCCAACACTGGAAGTTTTTAAGAAGAGATTGGACAACCATTGTCTGAAATGGTATAGGGTTTCCTGCCTGAGCAGGGGGTTGGACTAGAATACCTCCAAGGTCCCTTCCAACTCTGCTATTCTATTCTATTCTATTCCATTCCATTCCATTCCATTCCATTCCATTCCATTCCATTCCATTCCATTCCATTCCATTCTATTCTATTCTATTCTATTCTATTCTATTCTATTCTATTCTATTCTATTCTACAGTACTTCTACTATATCCAAGAAACCCTGCATGCTTTCCATGCCAACCACGTCCAGATGCTTTTTAAAACTTTGTTTGATTAACAGCATCCAGCCACAAGCTGTTGTACACCATGCAAGAGTAGATATGATAATAGCAAAGGCAAGATAGAAAGAATATTGTGTACAATAAATATTTGAGACCAACATATAAGTTAAGGAGAAATGTTTCTTTTAGATCTTCTCATCCTTGATTTTCCTCCCATCAAAATAAGTAGTGGCACAAAGGAAGAAATGTTCAAGCTAGTTTATCTCAAGCTTGATCTAGACATTTGATTGGATATCCTTCCCGGAAAACAAGCAGCCTAGAAATAGGATCTTCACCCATGCTCAGATGTCTGGCAAACGCTTTTGTGTAGCTGTACTAAATTATTCACCACCTTCATTAGAAGGTTTCTATATTTAATCCCTTATTTGATGAGTGGCCTAATAGGTTAAAAAGCTATGGAGCATTGTGTTGAGATGTTTAGACTTGTTTGAACAGATCATAGACCAGGAGGTGGAATGATCACACGGGTGCTATTCAAAGAAGAAAGGTAGTGTTTTACCGTGCTCTATTTTCCGAATGACAATAAATCCGCAAATGATACAAAATTGAAGTAGCTGTTTCAATCACCTTTCTGTGTTTAAGCTTGTCGCCTCTGCAATTTAGTGGCAGAGGAGTGTAGTTTCAAAGTAATAATTAAAAGACAGAAAAAATGCAATATGCAATAAAGAAAATCACCCTTGCCCAAACATTCTTTCTAGCTATATGGCTGATCTGCTATATAGCAGAACCATCCTTAATGTTTGTGTTTGTGTAATTGTGTATATACAGTATATATGTATCCACAATAAGTGTAAGGTATGAGGGGAAAATACTATTTAAAAAAAAAAAAAGCTGAATAAATAAATATGCTAAAATAGCTGCTGTTTTTTTCATTATGATTTCTACTATTGCTAAGAGTCTTATTATATACATTTTATAAAAGCATAATCATTAGGCATGTAAGTGGAAACAAATCTCTTTCCTGGAGAAACCAGCAAATGTTTCAGGCATGTAGCATAATTTCTTTTATTTTGCAAGTATTCGTTAATGCTTTGACCCCCCCCCCTTAGAGCACCGTTCTCAATGTGGTCGCCCTTGTTTAAACATATTTCAATGAAGCCGGTGAGTTTAACTTCTCTGATTTCCCCAGCCAGAAAATGCCCTGTTATTCTGTGTACTGTTATTCTGTAAATGTTTTCTTGCTGTCATACGTGCCAGACTTTAGAGCCCTGAATCTGCCTTTGGTCACACTATTTGCTCCTCTATGGTCACCTCTGAGAAGATTAACCCTTTCATTAAGAAACCTTAGCCAGGGTCAAACTACCGCCTGGCTCTCGGCTCTAACACCGCTTTGATCTCCCAGCTATGGAGAAATTATTAGCAAATTCTAAGCCTTCCCATGTGATTTGTTTTTGTAAATTTGTAGAAATTATTCCTAATCCTATTACGTGGCCTAGGGCAAACCTGCATTAAATATACGAGCCTTTTTGTTATGTGGCAGATGGATAATAAAGGAATGCTGAATGCAGCCCCATTCCAAGTTATGGGAATCTGGGCACTTCATCAGCATTCACTTAATCCTCTGCCATGGCCTGTGCCTTTGATGAATACTCTCATTTATGACCACTGATGCCACTCACTTAATTTCAGAGCAGAAAAATAATACCTTAAGTGTTAATGTGAATATCTGAGTGTAGGGCTCCTCAGTGAATAATTGTGACATTATCAAGGGAACATCTTCTTATACATTATTCACTTGTATAGAGACCACATTAACCCAAGAGGGAGCAACACGGAAGGAGAGAGAAAGAGCAGAGGAGAGAGAGAGAGAGAGAGAAAAAAGGAAACTTGCAATTTTGTATCTTCCATCCTCTTTGGAAAGTAGACACCGTGCAGACAAAAGTCAGTGTCTTAACCCAAATTCTAGCTGACAGCGCGTATCAGCCCTCACTATATTTTGCTCATTGTGGTGCCAATCTTCTGCTTCACCAATGACATTTTTTCAAAGAAAGAGTGGATTTCCTAGAGACTCTACCCCATGCAACTTCCATCACTTATTATTGAATAGGAAAATGTACCCCTCCATTCTCTTTTCATGCTGTTGCCAGGCAGGACATCTGTAAGTTTAGGATGAAAATTAAGACAGCACATACTGGGCTGCTTACCTTTTATTTAATTTATTAAAAGTCCTTTACTTTACTTTTCTGACAAGTTCACTGGTGAAATTTCTTTAACTTTTAAAGTTAAAAAACTCTGAAATCTCTAACTATCCTTTTCATAATGACCGATTGAGGCAGGAAAATGACACCAAAATGTGGTCATTGCCCTCATGTGCTTTAAGGTAAATCTTGTTTCAAAAAAAAAACAAAAAATAAAAAAAAAAAAAAAAAAAAAAAAAAAAAAAAACCTCTATTACAATATAAAGAATTTTGTTGCAGAATATGATTATTTTAAACATTACCTATTCCACACCTTTTCTACTTTGTTCAATATGTTGCACTAAACTCACAAATCCTTAGAAAACCCTTTTCCTCTAACTTTTAGTATTTTAGTAAACTTTAGCAAGTTGGTAATTGTGATAATGAGATTATATTTTTCATTTGTACATACCAAAAATAAATCCAGAGATAAATGGATAGCTGTGTTATAATTTCAGTAAAGAGGAGCAAAAACATGAGCATTTCCCAGAAAGAGTTTTAAATCCCTCTCTAGTTAATTCAATCTTTAAACATTTTAATCAATACTATAATGGAGGTGGCAGCACCTGGTTGACTTTGGAAGCTAAGTGAGGTTGGGTGTGATTACTATTTGGATGGAAGATCATTTAGAATCCCACGGCTGCAAACTGCCCTCCGAAGTATAAAGAGCCTTGCAAAACAAGACAATAGCAAATCACTTCTGTATCAATGCTAAAAATAAACCTGCTTCATTGAACCCATGAAGTCACCAGCAGTTGACGTCAATTCAAAGAATACCTTACCAACAATTTAACCAACAATTTGCATCTATTTTGTTCAACTCTGATAGAAACAAAAGGAAAGGTGTTGGTGGGAAACCTGGAAAAGACTGTGTCTCTGACCTAATCTCATTTTCCTTAAAGAGGTAGATGGGGGGGGGGGAAATGAACAAAACGTTAGCTGTTCCTGCTCTGGTAAAAAAATAAAGTTTAGCTTTTTAAAAACTCTAAACAGTAGGAATGTACAGTAGTTCGTCCCCAAATATGAGTTATTAGGACCAATTTCTAATCTGAAGTATCCAGTATTCCCAGTAAACAGTATTCCCATTGTCGTCTGAATGCAAAAGATACCAAATCTAAGTCTCACAATAAGCTCCTAACATTTGTCTGTTGAGCTTATTGGAGGTGAATCTTTAAGGCCACTGAAATGCCAAAGATATTTTAGAATGAGAAATTCTTATTTGAGTATGTGACTTTCAAAATTTTAAGCTGCAAATTGGTACCCATGGAGTAACCATCTTTACCCATCTTATTATGAGGGAGATTACTATATATTGACTATTAAGGATAAAATATACAATACTGATGGTTAAAGATAGCGTGTACTTTCTTATGACCACAAATATTCAAGAAATGGACACTAGCATGAAATATATTTTTAAAGATATTTGGGGAGTTATTGCCAAGTTGTTTTGATGCACCAGTTTAATACCAGTACTAGTTCACTTGAATATCTCCTTATATCTCCTGAATCATTTGAAAAATTGAGAGCAAAGAAGAATTTTAAAACCTTCTTATTTTCATGACTGTTTTTAAAATTATACTTCCATGCTATTAAAAGGAAGGTATGCTTTGTCAAAATTGTCTTTTTAGACTTATTTATATCCATGGAAAATCATGCATGGCCTCTGAGACCAGAATAAAATAATTTTATTTCCTTTATATTTCAGTAAAAATTAAAAATACAGTAATAAAGCACAAATTCTCTAGATGTGTATTTAATTATGTTCTCTTTTTACCATATTAACAAATGACAAATTGATGCTAACTTGGTCAGTCTCAGTTGGAGGCATTTGGGCCAAAAAGACAAAAGCTGCATTGTGATGTTGCACCACAAACTTTGCTCATTTTGTATATACTGTATGTGTGACACCCTGAAGCACAGGCAAAAGGAGTGGAACTAACAGTGCTGTGGTACAACTCTGCTTTCATCATTTGACCTACCTTGATCCTCCTGGAGATGCCTCTTCACCTTCAGGGGCCTTGGTATTCTGAAAAGAGAAGTATTTTGTGTTCCTCAGAAGAACTCACAAGAGTTTCATCCTCCTTAGCTTCATTTGCAGTGAATAATTGTAAAGCAGTGAACAACTGTAGAGCAGATAAGGAGCAAACCTTCCTTCATTGAAGGGGCATCTGTGGCAGGCAGGTCATTTTTGTCAGATGACAGCTGACACTGCACAATTGAAGCCTTGTGCCTTTTTTCATGCATCATGCATGCAACACACACACACACACACACACACACACACACACACACACACACACATATATATATAACAAGTGGAGCTTTGATCACACAGTCACGACCGTCTCGACTTTTTTACCCTTCCTCCCAGATATCCTGGCCATAAGACCATAAATATCAGAACTATTAATTTATTAATAAATAATAACTATTAATGTGGGTTCCTACGGTAACAATATTTTATTTCAGAACTAAATAAAGAAGAACCACTGCTAAGAACCACTCTAAGAGCCATGTGGCATGGTGGCCAGAATGCAGTATTGCAGGCTAATTCTGCTGACTGCCAACTGCCAGCAGTTCGGAAGTTCACCAGCTCAAGGTTGACTCAGCCTTCCATCCTTCTGAGGTCGGTAAAATGAAGACCCAGATTGTTGGGTGTAATATGCTGTCTCTGTAAACCGCTTAGAGAGGGCTGTAAAGCACTGTGAAGCAGTATATAAGTCTAAGTGCTATTGCTATTAAGGATTTTGCTTTATGTGATACTGCAATATGTGGCCTTTATTAATCATGTTAATCTGCTAAAATATGCTACCTAAATTATGAACCTTACTTTCAAAATATTTATTTTACAAATAGCTGATGTGCCATAAATATATACAATGCAATATCAGTCCAGCTTCTACTGATTTTACTTAAATATGTATGTTTATTTATGTATATATTAAGCAATATATTTTTTAAGAAGTCTCTGAGTATATTTCAGAAATGTACCTGGTTATATACCCTAAGAACTTGCTAACATATTTAAAAAGTTCACAAATACAGCCATTTTAAAGTACATGGTTAGAAATTATTTCAATTATTATTTCTCCCCACTGTCATTTGGAAGAAGAGTGCTGGCTAAAATCTACTTGTGAAGACTTTCCTCTGGGGGTTAAAGTTACGCTTGTTTAAAACCAGGGTAAGGAAGAATTCCTTCAAAATAGATAAAGTTATACCAGGTCCTTACCATAATAACTGTGGAAAGCGGAAATTGGCTACTGTCTTCAGCCTGATACAATCTGTCATTTTAGAATCCCTTATTTGCATTTAATTAAAAGCCTAGCTTCAGTGTAGCCTTTAAAAAACTTTGGGGACAAAGTAACATCTATTCAAGGTGTATATAGATAAGGCTTTATTTGTATAGGTCTGGCAATGTAGCAAGGCATTTCACTTGAATCTTTTTGTAACTTGGAGATCTAGCTATTTGGGTCATCAGAACTAAAATTAGCAATAGATTAGTGTGTTTGTGTGTGTTTCTTTGAAATATGCTATCAGTTTCTAAGAAGTATCAGTTGTCAAGCACAAAAAAATCTATAGGTTTGTATAGGTTGCAGCATAAATGATTTCTTGAAGCCTATACACAAGAATCTGGTCAACTAACAGTCAGCACTAAACTGGCACTAGATAAGGGTCAATGGAATTCATGGAGGGGGCTGGACTTGAATTTCTTGAGGCAATGCAAGGACTCTAAAGTGATGATGCATTTAACTCCGCCCTTCCTAGCTCTGCTTGTGCTTCTCCTATATCAGATGGGGTCTAGGGAAGATCTTACCTTTGCCTAAGTACAAATGGGAGAAGGCTATTTTGTTTGTAGATATCCAGAAGAAAACCAATTGCACACAGTATTAGAGTTCCAAAATCCTTGGAATTCCCTGGCACACAGAACTCATCTCTATTCATATAAAGAGAATCCAACGATAGCTTCAGGCCTCTCTCCTTCCAAATATCCTTTACTCACTTCGTTCTCAATCTGGCCCTCCTTAAAAGGGTTTTAACATATCCAACACACTATCCAATTTTCACAGGACATTCCATCTATATAATTTTGGGTTTAAAAAAAGTACCAAATATAAAACTTACTTCATTTGTCTTAAAAAGACTGCATATTTTCCTCCAACTCAGCTTCAGTGGGAAAACTCTAAACATTGATTTATCGCAAGCTACTGTGCAATCCTAAAGAGAATTTCTTAGAGAAAAGGCCTTATTGTTTCAACATTTGTCACTTTCAAAAAAAAGTGTGCTTAAGAGTGAAAGCTTAAGATAGCCAACAATTGTTGTGTGGGGCATGGGTTGGTCCCGGAATACATGCACAAACATGCCAAAATTATGAGGTAGTTCCAGGATTAAATGACATGCTCGCAGAATTAATAGTGGAAAAAATGACTGAAACTACCTTCAGTGGTTCGGATCACAAGGAATGAACATTTCACATATCCAGGTTTGATGTGATTACATTATTGTTATGCTTGAATTGAGCATGTCTGATATACGATTATAACAAAATACGTGTAACAATAAATATCCCATCCTTTTCACTGTTCAGTAGCAGCTTCCTTTGCTCCCTCCTGCTCTGTTAACAGCACAAGGTATAATCTTCCAAGGGTTGACTGTAAATAATCCAGTTAAGCGCCAGGCTACTGTTACATTTACAAGTAGGGAAAGCTGTAAAGATTTTCATAAGATTCTGACTTAAAGTACTTCCTTTAGCTCCACTCAAACCGTTGTTCTTGATCTTAAAAGATGATAGGTATTCACTTTCTGAGTATTTGATAAAGAAACAATATGTATACTTGATGCTTATTTATGAAAAGTCTATTACATTGTCTACACCCTTCGCACTTGAAATATGATGCTCAAAACGACTCTGTATTTTAATCCCATTTAGATTTACAAAGCTATACAATATCTAGGAGATCAAAAATGGTGCCTTTATCATGGGCTGGCTCTAAAATAAGCAATGCCTCATGTGAAGAACGGCTTCAATATTCCATTCACAAATAAATGCATACAGTATTGCTCTTTTTAAAAATATTTATAATGCCTATAGGATGAAAATAGTATTTATATTTAGAGTACACACAATGCTTGGTAAATCTGCCCCTAAGGGAAACTGAAACTTATTTTTATTTAGAATGAATGGTATCAAATGGGAAATTGTAAAAAGAAGAAAATAGTATAAAAAGAACAAAAATACTATAAGGCTGGCAAAAATAATAATAATTTTTATAGTGTGTCTAAATCACCTAAAACCACACGGGAAAGGACACGTTTTTTTAAAGCCATTGTTTATTTAAACCGAACTCACTGCAAAGCCAGATTGCATAATGCATAAATTAATAAATGCTGAATCACAAACTTTAGCTTAGGGGGAAACCAGTAATGAATCTGCCTGAACAGGGGGTTGGACTATAAGACCTCCAAGGTCCCTTCCATCCCTGTTATTCTGTTAATCTGGGTAAACGAGATGTAACTTCCCTAAAATATTTATTTCCATGACTCCAGCTACATGCTGATCATTTCCCATGCTAATCCAGAACATGATTAAAAGGCTTCTAGGTCCAATATATTCCACCACATCAATATTGTGCAACACTGCATCCAATTTTGGTCGCCACGATGGAAAAAAGATGTTGAGACTCTAGAAAGAGTGCAGAGTGCAGAGAAGAGTAATAAAGATGATTAGGGGACTTGAGGATAAAACATATAAAGAACGGTTGCTGGAACTGGATATGTCTAGTCTTATGAAAAGAAGGACTAGGGGTGACATGATAGCAGTGTTCTGATATCTCAGGGGCTGCCACAAAGAAGAGGGAGTCAAACTATTCTCCAAAGCACCTGAGGGTAGAACAAGGAGCAATGGGTGGAAACTAATCAAGGAGAGAAGCAACTTAGAACTAAGGAGAAATTTCCTGACAGTCCTGAAATAACTTGCCTCCAGAAGTTGTAAATGCTCCAACACTGAAAGTTTTTAAGAAGAGAGTGAATAACCATTTGTCTGAAGTGGTGTAGGGTTTCCTGCCTAAGCAGGGGGTTGGACTAGAAGACCTCCAAGGTCCCTTCCAACTCTGTTATTCTATATAATAAATGGACTATCATCACCGTTCTTGATAATCAATTTTAACTGAGCCTGTAGTCAGCAAGGAGGCCATTTGAATTTTGCTAGGAAGGTGAGACATGTCCATTAACTGACCTTAATTTATGTAAAAATATAAAAGTATCATTTTATCAAGGAATAAAATGATGCCTGTATCAAGGCAAAGGAGAAAGTTGCAGTTTCACCATCCAATAAAACTTCAAGATGTAGTACCAGTGAAAGATTTGGTCAGGTAATAACACCAACTACTATATTTAATGTCCATATAAATCTAACCGACTAAATTGAGGAAACCAAAATTATATAGTAAGGCAATATAAAGTATTTGTCTTGTGCTTACATTAAATATTCCACCTTTGTGCATATGTTAGGGAAGACTTCTGCAATTTCTAGCACAACTCCACAGATGTTCCATCACATCACAGCAGGATTCTCCAATTTGGTCTACAGTTCTCCTAATTTTCCTTCAAGAACATATTTGAAAAGATTGTACTGCTCATGCCTTTTACTTTGAGAAACAAATCCCTTAAATGTAACCACTTCCCTTGTATGTTGCACAGCTAATCTACTGAGAACCTCACACATGGCATCCTTGGATAACTTTATGAAGATTTTTTCCCATATTACATGCTTAGTTATCATTATAGCTTGCAGACTTCATAATTTAAAGTTAAAACTTCAAAATAGATGTCCTTCCTACCGGTATTGTGGATTTTACTTTAAAGCACACAATTTTTTTGGATGGTAGCAGACTTAAGGGTTAGCCTGGTGTCCTTCTGAATCAAAAAAGCTACTTAAAATATGTGTGATCAATTGCAACAACAAAAATAACAACAAAAGACATTTGTTTAATGTCTGAATGAAATAGGAATCTCAATTGCAGTCCAAAGTATTTAAATAAGCTATTACAAAGGAGTGCTAAAAGCCATTATATTGCATGATTTCCTGTGAATAATAGAACTGCTTTCTACCAGGTATTTTTACTTTAATGTTGGAGAGAGATTGTGTTCAGCCACTGCATCCTTTCAAAACACCACTACTGGTATTGTTATAACTTTTTCTCTAAAAGAAGATAGTATGAATATATTAAAAATAGACGCTGCAACTTAGGAAGAAGCAGAGCTTTAAACCTCTTATGCATTAGTCTCCCCATCTGCTGCCAGCATGTCACTTAAGCCGTGACATCCGTGTAGAATTACAGCATTGTGATGCAGAAAATGCCTGTCACGCACAAACAACATTATAGCACTCTTTTAGTATAATACTGTATGTCTATAGCATGCGATAGTTCTAATGACGTACACTGTTTTTTAAGTTGCTCAAGGAAGTTTTTAAGAGGGGAAAAATGCATTTATCATATACATAGTGATTACAGTATGGCTCCTAAGTGTGGCCCCCTACTGTGATTTTAAGGGAAAAGGATTTGATCCCTACATTCTTGGCCATGATCTTCCCCGTAACAAGTCAGCCATAATAGTGCCCTTTGGGATGAGAGGAGCAGACTGTCCTTTCAGTACTTGTCTGAACTTGCTTACTGTGGTACAAGCTGTTCCATAAGAAGTTAAAAACTAGATTCTGGAGTAAATACCTAAATTCATTATATGTTTACATTACCATATTTTTCGGACATTTCTTTCTCAAGCACAGAAGCCTGGTTTCCAGAAAGGGAGTGGCAATCATGTCAGGTCCAAAGCATTTCTTCCAGATCGTTTTGACTGACATGATAGATTTCTGAAGACTGGGTGACCTGCTAATCTGTAGGACTTGGTGAGAATTACGCATAGCAATTTATACAGTCTCTGGTTTGTGCAGAAATAAGCCATATCAGTACATAGTTTATGACTTGGATTTATCTCCAGTTGCACATAGGCACTGGTATCATCCACAGGGATTACATTTTAAACTTTAAAATAAATATACCTATCAAAATACTATTTAAGAGATCTCATTAAATATTTTTGCACTTTTTACCATTGTAAGATGAAATACTGAAATATTGTCAGTATCTCATACCGTGTTTCCCCGAAAATAAGACCTTGTCTTATATTTTTTTGAACCCTGAAATAAGCACTTGGCCTTATTGCCATGCACTCAAAAGCCTGATTGGGCTTATTATCAGGGGATGTCTTATTTTGGGGGAAACAGGGTAGTAAGAATATTTTTGCAGGTAGGATTTCTCTCCTAAAGTACAATCACTAAAACACTGGTTGCTGGTTTGTCTTCAGTATTTAGTTTAGCCATCTATTTCATTTAATTCACTGTTTTCTTCTGTGCATTTATGTATACAATATTTATTGCCCACACCTATGCTAATGGGATTTATGAACCTTATGGAGACAGATGGAATTACCATTATTTTTTTTCTACATTGTCACACATTTTTATTAAATAAACATGTAAGGTTGAAGAAATGATGAGAGGGCAACTAATACCGTGTTTTCCCAAAAATAAGACCCTGTCTTATATTTTTTTGAACCCTGAAATATGCCCTTGGCCTTATTGCCATGCACTCAAAAGCCCGATTGGGCTTATTATCAGGGGATGTCTTATTTTGGGGGAAACAGGGTAGCAGAAGGATATAGTTGTCAATGGTTTTCCCATTTACAGTTGTCAGAAGGATTCAAAATGTATAAAAAGACTTAGAGCAAAGTAAGACAGAATTTGAAGTATAATTGTGCACCGATGATGAACATGTAATTGCTAAAATGTATAAACTTTTGTTGAAATTGGAAACAGAGGAGGAACAGATTAAAGAGTGTATGATAAAGTAGGCTAAGAATGTTGGTTATAATATGCAGATGAATTAATGAAAAATATGTGGTTAAAAGTGTTAACATTTAGATTATGTTATGATCTTAAAAGAGAATTTAAAAAAAAATGATGTATCATTGGTACATGACACAAAAGAAGTTACCTAGAAAGTATGAAGGAATTTCAAATGTATATTGGAAACAGGAACAAGATGTAGGAACATTCTATCATGCTTGGTGGACATGGACTCATGGTCCATAGAAATGGACTCAAATACATACAAGGTCTCCAACCTTGGCAACTTTAAGACTTGTGGACTTCAACTCCCAGAATTCCTGGGAGGAAAGCTGGCTGAGGAATTCTGGGAGTTGAAGTCCACAAGTCTTAAAGTTGCCAAGGTTGGAGATCCCTGATATAGAAGACATTAAAGATTAATATTCAGCTGAAGCCTATTCAATTGAAAATTCATTCAGAATATTCAACATGATTAATTTAACAGAAAAAATGTCATGAAATATTATTTCAATATATAATTACTGTGGCAAAATGCACACAAAGATAGGAAGGTTCAGCACTAGCCACAATGGAGGAATTGTGGATGAAATTGATAGATCTTATGAGCTAAATTGATTCTTTGATTAGAGAAAAGACACTGCTTACATTTATTGGT
This sequence comes from Thermophis baileyi, assembly GCA_003457575.1. Taxonomy (NCBI): domain Eukaryota; kingdom Metazoa; phylum Chordata; class Lepidosauria; order Squamata; family Dipsadidae; genus Thermophis; species Thermophis baileyi. Next base: position 2,579,247 of record QLTV01001348.1, on the reverse strand, counting down.
AACTGGAAACCCCTTATGGACTTTATGTGTAAAAATGAAAAAAAAATGATATTGTGATTTATGGTTTTGATATATACAGGATAGATTATAGAAAGAATAGAGTTATGATGTAACTTTAGAGAGGTTAAAATATAATTATACTTATAACTGCTGTGAAGCCATTTCTTTATGCCTTTATGTCTTTCTGCATTTGCTCTTTATTTCTATTTTATTTTCTTGTTGCCCTTTTACCTTTTTCTGTTATTTCTATGTTTTCCACTTTTTCTGTTCCCTTTTAGTTTGTACTTATTATTCTTAAAACTTTTAATGAAAATTATAAACAATAAATGGAAAGCCATACATAATCTTCAGCCATGGGTGCACTCTTTTATGAGAAAAAAATGTTTCTGCCGTTAAAAATAAAAAATGCAAGAGGATCACACTTTTGGCTTTTTAGAAGATTCATAATAGTATAGAGGAGTTCTTAGTATTAAATATATTATGAGCAAGTGTAATTGGATCTCCACTAAAGTAATGCAGTGCAATACTGCTAGGAATCAAATCTAATATTTTAGATGTCTGAATGAGATTACCACCTGGATAAAACAAAGTCAAAAATAAATAAACAACTAAGCTAGGAACAGTCATGAAGCCATATGGATTCTATATTATTTACTCTTAATGGGCCAACAATGAGAACTAAAATAAGTTCATGAAATTAGATCTTTGCATCCATGTCACACTGCATAGTTAGCTTTCCCAGATCATTTTAACACATATCCCTGTCTAGCTGAGAACAACTGAACATTTCTACTGTTCCACATAGATCAATCAATAGATGACTGGTGGTAAGAATCATACTCTTGCTTCTCATATTATATCTGCTGTAAAAATGTGAAGAGATTATTCCAAAGCCAAATCGCAGTACAGACATTTCACAACTATGTAGTTTAACACAGTGGTCAAGGATTGATCCTTCATTCTGAAGTAGTCTCATCCCATTCAGACCAATGCTTCATAGTAATCTTTCAGAGAAGTGCTTCATTAAGGCAGCTGTCTACTGTTTTTTTTAATACATCAGCTTCAACATGGAGACCATCAGAGAAATTGTTGTCATTTAAAGGACTTGTTTTCCCATCACCCAACCTTACTGCCGTCTTTGTTGAACCAGGTGGGATATTGAAATGCATAAAAGGCTTTTACAAAAAACGTACAGTTCTCAACACACCTGGTTATATTTACACAGAAAATCTCTCATTTGCCCGCAGACAACTAGAATGATCCAAACCAGCCTTAATTTATCTGTTAAGGGTGTAGTAGGCCCCTATTTAAGAGTCATCAGCAATAAAGGAAAATATACTGAATTATTTCAAGTGCACGCTAATCATTTAATGTAATAAATGAAGCAACTCTAATTATCTCCAGAGGAAATGATTTCACAGTGAAACAATGGGAACAGAGGTTGCTTCAGAAATAGTAGTTACAGTCTGAAATTTTACTCATCTGAATGTTAAGGTTATTTCACATTAAAATAAAAAAGAGGACACTTAAGTTTCCTGTTATTCAACTAAGACTATAGGGCAGAATGTGAGTAATCCACCACAAGAACATATGTTTTCCCCAGTTCAGTAACACAGTCAAACACAGTTTTCAAAACAGTAACAACTAAATTGAAAAACAAATCTTCCAAAACTACAGGGTTTTTTTTTATTTTGAAAAGGTTTTAAAAAGCATTAGACAATTATTCTTCTATTTGAAACATCCATTTTAACAGTGACTTAAATTTTCATTTTCTTTCTCCTAAGTCTCTTTCTGAAAGGCATGAAAACACACCATTTTGCTCACACTCCACTCAGAAAGAAGCAGAGAGAAATGTATGGAAAATGTGACCGTAGTTTTCTTCTCTTGGAAATAAAGAGGAGCAATGCACAAACTTTCAGGCACTAGCACCAATTTCATAGAAGGGGGTTTAAGTGATTCATCTCTAAAGAAATTGATTTGACTGTGAGTTACAATGTTTGGTTAAATTATGTACTTCTTTTTTTTTTTTCCCTTGAAGAAGCAGACAAAATAAGCAGCATTTTCTATGTCATTGAGAAACATGTCCCTATTATACCAGAATTTCCTGTGCCAGAGCACACAATTTCTTCATATTGGACAGAGGGCAATGTGATCTATTTTCTCCTTAATTGATTTTGAATCTGAAATTAAAAGACAGGTTGGAATTAATCCTACCCAACCACTGAATTCATTTCTTAAGAAACTCAGCATTTTAAGTATTTTTGTACAAACCTAATACACATCTTCATGAGGATTTTTGTGTTGATACTTTTAACAGACTTCTTTCCAGCTCTCCATATTAATCTTTATTAATACATCAAGTATAATTCATTTACATTTTTAGCCATGATTTACATTTATATTTCCTGCACATAATACTAAGAGATATTATCTTAGAGAATAGGAATGAGAGTTTTGATTGCCTGCATAAGATATGAGTAAAACAGCAGCAACAAGAAGGGGGAAAATCCTTGTTATAACTTTTGGATGTCTGCATGAGGCTGACATCTATATTTCATAAGGGGCAAGGGGAGAGGAGCAATTCTTTTATTATAAGATCACCATGTACAAGAAAACAATGGATATAAAGCAGGAAGTTAATTGGAATCAACTGCAGCAGTCTTTATAGGAATTTACTCACAATGTCTGCCATTCAGAGCTGGCTTACCGTAATATTCTCTATGGAACAGTTGACCACAAGATTCTCATTCACAAACAGCCAGGTTAAACAGTTAAATGCTAGCAAATCCTGCATAGCCCTGTGGGAAATTTCACTTTAATCCTGAATTTATAAGAGGACAATCAAAGCCCAAAGCCTAGGTAACAAATCTGATCCTCTGTTGCAATCCTGTCCTCATGGGAAGCCAAGAGATGCTCCCAATACAAGCTAGAGATGGATAAATACCTAAATGATGAGATAGATGGGGAACGCAGAAGAAGCGTCTGGCTTCAGCCGTTCGCTTCCAATTTCACATTACTCTGTGAAAGGCAATTCTTGTGCGGCTCAGGAACAGCCAGTCCTGATTACTATAAGTTGAAGTGTGGCTTAAGGAATGATTAATGACAGTGTCAGGAGAAAACAAAGCACAATGAGAGTTATCTCTAATCCACCTGCTTGCAGATGCTCTAGTAAGGGAATGGGAATGGCCCCACTGAGCCCCGATAATAAAAAAATCAAAATAGAAAGGTGCAAAGCCGTAGATATGTATTAATCTGATATATAAAAAACTCGGTCTTAGCTTGAATAAAGCATTAGGCATGAATGGAGCCCCATAGGTGATAGATATTAAAGCATAGAAGACTTCACATTGTCTGTATTTTTTAAATCAAACAGAACTGTTCCCTTCAGTATTGCCTTTGACATTAATAGGTTGGTATTTGAAAAGTCACAGTTCACTAGATGAGCAGGCTTGTGAGTTCAAGCTCATTAAACAAAACCCCTTTTTCTGTTGTTGTTGTTATTGCTGCTGCTGTGCTGCATGGGGGCAAAAATGACACCACACCACCACCCTGTGGCCTTTGGTTGTAGAAACACCAAGAAGGAGGCTCCTGAGTTGCCTTTGCCAAGAGATGGGAGAATCCCCTACAAAACATAATTATAATATCTGATTGCTTCTTCGTATGTAGGCAGGTTTATGATCCCTCTCAGTCCTGACAACTGCTTGATAGATGCTGATTGTTGTCATTGTGGGAAGGAAGTTTTGGGGACCATCTCAGACCATTCTCATTACACTTTTATTGTTATTTCTAATTGGGTAGATACTATAGCTATGAGAACAGCCACAAGACCACTGCTTTGTGACTATCATTGATAGGGTCAAGGAGAATGCTCTGTTTTCTATTCTCTTGCTAGATGAATCTTCCTCTAAAATCATCATACCATCCAAAGAACCTACACTGGTGACTTTTTGCTTGCTGTAAGAAGTGGCTGTGTGAATTGTGCTCCGTATGTTAGATCTCCTTGGTCTACTCACATTAAAGATGGCATTTTGTTTCTTCACTGGCTATTTTACCTTGTCTCAGACGGAAAGGAGCCAAGGTGGCGCAGTGGTTAGAGTGCAGCACTGCAGGCTACTTCAGCTGACTGCTGGCTGCAGTTCGGCGGTTCAAATCTCACCGGCTCAAGGTTGACTCAGCCTTCCATCCTTCTGAGGTGAGTAAAATAAGGACCCAGATTGTTGGGGGCAATATGCTAACTCTGTAAACCGCTTAGAGAGGGCTGTAAAGCACTATGAAGCGGTATATAAGTCTAAGTGCTATTGCTATTGCTAAAGATCTGTGTTCAGATCTCAGCTAAGGAATCCATCAGCTTGAAGTTTGCCATTCTTACACTCTTGGCATTTAAATCAAGTTATAATTTAATTACAGACAGGATTCCACTTAGTAATAATTCCTTCAGCATGTCAGTTGCGAGATTACTTATCTGTAATTACGATCTTAATGTAACCAAGGTTTGGGAACACTGAGCTTACATTGTCAATATGAGTAACATTTTCCTCTCTTAATAATGACAGCAACAAGTAGAATATTTCACAGAAATATTTTAATACAGAAAACCTCTAATGAAGATTTAGCACTCAGTTTTTAGCAAGTCTGACATAGCTGTTGAAAGAAAGCAAATACATTATTTTAATTAATACCAAATCATAAGGGCTTCGGATTTATACATTCAGCAAAAAGGAAACTTTCATAGTCTATTCTTGATTCTTGCATATTAACTCAGAAACTTTGTTACAAGCAGCAGTGTATAATGCAAACTGCCAAGGAGAAGCACGCATAGGCCTCACATTAGGCATATGACCTCATCACCCTGCCTTTTCTTATGATGTGCCACAAGATAAAAACTTATCCATACATTTTTGCCTGCTGACATTTCCTACTGTTGCATTTTCAGGTAGAATAATTTTAAAATTAGAACAATATGGAACTTTTGAAAAGGGAGCAAATTGATGTAGCAAAATTTGTGGCAGCCCCTCAAATACTGGAATACTGCTATCATGTCACTAGGGGTGACATGATAGCAGTATTCTAGTATTTGAGGGTCTGCCACAAAGATGAGGGGGTCAACTTATTTTCCAAAGCACCATACGGCAACACAAGAAACAATGGATGGAAACTAATTAAGGAGAGAAGCAACCTCTAGAATTAAGGAGAAATTTCCTAACAGTGAAAACAATTAACCAGTGGAACAGCCTGCCAGAAGGTGTGGGTGCTTCATCACTGGAGGTTTTTAAGAGGAGACTGGACAGTCACCTGTCTGAAATGGTATAAGATCTCCTGCTTAAGCAGGGGGTTGGACTAGACAATCTCCAAGGTCCCTTCCAGCTCTATTCTGATTGATTGATTGATTGATTGATCTACCACGTTTAACATGTAACATTTGAAAACTCCAGACATGCATGACTAGGCAAGCTATATTACACTTTTCGCAGGACTGCACACTCTGGCATGGCAATAGAAACATATTCCAAGTTAACTTTTGTCGATGATGAGGCTGATAGTCATTAAAATGCTTTGCTTTGCAGCAAAATATTTATGTCCAGGAACTTTTTTTATACTGTATAATAAACCATACAAATGTGACATTTCACCCTTCCCCCCCCCCCGCCAAAGCTATTTCACATCACTAAAATGACAATCTGAATCAAAATCTTTCCCCAACTTGGTGCTCCTAGAAGCACGAGGCTGAAGACACAAGCCTGATAATCAGCCTGAAGATGGCGAATGAGACTTCGTCGAAACGTTGCAATGACATCCCCAACTTCACGCGGGAGAAAACCCGAATAACCATATATATATATATATAATTGAATGAAAGATAATTGATTAACTTGAATTAAGCAACTCTTTAAAGCAGCAGCAATGGTTTTTCTATCTCTAGTGGAAACCTAAAAAAGAATGGAAGTCCTGTGTTTGTATTCATGAGGCCTAAATCGTTTATAAATCATTACGGCAGTTTAAGCTGGGCACGGACCTACTAAGTAGGCAAAAACTGACTGGGCTTGAGTATCCCTACAACATAAACTAGGTCTGTTTTAGTCTAAATGTACCCCCTTGAAGTTAGTCACCACCCATTTACCCACACAAATGTATTACAAGACCAGAGTTACATGGATCTTTCTATGTTGATTCCTTAGCAGCAGAGGGCTGTGGGCATCCAGAAGTTGCTCACCTCTCTCAACACTAGCTACATTGGGTTCCCCATCCCTGGATTAGTCCAGCTTCAGAGGTAGACCCTCAAACACAAATCAGCATTCATAGTCATACCAGGGTTTCAATGTGGCTTTTATTTCCTCTCCTCTTCATTTGTTAAGTCTAAGATTCTTTACCTTCATGCTTGGAGGTAGAGTTGCTGCTGGCAATATTTTATGTTCACCCATTAGTTTATTTTTTTTTAGGACTAAGAAAATGTAGTTCTGTGTTATAAATTATTTATAAATACGAGAACAAAGGCTGGCTGTCAGGAAGGCTGGTTCTTTGAGAAAATATGGGGTGGGGGAAGAGTTATGGGTGTATAAAGAGTACAGTTTTATAAGTCAGAAAAAGGGGTTTTAAACCACTAATTATTAACACTCATTGGCAGACAAAGACCTGAAAGGATAGGATTAGAGAGATCTATTTACATCTGTCACAAACCAAAATCTCATTAATGCTTTATCAGTCTGTCAACCCAACTTTTTCTCTTACATTAAACTTGATATTACTTACTTTGGGGTGTTTTAAATATAGATTACAAATAAAATACTTCTAACACTGTAGTTTTGTGCACTTCAGACTACAAGCTTCCTAATAAACATGGAGGGGGAAATGTTATAAAGGTCACCAACATTTTTAAAATGTGTGGTTTATATGGTGGTAGATGCAAGCTATAAAAATTGTTAAAAGTAAATAGAAATGGTGCAAGAGCTGGGCCATGCTTCCAGACAACTCCCATTCATCCCAGCTGGTTTATACAGAAAAGTAAAATCCAAGATCATTTTTGCAACCTGGACACTTTTTTTTTTTATTTTCTAAGAATTAGAGGATGTTGGTATGTTAAGATTCTGAGCCATCATTTCTCAAAATAATCAAGCTTTTAGTATGTTCAGTCAAAGTAATACATTTCAAAAGCTCACTGATTTCAATCCATACACATGGAATTTTCACAAAGAAGTCAGAGAAGTTTAACTGTGTTTATTCAGAATAAAATTCCTCTGAGTTCTGTGGTGCAGGGTCATGGGGAAATATGTAATGGATCACAGCCTAAAATATGTCCCTCTAGCCAGATCACGTCAATCATGTCCATCTTACTATAAAAGGTTGTATACTCACTCAATATTTCACCAGAGATTCTAGCCCTTAAAATGCTTTTAAAAATTCTGAATGCTATCCATGCTTGTCTGACCCCTAAACAAAAATCCATGTCTTTTCTTTTTTCTTTTTTTTAATATTAGCTCGATCTTTGTGGAACTTTCTGTGTTTCCCTTCTTCATCTCTATTGCTCTTCTTTCCTTCTGGGGTGCAATCCAACGATTGGTAACATAGTCCAGCAATATGACAAATAAATAGTGCAGAGATACTGCTACCACAGCTGGTAGCTCCTTGTTATTAATCCATCATTTGGGGGGGGGATGGAAACCAAACAATAACAGTCACACAGTGCTGAACAATGAGGTTACACAAGAACTGTACCCAGCCTGGTGCCATCCTGGTTTGTCAGGCACCTTGGAAAGGAGGTCCACGAACTGTCATGCCAACAAATCTAGAAGGCAGCAGCTGGGGAAGTTTTCTACCAACTGAGTAAATAGATAGCCCTCTTGTAGCGAAGCCTCTTCTTCTCTGTTATTATTTATGTTACTTCAACATCCCATTTTCCTCTGAGAATTTAAAGCAGTGACATGAGATTTCTCTTCATTGCACACTCCACCACAGTACTTGAGGGAATGTGGGATAAGTGACTGTAACTAGTTCAAAGTCACCCAGTGTCCTCTAAGATTTCTGCAATTCTCTAGGTCCTGTTCCAGCTTGCTCTTCCATCAAGGACTTCTTCATCACATACATCTCAATCCAGTGATAGAACTCCACCTCAGCATTTATTAATGCCTTGCAAGGATGCATTTATATCATTGGCATATTATTTTAATTGATAACTGAATAATAATGTTATTACTCTCCCAATCAATGGATTAGGTTCACACAGCTCAAAACTGATTTTCCAACTAAACCTCCATTCTAACTACATGGTTAATGCTTCAAAGATCTCTGGACATTTAGTTCAATCTAGGATGAACCTAATGTTATAAGGAAAAATGCACAATGTTTTTGGCACGGAGTGTTGTATTTGGGCATTGAATGTTATATGGATAGAACGGAAACTCATTACCTGGAATTATCCTGGGCTGGACTAAGACAAAACATAATTTTCTTACATTTAAATTTTTATTAACATTGAATATAGTTAATATGGTGATTCTTCTGTTATCTTTGATATTCTCAATCCTTCTAGCCCAGCGGTTCTCAACCTGTGGGTCGTGACCCCTTTGGGGGTCGAACGACCTTTTCACAGGGGTCGCCGCACGCGCTAGCCCGCCATCTTGGTGCCACCGTCAGCAGGGGTGAAATGCTCCCGGTTCGGCCGTGCCTGCGGGTCGCCGGACAGCCGGTAGCGACGGAAGCAGGAGACTTTGCCCATCCGCCCAGATGCCGCCATTTGGGTTCTTTTACCCTCTGCGCATGCGCAGAGGGTAAAAGAACCCAAATGGCGGCATCCGAGCGGGTGGGCGAAGTCTCCCTCTTCCGTTGCTACCGGCTGTCCGGCGACCCGCAGGCATGGCCGAACCAGAAGCATTTCACCCCTGCGGACAGTGGCACCAAGNGTTGAGAACCACTGTTCTAGCCTATAAAAAATTACAATTTTAAACTTGCCCAAGCTTTTTGGGAACCACATATAGCCTGTCACGTTCCGAGCTCTTGGCACCAGAAAACAGCAAGTTGCACAGTTTATGAAATGTGTTTAATGCAGGCTAGAAACTCAGCACAAAGTGAGCTGTGGTTTAAGTCAGCGCTACTCGCTGCCGCCTCATAGCTGATTTTAACAGGTTGGAACACCCCGCTCCGTCCCACTTCTTCCGGATGCCGGAAATGGCAGCTGCAGCGTCTCCACTGTTCCATCTGCATGCCCGCTGTTGGCTCCTCCCCTGTAGCTGATGGTCACGTTTCTCTATAGCATAGCTTCCAGCTGATATGCATGTTCACACCCTCCCTTGAGGTCAATCCTTGGGCAAGCAAGCCCTCCCGACCGGCAGGGCTCTTTCTTCCATTCCGCCCCCCATGTATGGCAACCCCATTTTGCTTGAGGAGCTCCTCTACCCCTTCATTATTCCGGTGATGCTCACAGCCCAGGTTGACATAGCCTTGGATCTCCAAGATGTGCATCCCTAGTATAGATCATATGCTTCACCATTCCACTATAGAACCTTTAAAAAAAAGTGTAGCCTTTCACCTGTTTGAACCTGGGGAGGGTTTTTTTTAAAAAAAGTCCAGTTCTTCATTGCTCTGTCAGCAAATCAATGAGAGAAAGGAAAGAAGGAAAGCAAGCAAGCAGTTCCTGCAGATGATGCAACCAATCCAGAATAAAATGGCCACACCAGGCAGCTGTCAGTGACTATGATGGTAGGGGCCATTCCCATCATGGTGCAGAACAAACTAATCAGAGCAAAGGTCTACAAAAGTCTGAAGAACAGTAGAAGGAGTATTTAGCATGGCTTGAAATCAAGAAATGCTACTTTTGATTAAAAGCAAGAAAAAGATAGATGGATGGATGTTACCTTCAGGATGGGTTAAGGTGATTTTGGGCATCTTTCTGTTCTTAAGAAATGGTTAGTGGGCTATCCTCCGTGCAAGCAGGAGATACAAATCAACTTTTGATCATCAGGTTTAAATCTGCAACAATCAAAAATGAAGTTATTCTGAAACTGAGAGGCAATATTTGCGCCTGTTAATTGCTGCAGATCAAGTTTTTCTTAAAGTTACATTTGAAGAGGTGAGTCGGCTAAAAAATCTGATGAACGCTTAAGCATATACTATTTTCATAAATCTATTGCTACAAGAGCAAAATACAAAATATTTGCAAATGTATCACCCAAAAAGTTAAATGTACTTTCCCCAAACCATTCTACTTGTATGAATCAGCCTTCTCCAATCTAACTTCCACCAGCTATGACCATGCTGTCTGGAATATCTGGCTTAGGGAAGGCTGGGCTCCCTGTGTATTTTCTGGGTAAAGTGCTTTTTATCCCCTCATTTAACAATGGATTTTCTTCTTAAAGGTGTGTATTTGCTTGTTTGCCTGCAAATGCTATTAGCTGGGGTGTGATTCTACATTACTGAAATTTTGCATTTCTGAAATCCTGTTGCAGTAATCTATTTAGAAACCTTCAAGTGCCCTCTATTGATAAAATGCCAGAAATGCAAGCACTTTTTTTCTAAGTTACCTGGGCTAAAGAAAGCACAATATAACTTATTGTCACTGGTGGTAAGAAACATCCAAATAGTGTGTCAGGTTTAGTCCTAAGTTCTTCTGACTCATCAGTAGAATGTCAAATTACTTTTTTACTCATTTTATACTTTAGCAGAAAATTAAACTGTTGAGATGGAAGAAATTAGAAACTTAGGCTTTTGGAAAAGGATGAGACATAATCTTCCAAAAGATACCTGGCTTTTCACAAAAGTGAAGAATCTATATTTTTACACCTGATTTTTTTTTTCAAGATCCCTTTTGCAACTAATCAAGATTAGGACTCTTTTTGAAACTAGGAATTTATGTGAATTTTTATTTCAGGAAGGAAAGCAAATCCAGAAAAATTGCTGGTCCATTAGAAAGTACCAGTTTCACAGGTTGCCTTCTTCAGGCCATATGCAGACAATAGACCTGCAACCTTCATCGAACAGGAGCACTGGATACAAACGAAAAGGCTTCTAGATTATTCTTCAAGTGGCTATGTATAATTTATTACAGGGAGCACAGATCACATAGCAAACTATGGTTTTAGCTTGACCAGGAAAGTCTTATTTTCAAAGAGCTGTTCTACAGGAAAAAATGATGTCCAGCAAAGGCTGAGGTTGGGGTTATCTCCTGCTTCCATCACAGCAGCAGCTCCTTTTAAGTGATGCATGAGTTTATCATTGGTGAAAATAGAGTATTTGCTGCAGCTGCCCATTTAAGCCTCTACTCTGTTTTCTTCTCTGCCATTCCAAAATATCCAAGATAAAGGGAATGTGGATGAGTGAGCAAACTATTAAACTATAAAATTACCCTGATTCAAAAAGGTTTCTCACACTTTCCTTAGGTTTTTGTGCTATTTAAGTTCTGGCATTAAGACCAATTGTTAAAGGACAGCATGTCAATATTTAAATTGATAAAAAGTTGCAGATTCTGAGACACATTTGATCGGACACACACTTTTCTATGAGATCCAATGGTTTTAATGGGATTTACTCTTGAAAAATATATTACATTGTAGCTAATTCTGTGTTTGTAATAATGCCAATAATAATTAACTTCAATTCTATATTGATGGGTAAGATTGATGAGGTTTGTAGGGCTATTAAGCTTCTTATCCCAGCTTTTATGAATGTCCATTTTGCACTTTACCCCAGATGTATTTCTAGGGTGACTCTCAGCCATATTGCATCATTTTCCCAAGGCATTAAAACCTGGCTTTGCCATCAAGTCTGAAGCCCTGATGGTAAAGATTTCTTGGTCATGGTTATATTGAATGTGGATTGTCATGAGTGTTCCTGATTGCTATTTATGTTGTTTATGTTATTTTACATTTTGTTTTGTGGTGGTTTTTTTTACTGTTTTATTCTGTTTTAACTGATAGTAACCCGAGTTATGCAAATGAAATGGATGGCCATATAAAATTAATTTAAAAAATGTATGTGAATGAAAAACTTTTTTGAAATTTTGAAGTATATAATTTTGAAAACTGGTATAAATTTACCTAAATAATAGCTATTTAAGTTAATTTAATGAGCCAGTTTGGTTTAGTGGTGAAGATCCTGGGCTACAACCTAGGAGTCTGTGAGTTTTTGGCCTCTCTTAGGCATGAAAGCAGCTGGGTGACTTTGTGCCAGTCACTCTCAGTGGGGAAATTAGGAAGTAGGTGTACCAGGTATATTTGTCACCTTGAATGAGAGATTAGATCAGGGGTACCAAACTCAAGACCTGGGGGCTGGATCTGGCCCGTGGGGTGCTTAGATCTGGCCCACGGGACCACCCTGGAAACACCCTGGAAACACCCTGGAAACAGCGAAGAACCGGCCTGTGGTGCCTCTGCCAGTGAAAATGGAGCTTGGGAGGGCCATGGGTGGCTCTCCCGAGCTCCGTTTTCGCTGGCAGAGGGTTGCAGGAGGCCATCACAGCCAAAAACGCAGCTCGAGAGCCCATTTTCGCTGGCAGAGCACTCAAGCCACCACAGGCGCCCCTGACACGAGTGACATCGAGCTGGCCACACCCACCCTGGCCACACCCACCCTGGCCTCCTGAGGTCAAACACAACCCGGATGTGGCCCTCAGTGAAATCGAGTTTGACACCCCTGCTCTAGACAGTGATTAGCCAATGTGATTGAGCTGGTTTAGGTAAGTGCATGTATAAATGTCTGTGTGGCATTAGCTTTGGTTGACTAAATCAATAAAGTGTTATTTCTTCTCTGATGCA
>QLTV01001348.1:2535761-2553591 GCA_003457575.1 Thermophis baileyi | reverse complement strand
TAGTTTACTTCAGACAAAATCTGAGGCAAAACCACACGAAGCATTCAAATTGAAAGAAACCCTAGAGTCCACCCCCTCTGTAACTAGGCAACCAGAGTTAAATCTGTGACCAGATTGTTTTGGCAAAGTCTCTGATTCAGGTGCATCATCTCTGGCTGCTGCATACCAAAGCCTGAAGAAATGACCTTGAAGAGATAAGCAAAATCCACGCTGGCCATTGCAAAGCCTCCCCCTTCCATCCATGGCAGCTGACAGCAAGCAAGCAAAGATGGAGGCTAACATATGCCCCCCCCCCCATCACAAGGGCTAAAGACCCTACAAAAAAAGGAACAAAAAGTACATAGGCAGAACAGAACAACGCAAAACCACAGAAAACATTTATTCATTCAGGTGTCAGGGTTCCGAATAGCATCTGGAATTAAATCAGAGTCCGAGGCAAAGCATTCCTCAAAGTTCCAATTTATTAACAGAGCCATGTCAGCATGGATGGGAGAAATCCCAGATCTGAAGCCTTCGGGGTTTCTCCACCCAGTTGAAAGTTCAATCCTTTGTCCCCACACCCCCAAGTTCATCACATGAACCAATCTTCATTGCTTCATCCTCTGGTAGCTTGGTTGGAACTCCACCTTCTTCTGTGCAGGTGCAGGACAAAGGATGACCTTGACAATCTAGAAGGAATTTATTGTGGCTACATGCAGACATCCCTCATGCAACTGCCCCTCCCAAATTCCCACAGCAAAGAATACATTTTAAACTAATACAAAGTGTGGCAGGCCAAAGATCCAAAGAAAATGGCTTTGGCCTGACAAAATATATATAAATAGTTCTCTGTGCAATCCACACATTATTAAAATATTATTTTATAAAACCATATCTTATTTTGAGTCTGGGGTGAAGTGAATAATCTATACAATCTACAACAAACTATGTATCTTACTCAGAAACCTTACTAAGTTTGATTACTCCAAGGGAAACATGTATAATTAGGCTTACAAAGTAGACATAAATTGGATTAGAATAACAAATACTCTAGCTGTTTTAATAAGACAATAAAAACATTGCATTGAGAAAAGGGTTTCCTTCTTCTGGCTTTATTAGTAAATGTACACATTTCAAAATAATTAATATGGTGCATCTCACAGTTCATACTGGATTTGGTATTTTTATCCACTTATTGAGTCTTTCACAAGGATCTCAGATAGGCAGATGTTGGATTTTGGATGGTGTTAAGGGTATCATCTCAGGATGTAAGCTGTTCCGAGTAATGATGCCTTTTGCAATTAACTGGTGGTGTTTTTTTCAATGGCAATAGTGTTCAAGTGGTGGTCCAACTGTTTTGGGATTGCACCCAAGGTGCCTAATACTGTTGGGTCTACCTTTGCTTTCTTTTGCCACAGTTGTTCTATTTCTATTTGCAGGACTTTGTATTTTGTTATCTTTTCCAGTTCTTTTTTAACTGCTGTCTCCAGGTATTGCGCAACCACTATCCAGACTTTTTTGTTTTTGTTTTATTGATAATTATTAAGTAAGGTGTGTTATGTGGCACGTACATGTCTGTTTGAATTATAAAGAGCATCTTAGCTTCTTCATTTTCTATTACTTTCTCTATTTAATAATCCCACCAGTTCTTGCTTGCAGGCAAATGGCTTTTCTTGCAGATCTTTCAATGCATCATTGTTGCTACTTTGTCATGCCATTGTTTGTAGTTAGCCTCTGTGATCTTGCAGCAGCTAACCATGTAGTCTGCTGTTTCTTCAGCTGCTCTGCAAAGGCAGCACTTGCTATCTATTGTTATCTTCTCAATTCAGGCTTTGTATGCATTTATTCTTAAGGCTTGTTATTGTGCAGCTAGAATTAGCCCCTCTCTCTTTTTTTCAACTTTCCCGCTCTTAGCCATTGCCGGGTCTTGTTATTATCTGCTTTGCTTTCTATTTTTTTGACTGTACTGGCCATGTAATACTATTATTATTATGGATTGTCATACAGTCAGCCAGATGTTCACACTGGATTTTGCATTTTTATCCACCTATCAAGTCCTTCCCAAGGATCTGGGATAGGCAGATGTTGATGTTTGATAGTGTTAAAGGTATTGTCACATTATTATTATTAATATTATTATTTGCCAACTTGTGGCTCAGGGTGACTTTGAGCAATTACCATTAAAATGTGCAAAATGTTATGAATTCAATACTTTATCTCAAAAGAGTCTTTGAAACATTAAGCATTCAGTGATTAGCCTGTATGTAAACATCAATAAGATTACTACAATATATTTAACTTCACTGACCCTACCAAGTTCCAGGTATTTTTATCACTATGTTAGTACGTAGGTGATCATAGTGTTCTGTTTTGTCACTCTAATGTATGTTTGCCCAAGCTGCTTTAGAATCATACCTGCTGAAAATGGCAAAAATCCTTCCTTTTCTATGCTCTGTTCAGATCATCTCATAATTATTCTGGCATTTTGATCAGACAACTTGGCTAGCTCTAAGATATATCAGATGTTTTTCACATGCTTGCTGAGGCTCAGACAAATCCTGCATTGTTTTATTGTGTCAGCTTTATCGTGGAACATCATGCAACCATCTGGGAAGAAAAACAACATGGTCCAGGAGCAGCTGGTGAATTGGGAATGGCCAAATAAACACTGGCAGTCAACCTACATGAGGTGAGATAAGAAGGACAAGCTGGAGCCCAAAGGGACAATTCTGTGGGATGCTAGACTCCTTTTCCCTCTTACCTTATTTTTAAAACACTAGTATAATTCATGCTAGTGAAGCTCTGTCATAAGTTGAATGTCGTTTCTAAAACACTTGGAAGCACACACAAACATGTATGCAGTGGATGTCATGGTTAGTGTAGGAATCAAAAGATGCCAGGTGAAAGCAGCCTTTCTTCTCCAGATGTTGGTCTTATCATTCTCAGGAAATAGAGGTAGGAGTTGTAGCCCAGCAGCATTAGAATAGTTTGATGCCAGAATTCCATCAATACAAAACTATTCCTCCCAAGCATCCCAAATTAAGAAAGTATCTTTTGTTGCTATGCTAATAACTGCTAATATGAAACAATAGCAATAAACAATAGCTTGGTGACCACAGTTCTGTAACTTCCAGTTGCCATCGTTAAGCAAATCATCATAGTTAAGCAAGGAAGTTATATGATCATCATTTGTGAGCTCCTGCTGGCTTCCCTATTGACTTGCTTCTAGGAAGTCAGCAAAGGAGGTCATAAACAGCAATCATATGACCCCCATGGAGCATTGCAGCAAGTATGAGGACCTGTCATTAATTTCTAATAGTTGCTAAATGAGTGTCATTAAACAAGGACCACCTGTATTAGCCATTTGGTCCAGAAAAAAGAGGTTCACACAGACCTCAGGGACCCCATTTTAATGAACGCTAATAAATCAAGTGCTAATGTTCTGAATTCTGATATAATTAGTTTCCAAGATTCTATATATTAACCCTTTACTTTTTAAACAATGAATGAGACTCATTTTGCCTCTTTCATTCTGATTTACATGTGGCTGTTAAGAGACTTGATAGCAACCCTATTGACCCTCGTAGACCAGGGGTTAGCAACCCGCGGCTCTGGAGCCGCATGTGGCTCTTTCATCCCTCTGCTGAAGCTCCCTGTCATTCAAAATATGCGTCACAACTGCCAATGTGCAACACCCACCGACGCACAATTTATTAAGCTTTTCGATCCCCAGTAGGCCAACCATCGATAAATCCAAGAAAAGAAAAGTTTCAGAAGAAAACAGAATCTTTAATTCAACTATATATGCTAGTTTTGTGGCCACTCAGGAAATAGTCAGGCACGAGAAGAGTTTTGTGGCTCCCGGTGTTTTCTTTTCTGTGGGAAATGGGTCCAAATGGCTCTCTGAGTGTTTAAGGTTGCCGACCTCTGTCCTAGACCTATCAGTGGCTTTGGATACCATTGAACATATCTTGGTGAGCCCACCTGTAGTGATTGGGAGTCATTTTATGTTGGTACTGCTCCCAAGTTTGTGGGCAGTTTGAGTAATGGAAAAGAGCAGTCAACTCTGATTTCTGCAAAATGTGATACAACAAGACTTTGCCCTCTCCGCACTCCCATTTACATCTGTCATGGAGCTCATAGGTGAGATCATGTGTCAGTTTGGATTGAGGAATTATCAATAAGCTTTACAACCTAGTTTTACATCAGAATTATGGGCCAATATCAGTGGTGGGATTCAATTTTTTTTACTACCGGTTCTGTGGGCGTGGCTTGGTGGGCGTGGCATGGCTTGGTGGGCATGGCTTGGTGGGCATGGCAGGGGAAGGATACTGTAAAATCTTCATTCCCACCCCACTCCAGGGGAAGGATACTGCAAAATCTCCATTCCCTCCCCACTCCAGGGAAAGGTTACTGCAAAATCCCCATTTCCTCCCAATCAGCTGGGACTCAGGAGGCAGAGAATAGATGGGGACGGGGCCAGTCAGAGGTGGTATTTACCGGTTCTCCAAACTACTCAAAATTTCCGCTACCGGTTCTCAAGAACTGGTCAGAACCTGCTGAAACCCACCTCTGGCCAATATGTAGTCACTGTAAAAGTTCTAATCTGGGAAGGTAGATTAGACTTAATCCCAACAAAAAAAGTTACAATTTGTCTAAGAAACATCTTAGCTCAGACATAGCCCTAATGATAGCACTATATGATGATGTTCTCATCTTGAAGGAGCAAGTCCATGATTTTTCAACCTCCACCACCACAGACTGTTGACTCCTGCTGAAAGTTCATCATAATGTTCTCTGTATAGTACTGCCTTATTAGAAAGAATAATTCTAATAACAATTATAAATTGTTGTAGATCACAGTGGACAGAATGCTAGTGTGTGTGAGGTGTTACTGTAAGACAGCAGTTCTCAACCCTTTGGGGGTCGAACAACCCTTTCACAAGGGTCACCTAAGCACGCTCTAGCCCGCCATCTTGGTGACTGGCAACGCGTGCGCACGCGGGGAGGGGACAGGGCAGGGGTTACGGTGGCGGGGCGGGGTCGCGGCATTAGGAAGGTTGAGAACCACTGCTGTAAGAGAATATCTACAGTATGTCTGGTCACTTCAATGTTTACTTATTGGTTTCCATGTTCAGGAGCTGGTTTTGAATAATAAAGCCCTA
This sequence comes from Thermophis baileyi, assembly GCA_003457575.1. Classification (NCBI taxonomy): domain Eukaryota; kingdom Metazoa; phylum Chordata; class Lepidosauria; order Squamata; family Dipsadidae; genus Thermophis; species Thermophis baileyi. The sequence continues at coordinate 2,548,447 of QLTV01001348.1, read as the reverse complement.
TATGGCTTGGCTCTAAGGTACTCTGGGCTTCTACTCTGTGACATATTTACTTTGCTTTAAGCCTCTCTAATTTTAAAAATGCAGCATCAAAAAAATTGAACTTTCTGTTGTGCCTCTTGTGATGTTTCAAGGCCCCTAAATTGGAAAAATTAATATAACTCCTAAAATAGTTGCAACAGTGTTATGATGCCAGTTTATTTTTATTGTAAAACTGTATAATTTTGATTAGGAGATCACAATCTATTAAATCTGAAGTAATAGTCATATTACCCCTATGTTTGTGACAAAAACAAGAGTCCTTTGGTTATTGTAGCACATGCCTTTATGGACTGACCCTGTTTCATGCCACTAATCAAGGCACAGACTGAATTCATAAAACTGTAAGTTATCATGAAGCTGGTAGTATTTAAGAAAACATGAAACTTTTCTATTTAGGGACAAACTCTCCCATTCTTGAAAAGCTACATTTCTAGCCATGAGATGGCACTATACACTAAGAATTACTACACCAGGTAAAAATAGCTGATAGGAAGTTTAATCAAGTTATGTGTGTACAATAAATTTAGAAAGGGGGAGTCCAACATAAATTTAATAAGATGGTATGACTAAAATATTCAAAGCAGCCATAAAACGGCTTCCTTCCAGGGCAGGTAAGACTGAGATTATTAAATTCTTGATAAGATAAAACCATTTACATCTTAAGATACACAAATATAATTCAGTGCTATTATGTGCTAGCCCCATCTTTTTGAATTGTAATATAGTAATAATATTTTAAGCACTTAATTAATTTTGTTAATGCACAAGCATTGAATAAAAAAGGAGATAAAAACAGAAATGCAAGAGGATACACTATAATAAAAAATAGATTGTAGAAAGAAGCATTCAATAGTATTCAGTCTTCCTTTCATTTTTTCCTTCAACCATTAACTGCCACATAGATATTTATACTTTTTTTAAAAAAGAAAAAAGAATAGTTTATATCTACTTCAGTCTTTTTTCAGTAATTGTATTTTTTTTTATTCCGTTCAATGGAGAAATCTATCTTTTTTTTCTCTAGGATTGAAAACAACCTGATGCCTCATAATCAATCAGTACGTTTATTTACACTCATGGACCAATCACTTGTACCATATACAAATAAAAGAAAAACTTAGAAATGTAAAAATAAAATTAAAAGTGGTTGAATCATTGAAAAGAAAGAAAAGAATGACATGAATCTAATAATATAATACAAATAAATGAATTTGGAATATACAAATTTTCATCTCTAGGTCCTAAACCACCAAATCTTATTATTAATTATGATTTGTCACACAATCAGCTGGATGTTCAGACTGGATTTGGCATTTTTGTCTGCCTATCAAGTCCTTCCCAAGGATCTGGGATAGGCAGATGTGGGTATTTGATGGTGTTACAGATATCATCACAGGATATCAGGGGTGGGTTCTAACTTACCTCGCTGCCGGTATCTCGCTTACCTCGCTGCTTCGCACGCACGTGCATGCACAGTGCAAAAAAATAAAAAAAAATCCCCCCCCCAAAAAAGCCAAAAACAAGATGGCAATGCATGCACAGTGCCGGAAACTCGGCTTCTGCGCATGCACAGAAGAAGAAAAAACCCGGAAAAAAATTCAAAAAAATAAAATAAAAAAAAATTAAAAAGGATGGCGGCGTCCACAGACCGGCACAGACCGAACCGGCTCTGTGACGTCATGGTGGTGTCACCAGCGGGTCACTACTGGTTCGGGCAAACCGGTCCGAACCGGTCCGAACCCACCTCTGCAGGATATAAGTTATTCTGAGTAAAGCTGTCTTTTGCAATTAACTTATGGTGAATTTGTCAATGCTGACGTGTTCAAATGGCGCTCAATTGTTTTGGAATTGCATCCAGGGTACCCATTACTATTGGTACCTAGAAAGGATATATTGTAATATGCTACAATGGATCATAGGAGTGTCTTAACTGTCTTCATAATCTGCCTTGACTAACTAGCCAATTGATTTAATTATCTAAATCAAAGAAATATTTTTTCATGTGCCACTGTTGTCAGCTGCTCAGAATATTTTTTTACTTTCTATATTTTGTTTCAATGAATGGCAGAAAACCTATAATTTGCTACAAGAGAAATCAAAATAATCTTTTTCAAACTTTATAGCTACAACCTAAGTATCAAGAATTCATAACAGATTTCCCTGAGCATTTTAAAACATGTGAGATCAATTTGCAGCAATCAAGTAAAAATGCACCTAAAAATAGGTCACAAGTGATTAGATGTAAAGTAAATATAGTGAAGTTAGTCCAGATACTGATCCATATTTGTTTCTGTTGATAGAACGAGAAAAAGAAAACAAAATGTAAGGATGTTTCTAATATTTATGAGATCAATCAATGAAAGAAGTTCTAAAAATGTAATGTTTACATTCAGGATGACACAAAATTACCTCCGTCCTCATTTTGCTATAATATGCTTCTGTTAACAAGGAAATGATCATTAGATACAATTCATGGTTATAAAAGACCATGAAGTTCACTTCTCCAGATGACAGAAAGTTCTGTGGAAGAATCTTTACAGAAATGATGGCCTCATAATGATGGACAGTGCTGAAGATATGTTATGCTTGTAGTGCCTGTTTATCTACAAATAAACAAGGAGAAAATTTGGAACGCAAATAGTTTTCCATAAGCAGACAGTACAAATTCTAATCTTGTATTTGTCTTAAAATAACAGCATAGATATAATTTAGTGTTTTTTTCTTTATTAGTGTTTTTCCATTGAGTTCATCATAGCTAAAATCCTATTCATTATTCTTTTCTATAACTCCCCCAAACAGTTGCACAAGCTAAAAGCTATAAGATTTCAAAGACTGCAAAAATCTCCCATAGTTTAATATTCTTAGCAGGGTAACAAATTGATCACTTTCATTTCTTACAATACACTTTTAAGCAGAAGCTATGGGGACATATAACATCATAAAGTGATTAACAAAATACTTTCAAAACACACATCAGAGACTTCATATAGTAAGTCATCATCTTCATGAAATATTTTTAGAACTCTTTGTCATTTGATCCTGGCTTAGTGTAACCATCTTTCATGGCCTGAGGCAGCTAGGAACTGTCAACTAGCATAACTGGTGACTATCAGGATGGGGAAGGACTAGCACTGTGTGTATTATGTCTGAATGAAACAGTATAAATACATCGCTAAAATTTTTAATTCTTTACTTCCAAGACTTTACAGAGAAATAGTGGCAGACTGTTATTATTCTGCTTGAATCTGTTCAGTTAAAGTTACCATCTGTCATTTTAATGTCATGTTACCCAATTAAAATGCTGTTACTGGATAACAGTCATTGGAAGAGACAATTGGACAGATTGCCCATCCCTCCCTAAAGCCTCTAGTTCCTGCTTTGCTGCCTCTGCAACCTGTTTAATGAAAGCACAGTTAAGAAACTGTGTATATTTAATTTGTGGACTGTGTTGCAAATAAGATCTACTTATATCCAATAAACATTTTATTTTAACTAATTGTAATTGTATTTTAATCCCTCACCAGGTTTTTTTTTTAGCAATAATAATAATAAAAGGTATGAGAATGCATGCAGATGTTATAAGGCCAGTAAGAGGACCCTATAATAGTGAAACAACCCAAGTATAGGTTCTGTGTGGCCCATTATATTCTACTTCTGAGATAATATCTGGGAAACAGTTCCAAAGTTATATTTTGTTTTTGCTCCACAAATGTTAGGCATAAACACTGTTTACATTCCAGTATTTTATACCACAGTAATTATTCTGCTTCCTTCAAAAAAAATCCAAGGAATTCTAGGGAGACATTGACCAGTTCCATTTGCAATTCCTACCATCTAGGCCAGGAGTGTCAAACTGGCAGCCCATGGGACAGATGTGTCACACCCAGGCCATGCCCACCCCAGCTCCACAAAGGGAAAAACCATCATGATATGTCACGTGACAGCAACATGATGCCGCGAGTTTGACACCCGTGATCTAGGCAAAATTTCCTATCAGAAAGAACAGGAACATTTGAGGTGGGGGAGAACATCAGAAAGGCAAGATAGCAGTTATGGCTATGTGATGAAAGCCTCAGGGCTTTGATCACATAAGTGTAGCCCCTCTCTTGAATTTTTGACCTCACCCACCCCCCTCAAATGTTCTGCGCTTTCCTGTAGGAATTTGTCATAGATTCCCCTGGCAAAGGATTATTACACAGTTTAAAAATACATACTATATTCGTTCTATAAAAGTAGGACCTCAGTATTAGAAAAAGCATAGAATTTAAAACTTAATAATACAAAAGAATAATCACATGCTCCAGTGATCTATGGAAAGAGAGGTTTAGCTGCCATCACACAGCCTTCAAAGTTCAAACATCAATGCTTTTCATTGAAAAATGCCTAGGAACAGGACAGGTTCAAAGGAGACGCCATTGGGGACCTTACAGATTTCCCTTCTTGCAGGATAAATTCCTAGTTCTGATAGAAATGTCCCTGCAAATGAAGACAGCCCTAATTTAAAACATACTCAGGCTTAACCATTAAAGTTTTGGAATGTTGGTTATTGTTTTTCTTTTCATTTGTTTTTTTTAAAGGCAAAGGTAAGATATTGTCGGCAGATATTTAAAATCAATACATACAGTATGACTCCTAGATCAGAAAAACACTTAGTCATGATTTTAATTTTTAGCCCTTAACAAAACAGGTCACGCTGTATATGGAAATAAAAACTGATTATTTTTTTTGTATTACCTTCTACTGATTTTTTTTTAAAATGCAGATGATATGTGGGCAGACAGATAGATTGCTATCTCAGATATTGAACTTGCCAATAACATTCAATTTCATTTAAGAAGCTATCTTAAATGTCTACCATTAGCCAGCCATAGGCTTTGGTAATGTCTCATTAATTTAATAGTGCTATATATCACTGCCGTCAATAGCCTCTAATTCTTTCCTAACTTACCCCCTTTGACTTGTTGCTATCCAAAATATCAAAACCTGCACAAATTTTATCTTTTGGTTCAGTGCCCAGTAGCTTTCACCAACCTGCTACCTGAGAGATGTTTTGAACAAGAGAGTTGGGCAGTTGTAACAACTTTGAATAAATAAAAGTAAATATACAAATTTTGAAGATCCTCAAACTGCATGGCTCTGTGGATTTTGGGAAAGAATGATTGTTGAGATCTCTGCTTTTGATTAAAGCAATGTTTATTCACTGCAATAAGCCCAAACCTGGAACTATTTATTGGAGGATACTGGAAAATTAAATGGAAAATAAAACAACACATCAACAGTAATCTGGGGAGAATGAAGTAGAAAAATGTAAAGTTTAAGCTAATTATTTGCCTTTACTTAACTGACGGCAGCTTCAGATAGAATCTCCAAATCATTGCCTTGCCTAATGGATACATACCTACAGAGGCAGACATGCAGTGTCTTTAATCTGTGGACATAATACAACAATATGTGAGCAAAAGTAGAAGAAACAAGAGATTCTGGTGAGATGTTAGTCTTTTGGCACAAATGGGTGTGTTACTTGGAACCCTGACACCTAGTATAAAGTTAAGACCATGTATGTTATCCAAAGCTTATTCAGCTAATAGCATGCTTAAGATAACTTCAACAAGAATTTCTTTATTTGTTTCTAATGTAACATGACTTTAATTTTTCAATGGATAATGTCTGGGATTATTATTTTTATTGTAAAGGGGGGAATGAATGGGATGTTTTCCTTTTTTTTCTTTTTACTGTGAAGAACTCACTGTAAGGGTATTACTGTCACTTTATCACTGTATATTATTGTCATATTTTGAACTAATGCACTTTTGAATGTTTATTATGTTAATATCTAGGGGGAACCCACATTTAAGGCTACCTTCAGCCTTGGAAGGTCATCAGCTGATTTTGGTCAGTCACAAATTTTCATTCTAACTTACACACTTTGTGTTGTGTAGAAAATGGATATGTTCTGAATGCCATATAGATCTCCTGAAAGTAAGATAAGATAGAAATCTAATGGATAATTCTATCTACAATTGGAATCCCCAGATGTGTGACCTGTTGATGGAGCAACAAACCACACATTTATTTCTAACAAAACCAACCATATTGTAATAGTTAGAAAAATCTTACTTTTCCAAATGTTGGTCATATATGAAAAAACAGATTCTGCCATGTTTATAAATGAAATGTGTTTGAATGTTAGTAGCTCGGGTTGGTAGTTAGGCTGTTGGTTTAGCTCCGAGTTTGGCAATTTGGTTGCAAATGTTTTGTCACCATTTGAGGAGACATCGTCAGTGCATTTTGAGTTGTGCTCGTCTGTCAGAACACAGGTCTTTAAATACCTTTTTATGAGATGCAAATTAGTCTGAATGTTGTTTGTTCAGATACTTCTGAGTCATGATCTGATTTTGGACTGTTTGATTGGCTGACTGTTGTTGCTGGGCTGTAATTAAGTACCATCTGGGTGATGCAGATTATGATTAGAGTTGTTATCTGGGTGCTTCTGAGTCATGGTCTGGTTTCGGCTTGTTTGATAGTTTGAGTGGCTGGCTGTTGTTACTGAGACATGGTCCAATTTCTTGTGAGCTGATGGGTTATAATTTTGTTGCTGCATAGTGGGGTGCCTTTTTAATCATTTTAAATGCTATCTTTGGGATCGTGGTTGATGTTTATAATATTGCCTACAATATAAATACATATACTTCCACTAATATGGCAAATTTAATCATAGCATCTGATTAATAAAAGCTGCATATGATATTGCTCTAAAATAAAACAGATCAGTTCCAGAAACAACCTATTTGTTTTTATGTTTGCCATCCTTAATAAAGTAAGTTTCCAGACTAAAAGCTTAAATAGGAGGTCACTGCCAGATTTTCACAAGTAATAGTAAGAAAAATTAAAACACAACTTAAGATAAAGTTAAAAAAGAAAAAAATTGTAAACTGTATTCCCAACAAATCTTTTCCACTCATCAATTATCAAGTTACTTTGTTGAAGAAGTGTTACCCTTAATCACAACTGTGCAGTGCCTGCCAAGTGGTTTGGAAGTAAACTTGAATTTTTTTATTACAAAGCCACTATGGGATTTTCCAGATGAAAGTCCCTTCCTTTCCCATAGGGAAAATGCAGCTGGTGATCAACTCTCTCCTAACTAGTAAATGTTCCATTTTATAGATTTAAAAGAAAGTCGATAGAACTAGATTGTTATATCATACACTTAAGAGCTAATTGGGCCAAACAATTGGACATGATAGTAAATGCATAATTAGAAACAGCATAATATATTATTATTTCTTGTTGAATATACAGAAATCTACTATTACAGCACCAGGACATTTAGATTATGATGTATCCCCTCCTCAAGAGGCTTTCACTGGACCCAATTCTACTGCACAATTTTTGTACAGTCTCCAATGTCCCCATTTTAGAGAAAGTGGGGGGATTCAGCTACAGAGGGTCTTAGAAGAATCTAATTATGTAGTTCCCTTTTGGTTATGCTGAGACAGTGCTTGTTGATGACCTCTGGCAGAGCTGGGCTGGTAGTAGTATAACCATTCTGGTTCTCCTTGACCTTTCAGCTACACCTTCACCCATGGTACTAACTGTGAGGATTTGGTGGCTGAGGGAACAGGGCATTGTGGTGGTTCTCTTTTCTCTGTGATTGGGTCCTTTCAATGTAATATCAGAGAAGAGTTCAAGTCCAAGTTTATGGAAGTATCTAGTGACTTATACATATACTTGCCCCTTCTGCATAAAAATTAAGTAAGTGCTGAGTGAGGTCATTTGTCAGTTTGGAGTTAAATGTTATTAAAAGCAGATGATACCCAATTGTACATCTCAATCCCAGATCTATCGATTGTTTGGATGGGAAATAAAAGTCTCAATCGCAATCATGACAAGAACAAGTGATTAGCCACTCCAGGACCAGGATGTTTCATCTTTATTTCTGAGCAGAATTACACTTCACCCTTCATTGACAGTATATAATTTGGGGGGTTTCTTGAATTCACAGCTCCTGCTCATGAACCAGCTGGTAGCTGTGACTAAGATAAATAAGTGAATAAATAAATGACACTTTGCATATCCTGTATGTGAACTATTGCAATATGCTATATGGAGCTGCCCTTGTAAACCACTTGGAAACTGTAACTCATTGACAATGCAGTGATACAGGCAATTATGGGCATAACACATCACATCTATGTAGCATCCTTGCACCATACTGGTTACCAATAAGCTTCCAAATACAAATTGAAAGTGCTGGCTATCACCTATACTGTTCTTCCTGGCAAAAGGCTTGGTTGTCTAAAGGACAGTCTGTTTTCCATCACTTCTGCTCACCATGTACAAGCATGAAGAATTGAAATGCTCCAGTCCTCTCTGTTAACCAGTGTCATCTGATGGAGCTTAGGCAGCATGATTTTCTCAGTTACAGAGCCTGTTCTCTGGGAAAAAAAACATTCCCCTGAGATCCATCTAGTTTTCCCATTCAACTTTGTTTTAAAGAACCTTTGAAAACTTGGCTCTTCCCTCGAGCCTTACTGAATAGTAGGTCGCATGTATACTGCGCTGTTTCTAACATGGATTGTTTTATTATTATGATTCTTCACATAGTCAGCCAGATGTTCAGACTGGATTTGGCATTTTTGTCTACCTATTGAGTTCTTTCCAAAGACCTGGGATAGGCAGATGTGGGTGTTTGATGTGGTTACAGATATTGCCATAGGACAGCAAAAGCTGCCTTTGTCAATGCCAATGGTATTAAAGTGGTGCTCCAGATTTAGAGGATAGGGTTAGGTCTCCATGAATTCACAATGAAAAATAGATATCGCCAACTAGATTTGTAGATATCTATTTTGTAGGTTCTGTATGCTTAGGGGGACTGACATCTTTCTAGACTGCCTTATCTGCTTTTCCTGGTAAAACGCATGGAAAAATCCCATTAGACTGAAAATCCAAATAGGGCTAGTGTTAGGGTTGTGATTAGGGTAAAGGTTAGCATTAGTTCTCCATGAATTCCTAGTGGAAACATTCCATGCCCACCCATTTTCCTTGGTAGGTGAAGTCTGTCAACATTGTTACGTGGATGAAGGGAATGATCTAGGGCCTTTCATTCTGCTTTAGTCCAATCCACTATTCCAGCAGGGTATCTAATGACTGTGTGGATTAGACTGCCTTGATGGTATTTCCTCCACTAAGTTTGGATTTTAAGGTCTTCTTCATTCTCTTGATATATTCATTTCTAATCTTTTTCTTGACTTTGTTGTGCTTGATGTTGTCAGCTTGAAGTATGCCCAGGTACTTATAGTGATCATCTTCATCTAGACTCTTGATATTATTTCAATAGGGCATCTAGATTCCATCAGTTTTCACTATTTTCCCTGTTTCATGGCAAGCATGGCACATTTGTCCAGTCCAAACTCCATTGCAATATCTTGGCTGTATATATGGACAGTGTTGAGCAGAAATTCTATTTCACACAGTGTTCTTCCATATAGCTTCAAATCATCCATGTAAAGGAGGAGGGATAGCCTGGCAGATGTTTTTGATATTTGATAGCCATGCCCTGAGTTATTCAGTATGTGGACAGAGGAATCAGTGCAATGACAAATAGTAGTGGTAATAGTAAGTCTACTTGGAATATTCCTGTCTTGATGTTAACCTCTTCCATTCTATCACCATTGACCAGCAACTGTGTCTTCAATTGTGCCATCAATCTTTGCACAAAGCTTCTGATCTTTTTACAGTGTTCTACTAATGTTCCAATATCTAATGGGCTGCCACAAAGAAGAGGGGGATCAACCTGTTCTCCAAAGAGGGCAGGACAAGAAGCAGTGGATGGAGACTAATCAAGGAGAGATCCAACCTAGAATTAAGGAGGAATTTCCTGACAATTAGAACAACTAATCATTGGAATGACTTGCATCCAGAAGTTGTGGGTATTCCAACACTGGAGATTTTTAAGAAAAAATTGGACAACCATTTGTCTGAAATGGTATAGGGTTTCCTGCCTAAGCAGAGGGTTGGACTAGAAGACCTCCAAGGTCCCTTTCAACCTTTGTTATTCTGTTATACTGACTCCTGTTATTTCTAGGCACTTGATTATCCAATAATGTGGCAGGGAGTCAAATGCCTTCTGGTAATCAATCCACACTACATTCAAATTTGTCTTCCTTCTCTTGCAGTTTTCTTGTCAATTAGAAGTTGATCGTTTGTTCCTCTGCATTTGGGCAGTTTCCTTTCTGCTCAGGTGGAAATAGTTTATTTTCAACTACCCTGTTTCCCCCAAAATAAGACATCCCCTGATAATAAGCCCAATCGGGCTTTTGAGTGCATGGCAATAAGGCCAAGCGCTTATTACAGGGTTCAAAAAAATATAAGACAGGATCTTATTTTCGGGGAAACACATTAGATGCTGTTGGACTGTACCAGCTATCACACCAGTTAGTAATCTAAAAATTGTTGGTAAACAGGTAATTGGCCTGTAGTTGCCTATTGCAGCCCCTTTTGTTCAATCTTTCATTATTAGGTAGGTTTTGCCAGATGTTAACCACTCTTCACCTCCTTGCAGTATGTTGCTAAACTGCTTCACAACAAGTGGGTGTAGACTAGTCAGATGTTTCAGCCAAAACAATGCAATTCATCTTCACCTGGTGCTGACCAATTCTTAATCTTCCTTGCTCTTTTCTCCACCATTTCTGCTATTATTGCTGGTTCTTTCATTTCACCTTCTTTTTTATTCTTATCCACCTCCTTTAACCAAGCTCGTTCTTGTTGTATTTCTTTGGGTCATCCCATATGTATGCCCAGAACTGTAGCGTTTTTTCCTTGTTCAGGTACTGATTGATTCACTACATTTCTGATTAGATTGAAATTGGAGATTCTGCTTGTTATGTACTGCTACTACTACTAAACTAAATAATATTAATAATAATTATCCTGAAATAATGGAAAATATAGGATGTTTTAAAATTAAAACAACTGTGCCTAACTCTAAATGTCCTGGGGATGTATCCAATTATAATGATCATATGATGAACAGTTTGTCCAGATGTTATAATTCACTTTAATGAAAGAGTAAATAGAAAAAAATCTTGACTGAGATAACTCCATACTGCAATATTTTATTGAAGGTCCTTCCCATAATGTTAAAAAAAGCCAATTATCCTAGATATATTGCTCCTTGAATTGTACATTTGGACATCAGAAAAAGCCCTTTTTACATAAAAAATTAACCTATATGGAACTATCAACACTAGGAGAGACTCTTCAGTAAATAAATGCACCCTCTTGTGTGCTTACATTTGGTCAACTTGTCAAGTGTATTTAAAGTCTAAAATCTTGATTGACTACATGAATCCAGAGGACTGGAGGCTAAAACAAATGAAGAACTGTTGCAGGAACTGGGTATGTCTAGTTTAATGAAAAGAAGGACCAGGGATGACATAATAGCAGTGTTCCAATATCTCAGGGGCTGCCACAAAGAAGAGGGAGTCAAGCTATTCTCCAAATCACCTGAGAGCAGGACAAGAAGCAATGGGTGGAAACTAATCAAGGAGAGAAGCAACCTAGAACTAAGGAGAAATTTCCTGACAGTTAGAACAATTAATCAGTGGAACAACTTGCCTCCAGAAGTTGTGAATGCTCCAACACTGGAAGTTTTTTAGAAGATATTGGATAATTATTTGTCTGAAGTGGTGTAGGGTTTCTTGCCTAGGCAGTGGGTTGGACTAGAAGACCTCCAAGGTCCCTTCCAAATCTGTTGTTCTGTTATATTCTGTTATATTTAATTTACAGCATTAAATTCTCACAGTTCTTTTCATCACGGTTCTCCCCTACAGTACTGCTGGTCTTCTGAAGTGTACTGTACTGTATAACATGAATTATACAGAACCTCTGAGCATAATTTTTGATAAATCTTTCAGGACCAGCTCCCTACCCAACCTACGGTCACTAGCCACTGTCATCCCTATCTTCAAAAAGGGAGACCCCAGCCTAGTTGAAATTACAGACCAATCTCTTTATGTTGCGTCACCTGCAAAGTCATGGAATCAATCATTAACAAATCCATTACCCTCCACTTAGAGACAAACAACCTACTCTCTCACAAACAATTTGGTTTCAGAAAAAAATTATCCTGCAATCTGCAACTTCTACACTGTAAAAACATATGGACTACACAACTCGACCAGGGCAAAGCACTAGACGCAATTTACATAGACTTCTGCAAAGCCTTTGACTCAGTGGTACACGACAAACTACTTCTAAAACTAAAATCTTATGGCATTTCTGGACCCCTGCACAAATGGATAACTGCATTCCTGTCAAATAGAAAACAAGTGGTCAAAATAGGAACAGCTCTATCAAACCCTGTACCTGTTAACAGCGGTGTTCCCCAAGGCAGCGTTTTAGGACCAACTCTCTTTATTCTTTACATAAATGACATTTGTGATAATATAAAGAGCAACTGCGTCCTCTTCGCAGATGATGTAAAATTATTCAACACCACCGACAACACTACAACCCATCAAAAAGACCTAGACTATGTATCTGAATGGTCTAAAAAGTGGCAACTTCAAATCTCAATCAACAAATGCTCAGTTTTACACATTGGCAAAAACAATCAGAACACAAAATACAAACTAGATGATCATGACCTT
>QLTV01001348.1:2504938-2519787 GCA_003457575.1 Thermophis baileyi | reverse complement strand
GGCAGGCAGATGTCTGCCTGGCTGGTTGAAAGTGCTGAAGAAGCTAGTCACAGTTCTCCTGGCCCAAGCCCTCGTCGCCACTGTTAGATAGTGGGTAGAGATGACAGGAGACAGACTTCCAAAGCAGCTCTTTATTTCAGCTCTTGTATCAGTAACCAGCAAAGAGCAGTCTGACAGCTTGCCCTTTTATAGGGAGCTGTCAGACAGACCAGCCAATAGCGTTTGAGCTTTTTCCCGCTCAAACGCTGGNGCCTGGCTGGTTGAAAGTGCTGAAGAAGCTAGTCACAGTTCTCCTGGCCCAAGCCCTCGTCGCCACTGTTAGATAGTGGGTAGAGATGACAGGAGACAGACTTCCAAAGCAGCTCTTTATTTCAGCTCTTGTATCAGTAACCAGCAAAGAGCAGTCTGACAGCTTGCCCTTTTATAGGGAGCTGTCAGACAGACCAGCCAATAGCGTTTGAGCTTTTTCCCGCTCAAACGCTGGACCTGGTTGGAACCATGCAACATAGTTTAAACAGTTAGAACATAACAGTTTTGTTTGACTGGTTGTAATACTACTGAACAAGTAAAGTCCAAACTTTATCCTGTTATGTGTGCGAAAACCATTAAGAAATAAGTATATAATATTATGAACTTTTTAAAAAGATGCCAGCATTACAGAAGATTATACAGTTGTTAAGAGTGGGGAGTGGAGGTGGACAAACTGTAAGAACAAGGGTCAACCTAGTTCAACAACCTGCTAACTACAAAGGCTAAGCAGATGTCTTTGAGAATCCCTGAAAACGGTCTATGCAACAGCCATTTCCCCAAGCTTTTCTTCAGTGAGTTGAATTTGATGACATACAGTATTTCCTCTGAGCATATAGTCATGATTACTAATGCAATTAATAGAACCTTGCTTCCATGAATCTGTCTAATTCCCTTTTAAAACTATTTAATCACAAAGCTTACCTTGTATGGCAGTTTAAAGTGGGAGTTCATGAGATTAACATATCTCAGTTTTGTCAGTTGCGTGATTAAGTCTGTATGTATCAATCTATTTTCTGTTTTCATTGCAATACAAATTGCAAAGTGGCAGTTCTTGTGTAACGTTACTGTAAATCCACCTGTTATTGTCTCATTTTTGTGTCCATTTCTTGCCCAAGAAAACCAAATATTCCTGTCCAGTTTTTTTGGTTTTGGTTTTTTTTATTCTTTACTGTTAGGAAAATTTATTATGGGTTTCTTTCCTTCCTTATTTAATGAGAACAGATTGTGATAATTAAGAGCTCTGAATAAATAAAGTGCAGGAGTCAGTGTTAAAACTATTTCAAAATTGTGACCCAGCAGGTATGAAGGCCAGATCTTAAACTTTAACTGAAGACTTCCTGAGGTATATTAAATATAAGCTGAATACATTAAGATATATGCAGGGCTTTAGTCTGACATTGAACGTATGTTATAGGAAATATCTAGAGGTGGTCCTTGTTTAATTTAATTTTAATTCATTCACTGATCAACTTATAACAGTGCTCAATAAGTGGCAGTTATGACCGATCCTTGTACTTATTTCATTATCAGCAACCAGAAGATCCAGAATTTCTGTCATTAAGCAACATGATCATGTCATATCATATTTCATGACTGTATTGCTTAGCACTCTGGTTCCAAATGCTATAATTAACCAAGGACTTCATGTAACAGCTCCATACTAGTGTCTGGTCCACTGGGACATATGTGCCCTTTTAGGTACAGGTAATCCTTGACTTATAACCAAAATTGAGCCCAAAATTTCTGTTGCTAAGTTAGACAATTGTTAAGTTAACTTTGCCCCATTTTACGACATTTCTTGCCATGGTTGTTAAGTGAATACTGCAGTTGTTAGGTTAATGACATGGTTGTTAAGTGAATATGGCTTTCCCATTGACTTTGCTTGTCAGAAAGTTGCAAAAGACCCTGGGACACTTCAACTGTCATAAATATGAGTTGGTTGACAAGCATCTGAATTCTGATCATGTGACCATGGAGATGCAAGTGTGAAATCCTGTCATAAGTCACTATTGTCAGGGTTCCGACCGATGCCCTAATGAAATCATGAGCCTCAAGCCAAGCTTCAAAAGAAATCCAGTTATTTATTAGGAGCTTCATGTCGATCCAAGTGAAGCCAACTCTGACCTCACTTAATTCGTGCCTTGGCTCTGACCCTGTTTCCCCCTCTCTCCAAGGTGTGTCATCAGTCACATTCCCCAACGAAGCAATTTCGCAGGTTGTAGAAGTCACTCCCTCCGGCCACTGTGGGTCCCCCTGGAGATGACCTTGACGTTGCCGTTGAAATGTGCTTTATTTTGACTGAAATTCAAGTTCCTCGATGCAGCTGCAAGGCTCGGTTTTTCCATCCCCCTGCCTATGGCAACTCGAGAGCAGATCAGGAATGCTTTGCGAGTTGAGAACTATTTTCAGTGCCATTGTAACTTTGAACGGCCACTAAATGAACTGTTGTAAATCGAGGATTACCTGTATTTAATCTAAATCTCCAAATAATGTATGCTAAGTAAGAGTTGGATATAATTTAATATAATTTAAATGGTTTGGGGGGGGTTTAGGTTATTTGAGGAACCATCTCTTCCCAATCACATTTACCCATCCATGTCATCTGATGGAACACAAGAGGAAAGCCATTTCTTTCACAATGCCTGCCCTCCCTTTGGAACAACAGCCCCTCCAGGGTCCAGCTGACCCCAACCTTGCTGGCCTTCCAGAAGGGCCAGAGTTGGACTTCTGTTATCTTGCTTGGAGTTCTGGTAGTGGTGGGTGTATTGTTAGTAAATTGACTGCTCTCTCCTGCTTATATTTATATGGTTTTTAATAGTTGTCATGGTTTTAATGCTTTTGTACTTAAGTGGTTGAGAGTTGGGTGCAAAGATTATTTTGGAGTTGTTTTTGCATTTTTAACTTTGTAAATCACCTAGCCACATAGCTGAGATGGTCAGCTATATACCGGTAAATTGAATGAATAAAATATGAAAAATGAAAATACAAATGCTTTCTGATAACCCCTGTAGCAATACTGTATATTGCTAATTTACAGTTTAAAAAATTAACCAAATTGTCACCATTTTCATTCAGTCAAATCAGTTTTTATTTGGCTAGAACCAAGGTAAAGTTTGCATTATGGTTTATATGGTTTCTTGTATTTCTTTCCAACATGTGTTAACCAATGAGTGTAAGTTCCAGGCCATTCTATGATCCTTTTTTTTTTTTAAGATGCATGCCAAGAACAGCTGCCAAAATTAGTTCTTTGGCTACTGAAATGCAACAATATGAGGGGGAGGGGAAAGAGAAAATAAGAATACTGTACATGGCCCAAACATTCAAATAAATGAATAATTTAGTAAATGTATAAAGGAAACAAATGAAGGAAGTGGACTTAACAATAAACTGAAATGGAATAACAAAATAATAAAAATCTTCTATTTCTCCAACTCCAATTTCCAGAGTTGATGATTGTAAATAAGACTTCATCCAATCATCTATTAGTAAACAAAGAAGAAAAGTTTCTTTTTATTAGACTATATCCACTCTACAAACATTATCTGATTGAAAATTATAGTTATAGTAAATTATAAAAGTTTATAATTCATCTTTAAGATCTGCTGCCATCTAATAGAAATACAGTTCTTAAGATTTTGGGAAGGAAAATAGTGGCAATAGTGGCAGCTGAATAAGAGTTTGTATTTGAAGTGTAAATACAGTCTTAAATCTTAAATCATTCTGTAACAGAGTAGATAAAATGTCGTTTATGCTGTTGCAGAAATTGTTATTTGACAGCCTGATATTTTAATATAGTATCTGTCAAACCTGCACCTGAATTTTTTTTTCCTGAAACTTCTGTTTTCCTTCAATACTGTACATTAGATTTCACAGAAATACTACAAATGCTTGTTTTCCTTGTGTTCTATGAAATTGCTGTTACTTGCGTAGAGACCTTTAATGTTTTATTTTTCGTAACTCAGGGGATCTATTTAGAAAATAAATGTATTGTAGGAAAACAATATTTTGTTTCTGTCATAGTTTTTCCTGAGGAGAGGTTTTAGGATTTTTGTTACTTCAATTCTAGCAACACATGTACTGTTACAATGATATATAGAATTTAAACATTCTAAAACCCAATGCCAATATATGAGCAAACTTAAATGGTAGCAATAGTAAAATATAATAAGCTATGAATATGTTCATCTGTGTTGCTTGTGTAATGTGTATGTTTTGTTCAGTGTAAAAACCTCACAGAGTATATTATTCTTAAATTTAGCCTATATCCAATCATGCACATATATGCACACCTTTTATGACTAGAATAAAAAGCATAAAAACTAACTACCATTCTTGGTTGTAATCGGAAATTTTGACTTGGAAACTTAGAAGCAATTAATGCCTGGCACACAAAAATGTGCCTTATCATTCAGGCGAATTCTTCGTTTTATTGTGTTACCTTGGCATTTGCTCTCCCTCCAATTTCTCTAAATTAACAAACCCTTCTCTTAGTGCAGCAAAAGACAAAATCAAAGAGAGGCCTGTTGCTTCCCGGTACAAGAAATCCCCTTTTTTCCTCTCACCATGTTTGTGGCTTGAGTGAAACGCTGTGAATTAAAAGTTATTTTCTAGAGCCACCAACATTTTCTCTTCCTTTCTGATCGAAAGAAACAAGATGGGGAGTCAGCGGGCATCTCATTCCCATTCCGTCCTCATACAGCCACTGTTGTATTACAGGTCCTGCAGAATGTAACTGCTGCGGCTGGACAAAGGCCCTATTCAGGATGGAGGCAACGTCTCTTCCGCACCACTCTCCAGTCACAGAGAGCTTGGCTTGTGCACACTATCTGACAGACACAGGATTCTCTGATTAAACAAAACACTCAAAGGATTTCAATTTATCCTTCAGAATTTGTCTACTGAGATGAAGACTTCCCATTCAGCGCCAGACGAAACCTGAAAAATCAGCTGCAGCTCACTTTTCTCCATATATATACGAAACAGTATTTTGCTACTCGCAAAATACTGTTTCGTATACTGTTTGCTGCCCTGGGTTACCCCCCTCCTCTTTGCTCTAAATGGTACGCTCCAAAGTTGCTGAAGTTGTAAGAAGATATTGTTTCTAATCTACTGCCTCTGAAATCCCATTGCAGGGGTCATTTCCTGACTTTTATGTCATTTCAATCAAGTCCCTTAAAAGTTCCAGTTCCCTTGTGACCGAGTAAACCGAGAACATAATTGCCATGTTTTCCCGTAACAATTCTATGACTTAGCCACTGAAATGTACATTTATAGTTTTAACTACACAGGAGATGGGGATAAAAAACATGTGAGAATCTAAATGGAGACATATGAGTTGCTCTTCAAAATATTATCTATCTGTAAGGGCGTGAGTTGACTAAAGAAGAGCAAATAAGCCTATTGATTTCAGGGGAAGGTTAATTTTTTCTGGAAATCTCTCTCTCTCTCTCTCTCTCTCTCTCTCTCTCTCTCTCTCTCTCTCTCTCTCTCTCTCTCCATAAATAAATTTAAACTTAGCCAAATTATACCAATATAATAAATGTACATAGAGAGAGAGAGTTAAGTGTTTCAGACTAACACTAACGATGTACACTATCCTTAGATATATTTTCCAATAATAGGGAAGCTAATACTGATATAAATTCATTTGGATGCAGAGATTACAGGTAGTCCTCAACTTGTAAACCAGAGCATATGTCATACATCTATCTATCTCTCAAAAATAAAATCTAATAAACGATCCAAATAATAAAATTATCTCAATAGGTGCATACAAATCTGTGTGGAAAGATTGAACACTCTTCTTCATGGATATTTTAATATCACAGTTACAGATTCTTATGATCTCATCTGCCTCAATATGTGCTTTTGTTTCAGGCAAAATTAAATTGGTCATGGAAATATATTTGTATTTGTGGGAGGTAATCAGATGAAAGTGGAAGAAAAAAAGGAATGATTGCACAGATTATCACCCCGATTTCCAGACTACAGATACATAGAGATAAAATCAGATTCATTCTGAAAACTATTCTACCCAGCCATCAAATCTTGTTGATAGTTTATATCCTTTGTAGTGTTAAATACACATGAAAGAGTCTTGCTGAAAGGAGAATATGTTCTGCTGATCTCAAAGAAGTCTGTGCTCTATGCTTGGTACAAAGCAGCAGAGTGTAACTGCTCTGGGAGTGAGAACTGTGCTTGGCTTTGAATGAGATGCCAAGAACTACATCAAGAAATTGCTGGACAGTGCCAGGACAAAAATGAAGTCTGGTTTAATATAATTTAAATAAAATGCAATTTAATAAAGTGCAATAATATGATGGCTTCCCATTTTATTTCACCTGCCTTTCTCCTTAAAAAAAATTCAGGGGCGATTTTTTTGCAGGTCTCAGTGGATAGACTCAAGGCTTGGAAGAGGCACAGGTTGTGCATTCTGTGATGGAAAGAATAGCCATGATGAAAGTAAATTTTGACTTTCCTAGACAATGTTTTGCCCTAAAATCTAACACCTGGAGTACAGGCACAGTACCTCAGTGCTATACCCATTGTTTCAGTGGTGGATTTCACTTATCTTTGCTACCGGTTCGGGAACGGGAGCACAGAAGCTCCATGATGATGTTCTGCCAGGTGGGCGGAGCCTCCCGCTGCTGCTGCTAAGGGTTCACCCAAACTGGGTCGAACCGGTAGGAACCCACCACTGCATTGTTTCATCGGAATTAACTTCTTCCTTGTTTCTCTTTTAAAAGCAAGCATGCAACCACAAATCCTGATAACCATCAAATTAAAATTCAAATATTGAAAAAAATATACATCAGTGATCCAAATTGCAAATCATATGTATATTTGTCCTTCCTGAGCTATATGGGGGAGGGATTGTCATCCCCATACACAAATAGTTCAAAATTCTTTATATCTTGATATGTTTCAAACATTGTATTTATAACCAAAAAATTATGCATCCTTGACATGGTTAAAGCCATCTGCATGAACAATTCATTCTTGTGTATCATTATTGTGCTTTGACCATAGAGAAGTATATTGCTTCAGTAATTCATGGAGGTCTCTTTTTAGTTTTCACACAGGGTGGGATAATTGGTGGGGGGAGGAGAGAAAAATGCAAGACGGAACTGATCAAGTTCACTCCCCTCCTTTGGAATTTGTAACAAGCGTAATTTTCAATGTGACAACTTAGTACAAAGTAGAAAATGGCTAGAATGTAGACATACTAGAAATTAATATGTCAGCAGTACAAACTGAACAAGACACTTAGGAATGGAGATAATAAGTGTATGGAAGACTGAGATTAACATTATTATTAAAAAAGAGATAATCATAATATATTGTATAACTTTGACCTCGGTGCATTCAGAGCCATGCAAAAGATAGCTTGTAGGTGGGCTGCAAGTTCCAGTTCAGATAACAAATAACAGAGTGACAAAAAATCTATTTAATCTTTCGTTTTGTTGAAAGAGTTTTGCTTTTAAATTTCAGTAACAATAATAGATATAAATACATGAACTCTGATTCCAAATAACATTCCCACAAAATGGGTGGGTTATCTAGGAAAAGATATCACTCACACAAAACAGTGAGCAGATTTGATTGCCTATGATTCCTGTTACAATTTTTGGAAAATTATTTAGCTATTTTTTTTTAGGAGGAGGAAGAGGAGGAGAGGAAGCCCAAAGAGTAAAGTGCATCAGAGAAAATTGCCTCCATCCTCCATGAACATAATTCCTTTGGCAAGATGGGATGAAATGGCTCCTAGCCATGTTCCACTTTAGCAACCATTTAGTATTAAATTGGTTAAAATATGTGCTATGATTTACAAACGTTTATTGCTATATTATTTGTTTCACAAAACAATATACTGCACTGTAATGACCAAATGCAATAATTCAATGTAGGTAATATATTGACCATATGTTTAACAACAGTGCAAAGTTGTTTTCAAAGTATTAATATAAAGATTCAACCTAAACCTAAAGGGAAATATGTTACAAATTATGTGTCACTTGCAAACACTAACCTGGGGCAGAAGTGATTCCAGGAACTGAGATGTTACATGACCTTTCTCATGTGCTCATGTTATAAAGTGAAATACTAATGCTTGCTTGCTTGCTTGCTTGCTTGCTTGCTTGCTTGCTTGCTTGCTTGCTTGCTTGCTTGCTTGCTCATTTGTTCATTTGTTCATTAGCTTAAGTAAATGATACCCTCCTCCCATGAATTTTGCTTAAGGAATGCAGTATACTTTCATTCATTCATTCATTCATTCATTCAATCAATCAATCAATCAATCAATCAATCAATCAATATGTTCATATTCTGTGTTTCTCAGGTACCAAAAGGAGCATACATGGCACTGTTCCACCTATTTTCTCAAAATAAGAGGTGGTCTGAACTGACAGGGAATGAATGGGCTTCCATGGCCCTGAGTAGACCCGAACAACCAACTGGTTAGATCAATTGTGGTCCAATACAATTGGTCTGACCTTAATCACTACACAACACTGGCTCTAAGCATGTATAACAGAATAACAAATGGAGACTTCCGGTTGTACTTCCGGCGCCTTCGGAAGCCTGGTCCGTGAGCTCTGCGGCCAGCTCCGATCTCTCCTTGTCGGTGGGTCCAAATTTGGACCATAGCCACCCTGGAGGGATGGTGAAGTAAACGGGGACCGCCTAGCAGGTAGAATCTTTCCCCCCCCTGACTAGTAAAGCCCCCTCAGCCGAGGACAAGGAGCAGTGGCAGCAAACATGGCTGCTATGAAGCCGAAGACAGCCTGAACACATAAGACTGTGCAGGAGTGGAGAAAGTAAGTGGTGTGTGAACTGGGTAAGAGAATACTTCCCATTGAAAAATGACCCCAAGAAATTTAAGGGGGAAGCATACTTGAACTATTTGCTAGAGGCGAAATAAGCACATTAAAAAAAAAAACCAGACTATTTAAGAAAAGAAATTTTTTAAAAGAAAACTAAGAAAAAGAAAATTGAAACTCTTAAAGTGGAAGATGTGGTATGAAAAGGTATTTCAAAAAATACTGGAATTAGATCTGGAGCTTGTTCTTTATTATTATCAATTTTGCCCACTTATTGAATTTATAATTTAAAATAATTAAAACTGGACTATCAGCATTATGCAGAGAGGCAGTAGCAAGTTGAAGTTTGAGCGCCATCTGCTGCTAAAAGGAGAACTGTGCAACTTTGGGATCTTCCACATTTCCTGGATTATAAGTATTTACTTTAAAATTATTGGAGATTTATACAATAAATAAGAACTTTAGCCAAGTGACCCCTGAACATTGTTGAGCAAATAAAAGTGATTGGGAGAGGCATGGATAACCCCCTGGTTTCTTTTCTTAAATTGGATTGACTGTAAAATGGAAGCAAGTGGAGATAATGAAATGGAGCTTTGCCCGAACTGGTAGTGACCCGCTGGTGACGTCACGGTGATGTCACAGAACCGGTTCTGTCGGTGCCGATCCATGGGCGCCACCATCTTTTTTTATTTTATTTTTTATTTTTTCCGGGGTTTCTTTTTCCTTCTGCACATGTGCAGAAGCCGAGTTTCCGGCACTGCGCATGCGTCGCCATCTTGTTTTTGGCTCTTTTTTTGGATTTTTTTCAGATTTTTCGGCACTGCGCATGCGCGCACGTGCAAAGCTCACACATGCCAATGAGGCGTGGCCACGTGGCGCAGGAGGAAGTGAACTGGCAGTGAGGTAAGTTAGAACTCACCCCTGAATGTAAGCCATTATCAGAATTATATAGGTTGGAAAATTATTTTGTAAATTAGATAAATAGAATTTGTACGAGGGTATTATTAAATATGTATAAAAATGTGATTAACAGTGAAAAGTTAGAATTAAGTAATTTGAGATTAGACAAAAAAAGGACATATTTCAATGAAAACAAGTGTATTAATAGTAGAGTTATAAGGATTGGAGGATTGGAAAAAATATTAAATATGTAAAAAATGTGATTAACAGTGAAAAACTAGAATTAAATAATTTGAGATTAGACAAAGAAAGGATATATTTTAATGAAAATATGAGTATTAATAGTAGAATTATAAGGATTGAAGGATTGAAAAAAATATGAATATGAATGGATGTACGTTAAATGCTTGAAAGATTATGATTGGTATTAGAAGTGCATACTGAAATATTGAATAATGAAAAAAGGAAGGATCACGTCTTTGAATATCAGAGTGATAGGGGAAGGGTGGGGAAAGGGCTGAAATAGAGGTAGAAGTAAGAGGGGAATAATAGTAAAAACAGATACTAAAATGTTACAATGTATGGAAGAATTATGAGAAGGTTTACAACTGAAGGATGATAGTAAAAGTTATGTGTTAGTAAAATTAAAAATTAAAATGAAATGTAATTATTAGGAATAATATTGTTATGTTTATTTGTATTGAAATGTATGATACCCAGGTATCATACCATTCACGCAATGAGATGTATAATAATAAAAAATAAAAAACTTTTTACAAAAAAAAAAGAATAACAAATGTGACAGATTCCATCTATTTGTCCTATATTACAACACTGTAACATTATGTTGCATATTATAATGAAGTGGGGCACCAAAATGTGTATTAATAAAAATGGTAGATACCTGTTCCAGAGGTGGGTTCCTCCCTGTTCAGACCGGTTCTATAGAACCGGTAGTAACTTGGCGGCCTGGGTCGCTAGAACCGGCAGCGACCCAGGCCTGCCACGCCCCCGAATCGGTTCTTTCGGCAGCGCCTTAGGCACCACCATCTTGTTTTTCGCTTCTGCGCATGCACAAAAGCTTTTTTTAAGCACTGCGCATGCGCAAAGCGCGCGCGCGCGCGCGGCACCCCGCTAAGCAAACCAGCAGTGAAGAAAAGAAGAACCCACCCCTGACCTGTTCATATGCCTAGCAGTAACTAGGTTATAAAAAAATATCAGCACACCAGTGATTAAAAAACCAAAAAGACCGTCTATATTGATCCTGCTTGTTTCTTGCCAAGTGAACATTCTACATGTTCAGTAGGTTTTAGGCAGTCCCACAGGCAAAGTATTCCTTGAGGATCAAGGGAATGATTTGCATTGGCCCTGGAACTTCATAGGGAAGAGGAAGGCTCTAAAATTTGAGAAGAATAGGAGAAACCTCTCCCTGCCAAAGATTTCTGCCTCATTTCTAAGGAGTGCCCAATTGCTCTCAAACCTTATTCCACAGCCAATCCATTATTAGTGTTCTAAAGCTTCTACAGTTTTGACATTGGTCCAGTCACAAATACAATTGAAGGTCTTCCACAAGAGCTATTATTATTGCTTCAACATTTTGAAAACATATATTAACATATTATAATGCTGTTGAGGAGTAGAAATATTAATTCATATATTCTTTTTTCAGAATCACCCTTTTGTATATCAATCAAAAAAGTCTTTCAGTCATCTTTACTTTCTTTTTAGAGGCATATCAGGAGATGTCACGCCTTCCTTCTGTGAAGGAGCTGTATGAAGTTTGGCTCATTAGTAAATAGCAATAGCACTTAGACTTATATACCGCTTTACAGTGCCTTTACAGCCCTCTCTAAGCGGTTCCCAGAGTCAGCATATTGCCCCCAACAATCCGGGTCCTCATTTTACCCACCTCGGAAGGATGGAAGGCTGAGTCAACCTTGAGCCGGTGAGATTTGAACCGCCGAACTGCAGCTAGCAGTCAGCTGAAGTAGCCTGCAGTACTGCACTCTAACCACTGCGCCACCTCGGCTCTAAAATGAAGGGCTTCCTCTTTAAACTTTGTAATTATTATTGAAAGATAGCAGGAGTGAGGTTAACTCCTAGCCCATTAATGAAGTTTCTATTTATAATGCTTATAACCAAAAAAAAAAAAGTACAGCAGAATATGGGTAACTGGGAAATGTTTGATTATTTTCCAAGTTCAAAAAGTTTAATTTGGATTTCAGCCTGTCTTGTGGAAGTGAAAGGCAAAACTCCCACAGATTTTTGTAGAAATAAGCCAGAGACATCAAAAGCTCAAGAATGCATCTGCTTGTGGTTTATATATTCTTGTGGTTTAAAAAAATGAAAAAAGATTTTTACAATGAAATAGCTAGTCAAATGCAAGATATTGAAGAAAATAAGGTGCCAACACAGAACTTTCCCTTGATCTTCAAAAAGTACTTACTGTACAATAAGGATGTCAACACGCAAGATGCCTTAGAAGCTATTCCCATCTTCCAAGAGTCTCTGGTACTGGAAGTACTGGAGTTTTATCAGTACTTCAATCATTCAGTTTGGAAAGCCACAGGAATTTATGGAATATCTATGGAAATCTAATAGGAAGAATAACTAAAGAATAACTAAAGATTCTAATCAAACTATGCCAGCAAATCTGGAGAACAATATAGAATGAAAGATCTCAGGCTACATACAAAAAAGGACAGATAAGCAAGTGTGCAAAGCACCAGTTCCTTAAAACTATTTCTCAAATGATTAATATTGAATGCTGTCTTCTTGCTTCAATTACTTTAGTCACTTGTCCAAATTGCTACCATGTTCAAACTAATAATGTGCAATCAATTTATACATCTGTTTCTGAGAATAATGTGTATGTACTGCCGGGAATCCAGAAGAACCTGGAAATCTCTCAGGAAATATAGCCAAACCATTTTCTATGTGTATTTGAAAAAGAAATTGAGAAAATACTTTCAGGGTTTGACATAATAATAGCAATAAAATAAAACACATTTTTAAAGTTTCATTTTCATCTCTGAGATTGACTTTGGAAAAGAGAACCAGCTGATCCGCCATGCAGCCTTCTTATAGGGAAGCTGTGTGTGGGCAGCCTCCATATAGGAAGGCTGCATGGGAGCCTATTTTGGGAGCAGCCACTATTCTTGCAATCTGAGAATTGTGGCTGCTTCCAAAATGATGCCACTTCTAGGACAGCACCACGTGGCCTCCATATAGGAAGACTACATGGCAGATCAGCCAGTTCTCCTTCCCGAAGGCAATCTTTGGAAAAGGTAAGTGAAGGAGGCCCAAGGGCATGGGACTGCCCCACTCCCCCCCCACACACACACATATAAGAGTCTATAGGTGTTTATTCAAACCCCCCAAACAGGTCCTCAGAAAGCACTCCTGTTGCACAAGTCTGGATTCTGAGTTCAGCATGGCAAGAGTCACTGGGCAATCAAATCCAATAGGCACACACAAAGTCCAGGAAAACAGGTCAGGAGTGAAACAGGCCAGGAAACATGGCACAAACACACAAGGCACAGAACTGGGCACGTTGCTCCAGAAATGCTCAAGTCCTCAGGGCAGGATTAAACAGGCAATGCTGGTGCAGCCTTTCATGAGAGGTGAGGTTGCCTCAGGGGTGAAATTCAGCAGGTTCGGACAGGTTCTATAGAACTGGTGGCGGCGATTATGCACAGTTTGGAGAACCGGTAAATCACACCACTGACTGGCCCCGCCCCTCCCCTCCCACACACTCCTTCTCTCCTCCTTCTCGGGCTCATACACACAGAGCAAACATGAGAAGGAAGCGAGAAGCAGCCAGGTTGAACGCTAGAAGACTTGGCCGAACTTTTCTGTCGGTTCTGTGGGCGTGGCTTGGTGGGGTGGTGCCGCCCCACCTTGCCGTGAATGATGTCAAGTTGGCCATGCCCACTCAGTCACATGACCCCTCCCCACCAAGCCACACCCACCAAGCCACGCCCACAGAACCGGTAGGGGGAAAATTTGAATGTCACCCCTGGGTTTCTTCCTCACAAATAGTCTAGCTGACCAGTGTTGTGCCTCTGTTGTCTCTGCTCTATGTGTCCTTGGATCAGGAGGAGATGTTGATTCCACCTCCTCCACATTGCATTTAGTGATCGAGTTGCTGATCCCAATTGTGGTTGTTAATCAAGGACTACTTGCAATATACGGTAATTTCACACACTTCCTGTGGTACCCTGTAGCCAGAGGTGGGATTCTACCAGTTCTAACAGGTTCTATAGAACCGGTGGCGGCGATTAGTCGGAGAACCGGTAAATCGCACCACTGACTGGCCACGCCCACCCTGCCCCTCCCACTCACTCCTTCTGTCCTCCTTCTCGGGCTCATACACACAGAGCAAACATGAGAAGGAAGCGAGAAGCAGCCAGGTTGAACGCTAGAAGACTTGGCCGAACTTTTCTGTCGGTTCTGTGGGCGTGGCTTGGTGGGGTGGTGCCGCCCCACCTTGCCGTGAATGATGTCAAGTTGGCCATGCCCACTCAGTCACATGACCCCTCCCCACCGCCACGCTCACAGGAAAAGGTAGGAAAATGTTTGGAATTTCCACCTATATACCCCCACCCTCCCTTCATCAGTTGCCCCCATTTCCCCCCCTTTAGTGGCCCTGGCCCTAACCCGCTTCCTCCCCCCCCCCCCCGCCTTTACTTTCCTTAGTCCAAGGTAAGGTTTATGTTTAAGATAATGATCGCGCCTCCATTCATCAAAAAGTGACTCCGTTATGTCCAATAGATTGCAGTTATGAGATGGTGGATTTACATCTCCCACAACCCCTTTCTGTGTTTCATCCACTCAATCATTATGTAAACCTGAGACGATTGCTAACAAATTAATGGCTCTGAATCTAGAATAAGCGGTTGTCTACAATAAATCAGGGCTTATCTTCTGCATCTCCTAGCATGTACCCAGATTGCACTTTATCCATTCTGCAATACTTGTCATTTATACATCATACACAAAAATGGCCTGTATTTGTCAATAAGAGCTGTTGTTATAGCTTGGGAAATGGAGAGGAGGGGGAGGGGGAGGGGGAGGGGGAGGCAGGGGAGGCGAAGGAGG
>QLTV01001348.1:2485443-2498687 GCA_003457575.1 Thermophis baileyi | reverse complement strand
CATCGCTTTGAGACAGCGAATCCTAGTTCCCCGAGAGCGGCCTACCCCTCGGCTCCTGCCATATCTACCTCTCCCAGTCATAACCGTAATACTCCGGCTCTCCAACCCCCCAGAGATCCCCTCCCCCACCCCAATGGCCCCCCTCCTCCCCGGCAGGCAAGGCACCACACTCACACCAAACCGGGGGCCATATCTGAGCCCCCATCTGCTTCTGTTTGCACACTCAGCAGAGGAGGCTCTATTCCTTGCCCCCGGCTCCCTCATTCTCCCAATTCAACCACTCCAAACCCACTTCTTCCNCCGGCTATCCAACACCCCAGAGATCCCCTCCCCCACCCCAACGGCCCCCCCCCCCCCCCGCAGGCAAGGCACCACACTCACACCAAACCGGGGGCCATATCTGAGCCCCCATCTGCTTCTGTTTGCACACTCAGCAGAGGAGGCTCTATTCCTTGCCCCCGGCTCCCTCATTCTCCCAATTCAACCACTCCAAACCCACTTCTTCCATCCAAACCAAACACCCTCATACATACACAAACGCACACACCCCCAAAATAAGATTAAACTGTAAGTTAAAACCGGATGATAAGTTTGTGTTGTAAATGCAACCCTAGATGACTAGATATATATAAAGATGGCTGAGCCATGATGCTAATTCAGATTGTGGAAAGACCTGGAAGATATTTCAATCGACCTGCTTCAGAGGAGGCTGCTGCCTCATATATTTGCCCACTGCCTCTGGCCTAGACCACATTGCTGTCCACAGGGATTAATAGGAGTTTACTGCAATGGCTTATTCATTCAGATGGAGCAGGTCACAATAAAAAAGAAAGGAATATTAATTCCTGGGACATTTCAATAGCCAACACTTAGTGCTGGCATTACTGTATAGTTGTATTGTAGTGCTTGGCAATACTGTACTCCTGATGCTGCCCTTAGTTTGTGGCTGTTAACCACAATTCAGAGAAAGGCAGGAAATATATTAGGGCCTCATCTGAAGGCCAAAGTGGGAGCAGATTTACATCGCAATGCCAGGCAGGCAATCTGTACCACCTAGTGCTAAGAACTTTACATTTATAGATGTAAAAGAACTTAGGAATAGCACAACATTTAGGTAAATTATATTTCCATATTAGTTACAAAATCTACATAGAGAGAGAGAGAGTATATACTCTATTCATACACACTTTTGGAAGAGCTGAAATACCAGCTTTGAAAACATCTGTCAACCCTGAAGCTGACCTGACCGAGGCCATTTTTGAGGCTTCAGTGTTGCCACACTGGAGCTGAGGGATAGGGAGGGTGGAATAGAGACAATTGGGGTTTGTAGCCAAAACAAAATACTTTCTCCTGGGAACCAAGGACATTCCCACAGGTGGTCGGAGAGAGGAGAAGTGAAGTTACCAGACAACCGGATGACCCCTTGATTGGACCATGTGGCTGATTGTTTGGGTGAAAACCGTGGGAACATTCAGAGTCGGTTTTCACCAGCCTGTGCCAATATGGTATATCCAATAAAACTATTCTTTGAAGAATCTACCTGCCTCGGAGTTCTGTTTGCTATGGGTGTATTACTTGGAACCCTGACAACATCCTCATGGACAAAATCTGTGATTGCTAAGAATTAACGCTACTGTAACTTGAATCAATCTACACACAACGTATGTGTGAATGAATATATCTGTTTAATTTATGTGGTTGCCGAACTCACAAATGTAACCCTGGATGGCTAACAAATATTTTAAAATGCAATATAAATATATACATATACATACAAATAACTTTGTCAGCCAACTAATACAAAGCAGCTCTTGAAAACACCATTCACCAGCAGCATAGACCCAATTAGTCTCCTGACCCCCATGATTGGAAAAATGGTCAGATCTTCAAAGCTTTTTAAAGTTAAGCAGAGTGGGGCCAGCCAGATTGTGGGTCACATGGTGTTCCAGAGGGCACAGCTATGAAAAAGGCCCACTTCAAGGGTCCCACTAAATGACAATCCATGATTGATAGAATCAGAGCATATCCCTTCTCCTTGACTTATTGGGATCTGTAAAAACAATGGGAGTAACACAGTTCCTCAAATATCCTGGGCCCATGCCATGTAAGAACCAGCATCTTGAATTGTAGCTGGAAGCAAATTGAGAGCCAGTGCAGCAAATTAAATTCTCTGAAGACTATAAGCCTGAGTTGGGTTGGGTTGCACTCTGCCAGCCCAACCATGAATTGCAGGAGCGTAAGTAGGGAGGTTGCTACTCTGCAGATAGGTTGCCCATCTTATCCCTAGAGACCAATTTTATATACGTATTTAGGCATTCATACAGGCATTACAATTTTTACACCCTGGAAACATTTTATTTTCCTTATGTGTGATTCCAGGTATCTGTTTTCTGTCATACTTTATCTAAATTTTTCAAGGATAGCAGGAGCCAAATAAATGTTTTAGGGGATTCCAGACAAACACAAATTGCTATTTGGCCATCTCAGATATAGTAGTGTTTTTAATATTATTCCTAGTATTTATTTTTATAATATGAGAAGCTCATAACCATAGTTTGATACTAATTGTTTTGGATTTTAGGATATTTTTATTATTTGAGGAAAATAATTGCATGTTATTGGTAGTGTACACATTTAAATGATATTAATGTGATTGAACTTCTATTGTACAATGTTCTCCATTTTATGGCACAGATCTGGATAGCATTATATATCTGCACACGATATAGCTTTTTGTTTTGAAAGTTTTACATCTGTGAAGCAAGTTAACATGATCAAAAACCGGTCTGTTCCGTCGATTATTTATCTAAATGAGAGAATGGTTTAAGTTAATTTCAGTCACATGTACCCTGTAGCTATGTGGTTAGATAAAAAGCCTAGGTTGGAGAGTGTACTTTTTAAAGCATTAAAGTTAGCCAGAAAATGATTCTGCTACTATTTTATTAATTTGTTCTAGAAGTTTACCTTCTAGCCAATACAACTACAATAATAACAGAAATAATAATTATTACTACAATGATGCGTCATGATTGTTCTTTAATGTCCTTCTACATTCTTTTAGAATACTTGAAAAGAGTCCTATAAAGAGGAAGTAGAAGGCTCTAAAAATCAATCATGAGGGACCACCCCATTATAAAGGGGTATAATTTTAAGAAGTTTGAAATGATTGCAAAAGCAGATCTTGCAAGACTTAAAGCAATGCAGTATGCAGACAAGATGGTCCTGAAGGTACGTTTATGGAAGACTGTAAAGAGGCTATTTGCTCCTTTATATGTGTGATAAGGGAAGGTAGTACTGTATTTAGCTTACATTGGCAGCAGGAACACTACAGCAGAACTGAATTGTATTTGTGATATCAACAATTCTTTAAGTATTCTTATTCTCTGTTAACAGATTTAGTTTGTTTCCATCTTTTATGTCTATGGAGCAGTGGTGAAAATCCTTTTTTTTTTACTACCGGTTCTGTGGGCGTGGCTTGGTGGGCGTGGCAGGGGAAGGATACTGCAAAATCTCCATTCCCACTCCACTCCTGGGGGAAGGATACTGGAAAATCCCCATTCCCTCCCCACTCCTGGGGGAAGGATATTGCAAAATCTCCATTCCCACCCCACTCTGGGGCCAGCCAGAGGTGGTATTTGCCAGTTCTCCGGACTACTCAAAATTTCCACTACTGGTTCTCCAAACTACTCAAAATTTCCGCTATCGGTTCTCCAGAACCTGTCAGAACCTGCTGGATTTCACCCCTGCTATGGAGATTCTCAGTCATCGAGGTCATGGTTGTCCCAAGGGTGCTTTTCCAAGAGGCAACTGGACTTTCTGGTTCTGGAAATCCATTCATATTCCCTCACCATTCGAAGGGTGTTCATCCCAAAGTGTATCGGTAAATGTCTATGGAGATTCTCAGTCATCCAGGTCATGGTTGTCCTGAAGGTGCTTTTTCAAGAGGCAACTGGACCAGAAAGTCCAGTTGCCTCTTGAAAAAGCACCTTTGGGATTTCCATCCATTATGGAATGTAGTGTCAAATGAAACTGGATTGTTACAGATCAGATTGAATTTTCAGATCTTTTCGTTCTGAATGGAAAATTGTGATCTAAATTGAATATTTAACATCTGATATCAACCAAACGTATTGTCCAGTTGAGATTCCTAGCACTTGTTTGGCTACAAAAGATCAACAACAGTTTTTGTAAATTATTATTTTCATTTATACAGCAAGAGCTTATAGACTTTTTCATAAACAAATTTCCCTATCTGAAGAGGAATTTGGAAATCAAATGCAGCACAGTATCCTACCGAAGTTAAATTATTACTTACAATATTCCATTATCTCCTAACCTTGTGCCGTGAGACAAGTAGGCCATCAGTTCCCAGAATTTCTAATCAGCTTTTGCCTTGCTCACTAGCAAGTTTGATGTTTTGGGAAAACTTCTTTACTCTGATCACAACCCTAAATTTTTGCAGAAATCTCATGTTTAAGTATTCCCTCAACTTGTACTTTCTATTTTGATCAAATGGATTTTAGTTCTGTGAATACTTTGTCAACAGCCAAGAAAGAATTTTTAACATGGCATTACAAAGTCCTATTTTTCTTTACTCTGTCTGATCAGTACTAACTGCAGAAAAGAGTTAAGGCACATCTCTGTTATTTATTCATGATGTTAATGTACTCTTTAAGCTCATTTAGTTTATTTGATGTGGTCTAGTGGAGGGTTTAATAACTTTCTGCTTTTGCTCCAGGCTTTCTATAGATCTTAAAAGCAGGAAATAGATTACAGAAGTTAGGGTGAAGTTTTTTTCATCCCCCATTCATGAGATGTCTGTGGTTAAGCATAAATGAACAGTTCTTGAGGTTCTGATATCACTGCAGATACCATACTTCTTCTCTTTTTACATATTAAGGGCTCATCCTCATGATCCCTGATACAAATGTGCCATGGTAGTCATTTTCATCTGACATGTCCTCATAATGTTGCTGTTATTTACAACTGAGAAAGGTTAACATCATATTTAGCTGTTAAAGTAGTGTTTTCTCTCTTCTCTGACACAATTTTTGTCATGAACACTATCTATTGTGAAACAACCTTAGGTTGCTGAGAACATATCTCCTCCCCAGAGGTGGGTTCCTCCCGGTTCGCAAGAGTCCCCGGCCATCTTGTTTTTGGCTTCTTCTTTTTTGGATTGTTTTGCGAATATTCACTACTGCGCATGCGTGCGCACCCGCGTGGCACAGCCATGCGGCACGGGAGGAAGCGAACCAGCAATGAGGTAAGTTAGAACCCACACCTGCTCCTCCCTTCTG
This sequence comes from Thermophis baileyi, assembly GCA_003457575.1. Classification (NCBI taxonomy): domain Eukaryota; kingdom Metazoa; phylum Chordata; class Lepidosauria; order Squamata; family Dipsadidae; genus Thermophis; species Thermophis baileyi. The sequence goes on along the minus strand of QLTV01001348.1, from coordinate 2,493,387 downwards.
GTCACTGGGTTCCACTCTTTCTGGGCCTTTTGACTTGGACTTCAGGAGAAATTTAGATACCTGACTTTTGCAGAGGCATCTGCCTGCAAAGGGTCTGATTGTGTTTGTTAAGTCCTACATGAGTTCCTTTTTTTATACACGTTTAGTTCTTTTTTGAAAGAGTGCTATACCTGATTTTAAATACTGATTTAGCATACTTTGAAGAAGCCCTAACCTATGTTTAAAAAACAGGACTAGCACTCTTCACAAAAGGTTGATACAATTACATTCTGTTAGCAATGTGTTGCTTGGTCTTACACCAATGGATACATTAGATATTTTCCAATACTTCTACTAACCAGGTCTTGGTGTGAATATACCTTTTATTGTTTATACTTCTTTCTGAGAAACACCATTCTGCCTGTTCTGGCTATGGCAACTTGCTGCAGCATGCCTATTCTCTAATAAACCATAGTTATGCCACCACCAGAATACTTCCTATACATCTATGACTGTCAGTTGTATTAGTTTTAGTCACAGGTTTAGTGCACTTTCAAAGGATCTGTGTTCAAAAATAGCCTGACTCTAACCTGCAGCCTGTTAATCCGGCATATTGGCTAAATCTACTGTTCAGAGCATCTATCTTGCATCTGTCCGGCTCTACTGCACCACACCACATGTTAAGAAAAGCAGTTAGTGATTGCTTTTCTGGCCAAGAATGTAATGCTCAGAGAGAGGGGAAGGAAGCCAGGAGAATCCACCAATCACTTCCATTAATTTCCCCCATACTGCATTGAAACTGTAAGGACAGAGGAAGTACTCAATGGCCTTGCAAGCAGAGGCAGAATATGACTAGACTATCAGGGCAGAATAGTTAATTCCCATATACTTAGCGGCTTGCACTTTGATGCATCTGGCTGGCTGTACACTAATTTAACAATACATTTGAAGTATCCTTAGACATACTAAAGAATAATAAATGGACCTAATTATAAAATAAATCTGTAAATTTGTTATAAATAATTGAATGTTTATTGCTTGAAAAAGACAATCTAACATCAGGGGCTGCATTAGACCTGATGGCCATGAGGTCAACATACACTGAATATATCGCATAGGATTGTTTCATTACAGAAGGCAGATGGAGCTTCTAGTAACAAGTAGCATCAATGGGTGAAAAGAAAGAGATGGTACAGGAAGTGGCTAAAATAGTAGTCATAGCCATTCTTCCAATGTAATATAGTTCCAACCTTCTCTGTCTATGAGGGGGTCCTTGGTGCTCTTTGAGTTTGGTTGTTTTCTTGCAGACATTTCATTACCCAAACTAGATAACATCATTAGAGCTGGTATTAGTGCTAGACTAGCACTGATGATGTTAGCTAGTTTGGATAATGAAACATTGGCAAGAAAACAACTAAGCTCAGAGAAAACCAAGGACCCGTCATTTCAACCCTAAGTTACAAATATTCTCTTTTATCTCCAATATTGTCCTTTATATCTCTATGCAAATGGTATGGTAAGATAATAGCAGGGATTATTTATTTATTTTCCCATATCCTCCCTCCCTCCCCCTCTCTCTCTCTCTCTCACACACACACACACCACTTAGTCAGCTGTTACCCTTCATATCAGATTGGTTTGGTTAATTGCATTTATCTAGGTTAATAACCTCTGGAGAAATGAGTGATGGAATCAGGTTTTATATATTAATAAAGAAAACTTTTCTTAAGGAAAACATCTTACCTTTCAACAAAAGATCTGTAGATAGGTGGACAGATATTTAAATGGACCTACACAACTGTATTTAACTGTTAGAGAAAGGCATGGCCATAAGACCACGTATAAATCGAAAACTCTCTTCAGTCAATCGAAACTCAATTAACACAGCTAGTATTATCTAATCAACTAACCTCAATATGCAACATAACCAAATGATGATTACATTTACAAGCCCAGTGCAAATCTTAACCTCATGAAATCAAAGCCTAGAATGATCATAGCTTAATAATCCTCAACCTCATAATCAGTTTTAAAAAAACAGTCACCATTTCACATTTATTTGTTGACAATTCTTTTCAGCAAAGCAAAAACATGAGGTTTATTTTGAATTAGAGCTGCATAGATAATAACTTTTTCCATAACTTAGCTAAACACTCTAGAGCAGGGGTCTCCAACCTTGGCAACTTTAATTCTGGGAGTTGAAGTCCACAAGTCTTAAAGTTGCCAAGGTTGGAGACCCCTGCTCTAAAGGAGCTGGACGCCTCATTGACATAGGATTCACAGTCTCTAAAACAAAATAAAACAATTCCATCTATGTAGAATAAACAGCCTAGTCCAGGTGAAAGAAGAGAACTTGGTCAAATATATTCAATACTATCATTACACAAACCAAATATAACATTAAATACATATTCTTTGTTGATTTATTTGCAGCTCTTGCTTAACTGTTAAAGCCAATGATGAGTTAACAATATAATAAAAGGCTATTGTTTTATTATGTGCGTGTCTAATGCAATTCTGAGTGGTTAAAATTATGGAGAAATAAAATCATGGACAGGATCTCAAATGTCATTAAGGACAGCCACCGTTCAGTGTAGGTTCTGCTAAAGTAGTTGGTAATTAGGTGCTAAGTTTGAAATTCTCATATTATTTTTTGTCATCAAATAGTAACCTTAGAAGAAGGTAACAAATAAGGAAACTATTTAGAGAAAGACTGACAACGTAATCATGCAATTATTGCAGCCTTCTGTGTAATCAATTAATATATCTGATAGCAACCTTTGCAAATGTTTAAATTAAATCATCCAAAATGGGTGTGATATGGTTCTGTTTCCATTTTAGGCTTTTTTTCCCCCCTTTATTAATTACAATTTAAAATACCGCTTTAAGTCACAGAGATTATTTTGACAATAAATTGAAATCTTTATGAAGGCTGTGATTCTTTAATACAGTTGAAGCTTAAAGAAAAAAATTGAAATCTTTTGTTGTGCTAATTGACTTGACAAATAGTTTTCCATGCTCTCTACACTACAGCACACACACACACACACACACACACTCACACACACACCACACACACACACACACACGCACACACACACACACACACACTTTTTTTTCCCCAATTGTATATTCATTCTAAATTTCCAGCTTTTGGAAATTTAGAGTAATGGATGCCTATCAATATGCTCCCTTGCCATATCAATATATGCAGAATATTATTTTTTTTAACATTGAGAATAAATGGCATCACAATTGTTATGAATTGTCTCCAAAGAGTCCATTATAATGGTATTATTTTATTTTGTTGCAAATTTTCAAATAAGAAGCCAATAATTTTCCCATTTCTTTCTCTTTGCTCCAAATATGTGTTTCACTTTTTTAAAAAAAAAAAATAGCCATACTCTCTTTAGCAGTTCATCCAAGTGACAAATCGAATTCATAAAGGCCATTATTATTATGATATGCATCAAAGCTCAGTTTTAGGTTTTTCTTTCCTATGATCAAATTAAAGTGCTGCTTATCAGTGCTTTGCATATATTTCTTCAATTGTCATGTCCTTTCTTGAGATCACCTGATTCGATTGATGTGCTTTAAAGCAGAGAGACACACTTTTTGTGTTTTCAGTTTTACTTTCACACAAATCTGTATTTCAACTGAAGGAATGTATTCTATTTTATAATTACATGTTTTGCTTCATTTGTCTTATTTTGTAATAACCCATGTTTGTTGAAATAATAAACAGGAATTTCTGAAGATAATCTTTATTTTCTGTATGGACCCCTAGCTTGATCCAGATGTCTATCTGCAAATAGGTTAGTTACAAAATCAGAGAGATTATTGGTTCTCTCACACTTGGTAGAGCTAACTATGCATTTGACAAAAGGGTCCTTGCCCTTATGTCAAATCCATAGTCCTTGCCCTTTGCTACAAAAGGGTTTATCTAGAAGAGGGACAGACAGCGCTCATAAAGACATTTCAGATTCTGATGTCTGCTAAGAATTTCTGAAGTTTTGCAACCTCAAATTTTTTATTTCATGTCTTTAAAATGTTTCGCTATATGTTGCCTCCACTCGCAACAGAATACCTTATTCCACCAGACTTGAAATTTTGGGCTTAGACAACTTAGAACTACGTCGCCTTAGAACCGATCTAAATGTAGTTCATAAAATTATCTGCCACAATGTCCTACCTGTCAATGACTACTTCAGCTTCAACCACAACAATACACGAGCACACAATAGATACAAACTTAATGTAAACCGCTCCAAACTCGACTGCAGAAAATACGACTTCAGCAACAGAGTGATCAATGCCTGGAATTCACTACCTGACTCTGTGGTTTCTTCCCCAAACCCAAAAAACTTTAACCTTAGACTGTCTACTGTCGACCTCACCCCATTCCTAAGAGGTCTGTAAGGGGCGTGCATAAGCGCACCAGCGTGCCTACCGTCCCTGTCCTACTGTCCTATTGTCCTCATCTATCTGTATTCACTTTGATTATGTTTATGTTTATACCTATACCTGCTATCTTGTACATGTTTGACAAATAAATAAATAAATAAATAAATAAATAAATAAATAAATAAATTAATTAATTAATAAAATGTTCTCAGCTGCAGCATGAATGAACTACACAAATAAAACAGGGAACTGACTGAGCATGGAGGCCAGCACTAAAAATCTAAATGATTCATACTGAAATGTCATGGAAAAACCCAAAGTAAACAAACCTGAAAAGATATAGATAAAAAGAGCCAGAACAGAGAAATGGTCCAGGGCTGTTGAAAATTTAAACTTTGCCCATTCTAGCAGGGAAGACTGGTCCCTTATCTGAAAATTGGATTCATTATCCACACTGTAGGGAAACATTCTACCATCAACATGGACTCCGCAGCTAACCATCAGGTCTCTATTTCAAGGGCTATAAGATATAAGAAATTCACCAGACAAGTTAAATCTGAACTTAAACTGTTGAAACATAATGTTCCACCACATGCTTTATACTCACACCCGTTTACACTAGAAGAAGTGCAGAAGGGTCTGGAATGCTGAAGGATTCGATGGCATGTATCATCATGTATCATCATCAAGAAGTACTGAAGAACTGTAGACCAACAACTAAATGTTGCCTTGCCCCTTTTTTCAGTTCCATACTATATCCAGGATACCTGCCTCTGGCCCATGAGCCTTGAGTTTGACAATACTGGGCTACAGCTATTTCCAGAGGGTCATGGCATGTGGTAATTGCATCTGCTTTCAAAGCTTGAGCATATATTGTTTATACTTGCACTGGCTTGGCCAAAGTGACTATTGGGGTCTGGAATGCTTTAACCATTGCAAAGTCTATAAAGTTGCCCTTTGCCACAGAATCCACTAACACTGCAATCCCTTCTTCCTGCCTATGGGTCAAGTCAAGGCAACAGAAATGTTTAGCAATGTACCTTGTTTAGATGGTGTTGAGCCATCTTTAATGTTTGAATAACCCCTCCTGAGAGCTTTTGTGAGAGGGGTTTTTGTTGTTTCCCTGGGTGTGGGCTCTGTGTTCAGGGTTGTGCTTCCCTGAGCCCTGGCTGGGGGGATGTTTCTCTACTCTGGGTGGCTTGGTTGGGCCATTTCTCACCATATGCCCAGATTCTCCACAATAAAAACATAGTGCCAAGTCTCTATGCCTCTGATTTGTTCTGTGGCTGGAGATTCCCTTGGCATCCTATTTGCATGGGTTCCTCTCCCTCATGCTCAGTCCCTGTTGGCATAGTGCAGAGAAGGCTGAATAGTTAGGTGTGATGCTGGTTGTCTGTGACATCCAAATCGGCCTCGAATCTCTTCTAAACATGAGTCAATTTGATAATACAAATTGGTATATTTGGTTTAGAGTCTGTAGAACCCCTTGTCTAATGAGCTCAGTACCAATTTGGCCATTCAGTCCTTGTCTGAACTGAGCAATTAGAGCTGCCTCATTCCGGCCTATGTCTGCTGTGATTAATTTGGATTTTGTTATGTAAAGTCTGATCTTTCTATTACCCTGTTTAAGCTGATGAATTTGGTAGGTCACTATAACCTCTCTTATTGGATCTCTGAAGTGGCTCCTGAAGTTAACCATGAAGTTATTCATAATTGAGTCATTGGTTTCAATGATCAAGAGTGCCCATTGACCTGCTGAGGCTTTTAGTAAATGCAGTACAAAGCAGATGTGTGACTGGTGAATTGGAAATTCTGCCGTTCAGGTTCCCATAAACTCTCATTGCACTATGAAGGTTCTCATCCTTTCTGATTCTCCTCCAAATCTTTTTTGGCAAGCTTCCATGACTTCTCTATAATACGGGTTACACTTCTGGAGCTGCTGCAGGTGTCGGAGCTACAGTGGTGTGGGCTGCACCAAATCCTACATCTGTTGCACTGGTTGGTGCACCATTGCTGACAAATTGCATAATTGGTTCTCCATACCATCCTGACAGCGTAGAATAGTGTCTACATTCGTTTTATCAGCTCCTGCTCCTGCTTATGGATCACACGCCATGTGGGTTAACAAGGTAACAGAATAACAGAGTCGGAAGGGACCTTGGAGGTCTTCTATTTCAGACCCCTGCTCAAGCAGGAGACCCTACACCATTTCATTTTTTTCTGTTCCACTCCATTTGAAATTTTTGTGAGTTGAAAAGTTTAATGTCAGGTGCAAAAAAAAAACCAGGTCCACACCTGAAGGTTTAATTTAACTGATTTATTACTAAAGCCTATACATAGGAATCTTCTCAACTAAAGGTCAGCACCTGGTTAGAGCTAGATAAGGCTCAGTGGCAAGGAGGGGAGGGGCTGGACTTAGTTTGTGGCTGCGTAACAACTCTAAACTGATTCCTCTTTTTAGCCCTCCCCTTGGCTCTGCCAGTCCTTCTCTTACAGCTTGTTTCTTTTGATGAACGTGGATAGCATCATTGCGTGATTTAATCTGCAGATAGTAGTAGACTTGATTATCACTGGGTAGATCCCTATTCCTAAAGAAAAACAATAACATTATTTCCTAATTAGCTTGATTCATGTATAGTGTGGTCCAGTAAAAGTCATGGGAAATTCAGCCCCAACAACTTTTGCCTGGGATAAAAGAAACTGGTTATATAAATCCAAATTCTGAAGATCTTGGGGTGCTGCCAAGGTTTGCGTTCAGCAGTATCCCATGATACTTTCATGGGACACAGAGGATGCCATTGGCAACATTTGACCAGCTGTTCATGTGCTCAGCTTCTGAAGGCAAGCAAAACGCTTTTGAGTTTTAAAAAACAAATCTTCATAAACATTTTAGCTTCTGTATTCATTAACATAAATAGATAGGTGGATTTTATTTTTGCCACATTTCCTAGCATTCTTTTTATGGGAAGCCCTGAAATTCCTTTTATTTCCAGGCACCTACGTTCTCCTTCCTTTTCACTGTCTCTTCCTTTAATAGCCCTTGGCTAGATCTCTGCACTCAGCCAGCTGCCAGCTGCACTAAGAAAGCAAAGAATAGAAAAGCCACCATATTAAATTATTTCCTCTATCTCTAAAGAAGAAGTGGTTAACATATCATGTAGGAAATTCATCCCCTATGCAACTGCATTCATGCCAAAAGGGTCACACTAGAATCTGCTCGGTCCACTTGGAAAATCTGTGGCACGATACTTTCAGATGCTCTGGACTAGGATAACTAAATGACTGTTAGATGTGAAGCACAAATCTCATTGCCTCTCTTTTGAGGTTTTTGCACACAAATTCTCATATGCAGTTTGTTAGTGACCTTGATGCTTAGCAAATAACACACACACACACACACACACACACACACACACACACATATATACACAGTATATCTATATCTATATCTATATCTATATCTATATCTATATCTATATCTATATCTATATCTATATCTATATCTATATCTATATCTATATCTATATCTATATCTATATCTATATCATCTATATCTATATC
>QLTV01001348.1:2441471-2484861 GCA_003457575.1 Thermophis baileyi | reverse complement strand
AACCCAAAAATGGGAGGGAGCTTACCCCCCTTTTTCCTTTCCCCCCCCCCCCCCCCGATCCAGGGGCCATCCAGGCAGTTGCTTACACGACAGACCATTATGTTTCTATGTGTGACATATTTTTACTGATAAATAAATAAATAAATAAATAAATAAATAAATAAATAAATAAATAAATAAATAAATAAATAAATAAATAAATAAATAAATAAATACATAAATAAATAAATAAATGGAGACTAGTATAGATCTATTTCAAGCTATTTAGCTCTCATCAGCTCTCATTTTTAAAATGTTATATATAGGAAAAATGGTTTGTCGTGTATGTGACTGCCTGCATGGCCCCTGGAGTGGGGTTGAAAGGCGAAAGGAAGCAGTATGCTCCCTCCCATATTTGGGTATACCAGGTGATTCGACAGAAAAAAACATATAACCCCTCCCCTGGTTCAGCTGAAACAGGGAAAGAACTTGTGGCTCAGATGGTAAAGTAACTGCCTGACAAGGCAAACAGCCCAAGTTGAAAACCAAGAAGGGTATGGCTTAGCTGATGAGAGCTAAATAGCTTGAAATAGATCTATACTAGTCTCCCTTTATTTCTGTATTACTGCTTCAGACAAGAAGGTGGTGCAGAGATTGGTGATGAAGGCAGAAAAGATTATTGGTAGTTCACTTCCTTCTATCCAGGACATAGCACATAAGCAATATTTGAGCAGAGTCCACAGGATTGTCTGGGATGCTACACATCCTCTTCAAGATCTGTTTTCCTTGTTACCTTCTGGGAGAAGCTTTGTGGTATCCGAAGCATAACATCTAGATTCAATCACAGTTTTGTTCCATATAGCATCAACCTTGTGAACTCTCAAGCTTCATCTTTCTGCTACGTATTAAAAATGGACAGTGATTAGTGTGTGTGTGTGTGTGCGTGTGCGTGTGTGCGTATGTATGTACGGTGCAAGTATATATTTATATATCTATATAGCATGTGTATGTGTGTGTTATGTATGTGTTTGGGTAGCTATACACTTTCTCTTGAAGAGCAGGCAACAGAATTTCATTTTTAATGTGGGTCAGTGTGCTTACAGTAAAAAAAATGTCAAGAAAAGTTATCATCTTATCTAAATTATATATTATTTTTTTTATGTATGCTGCCTTTATTATTTTTTCAAATAATAACTCAAGGTGGAGAAAATATAGTTTCTGCTTTAGACCAATTCCAAAGTTGTTGTTTTTTTAAATGGCATCGTGCAACATGAATAATAGAGACAAGATTGCATTTGGTGATTACTTTACTGCACTAATGTTGAGGTTATATATTATAAGGGCAAAATGGGATGTTCTTTGGAGGACACATGACTGGTTTAAAAGCAAACAAACAAACAAACAAAAAAGGCTCCAGAGTTGAAACACAGCCCCTGGAACGCTGCAGAGTTTCTCATAGCAGTCACTATTAGGGAGACAGTAGGCAAATCCTTTGTTTTTCTTTTTCCCTACAAGTGAGGAAACAACAGATAGAGAAAAGGTTGACTGCAAAAATAACCTTCAGAGAAAGGGTTCCCACTGCCTTTTTCAGCAGCATTTCCTTTTATTAAAAAGTTAAAGAAAAGAAAAAATTAAAAAGTTAGCATATTCTTGTTCATAGCCCAGCTTACAAAAACTTTCCAGTTCTGTCTCTTTTGCATCCAGTTAATAAAAAGGGGCAGGGCATTATAAATGCAGTGAGATGTACGGCAAACAAATTTAATAAATAATGAAATAATGAAATGAAATGAAACACTTTATCAACTTTTCAGGGCAGACAACAAGGCTTTTTCTCCAAGTAGGAGAAAAGACCACATATGAACTCTTTCAAAGATCGAGAACACAACAATTTTTGACATTCTTCCATTCCCAAAAGAGTCATTTGAACAATCACCCTCCTTTCTTCCTTAAGTCATGCAACAGTTGGTTCTCCACTATGCAGCTACTTATGTATATGGATATTTGCATTTAAAATAATACAGATTTGATCTTAATGCCTAGTTTTGCCCTGGGTTACTGGCAGCAGATTTCCAAGATTCCGAAAGAGATCTTTATGTCATTGGTACTGTTGAATTCCCTGAATGTATCAAAACAGAACCCAATTTGTATACTTTTCTAAATACAAGGTGGGGAGCCTAAATATTCATCCAAAGCCTTTTTAAATAGCTGTTGCCTGTCCTGGCTGTGAGTGTCTACATTTTTCTAACTTCTTGGACAGTAGTGGGTTCTAAATCCCGTCGCTACCGGTTTGCTCATGCACGTGCTCGTGCGCGCGTGCAATGCTTCTGCGCATGCATCCTGGGTGGGGGGGCGTATCCTCCTGCTGCCGCCACTACCAAACCGGGCCGAACCGGGAGCAACCCACCGCTGTTCTTGGATCTCTAACTGTAAGAATGTCATGAAAAAATTCAGAGTTCAAAGCAATAAAGTAATTTCCTACATTTTTAACTACCAATATTGACTACTGTCATACATGTTCCTAGCTTTTGTGCACAGATAAAGAAAATGCAGCCCCTCATGGACCTGTCCAGAGTTTCAGGACTTAAATCATGTCACAAATATTTGCATTCTGTTTCTTAAAACCATTAGAGCAAATGGGCCAAGGAGGGCTTTCCATTCAACTCCACATCTTTGTTCATTGAATCAGATGACACCAGATGATTAATCTTTTTCTGTTATTGACACAGAGCTTCCAGAAATGATTGAGCTTCCTCCATATGACAACTTGGTACATAAGGGAGATCAGATTTTCCTTCTTTATTACCAGTAAAACCATGCTTGCTTATCTGATTATAACCTGCCTCTGTTTTATAAAATATTTGAGTTTTGAATTTTATGCTACCAGAGATGGTCTAAAAGAATTAATAGTCTTTCTTTGTTCCTGAGATCAGAGACTTGGGATCAGGCTAGAAGACTTGTGAAAGACCTCTGAAGCTCTGGAAGACATTACCTATTTCAATCAGGATTCTTTTTAAATGCAGGTGCCTTGACATAAACTCTATTACTGACTTATATTTCTATAGCTTATTTTAGTTCCTAATGCTACCTCTCACAGCTCCTATGTCTAGTGGTACAATGGCCTAGAATGTTTCTTCTGCAAGAACAATAAAATAGTTCCCCCCCCCATTGCCATATTGATTTTACCAGAAGAGGTAATTTTTGGGAATGAGAGGGCATTCAAGAAAGCTTAGGAATGTTGAGTTTAAAGCTTCAGTGTTGCTCTAGAATTAGTATTTGACCTAAGACGTTTATGGTTCTTTACATATAAGATATTAGTTTCCTCTTTTCAGAAAGGTAAAAAGATGAACAGATTACTAATAACTACCATTATAAGATCATATTTTTAGTTTTTTAATGTAAGTTTTGCAAATCAACTCTTATTCAGGTCAACATACCATCTTGTACTGATTTCAGCATAACCTGATCTTTTAAAGGAGAAATTAAAAATAGCCATATATGAGTAACAACATCCATTTACAGGCCATAATTTACTGCTAAATAAGAGAATTGTGCATGAGGTGTGGGGGTGGTTACTTGGTGAATCATTTTCTTCGAGGTCAAGTAACAGTTGAATTCAAGTGAAGATTCAAAAAGTTCATGATATTACCAAAAGTCTATCAACATGGAGGTGGCTCCTTTTCTGGCAAGGGGTTAAAGGTCAAACAACATCCAAAACCATTTACTAAAACATTGTTAAGAGTATTGCTGATATTAAATGATGGAGAGAGAAACTTGTTTTGGAAAATCAGACATAGCTGTGGCTGTTCTAGAGTCTCAGTTTATACCTAATTTTAGATATAGACCACTGGGTGGTGGATCATTGTTCCTTCATCTCCACCAACATCATTTCCTGACCATATGACTCAACATATCTTGGAGAAGATCTTGCTGGGTGGTAAGTGCTGAGAAATTAGAGAACATTTCTATGTTCTGTGCTTCATAATTGCAGATTCAAGGGCACAATTTCACTCTAAGTGGAACAACTTGCTCAGTCAGACAAGTTGCATGTTTGTTTCCCATATACCGTTGGCATGCTGCTTTTACTCCATGGCTGACTCATTAAGATGAGAATATGGCATTAGCACATTTAGGCTTTGGGATTTATTTCAGCCTTTCCAACTACCTGTTCACAATAACCTGTATCTGCATGTGACTCAGCCTGGCTCCAGATGTCAAGGTGGAACAATGTAAATCAAAACAGATGTTCATTTCTCTGTGGTACAAAAGTCTGAACTGTCTCCATGAGTTTCAATTTCTCTAGAGCAGCAGCATACTGCAAAGATCTCAATAGAATCATCATCGTCTAGATCAGGTGTGTCAAAATGGCAGCCTTTGGGCCGGATGAATCACGTGCAGGCCACGCCCACCCGGTCAAAAAACATTGTGATACGTCATGTGACATCACGTGACACGATCCAGTTTGACACCCGCGATCTAGATAAAACGAGAAGAAAGTTGCATTCAGTAAGAGACAGATCAATCTTCAAATTAGAGCTTTACAATTAAGCCACCATTAGTCATCCATAATCACAGCATTTTGTAGGTAGAGAGGTCTTAGAAATAAGAAGAGATCTTTCATTTATCCATTTGCTCCAAGCAGCAGCACATCATCGTCTAACTGCTTGTCCTGAATGATTATGCAACATTCTTTTCTGAGTTGAATCAGCTGGCTAGTAGCTAATCTGTTTTATTGAAAAGACCCGCAAATGACCACAGCAACCCTAACAATCAAAATCCCTGTATTTAGAAAATGCCATCACCTTTTTTCTTATGAACACCCTGGGTTTGTTTGTTTTTTTCTGCATGGACTTCTTTTAATTTGGCACAGGTGTTTGGAAACCTATATTTAATCTCTATTCAAAGGGATATCTCACACACTGGACTAATTAGTATAAATCTTTTAAGATCGTATTCACACAGGTAAGGTGTAACAGTTCAAAATTAAGTTTGGGCATCTCTATGCTTGCTAACTTTGAGAGCTCAGTTGGCATTTCTCTGACCAATTTATTTGAAACCAGAGCAATACTATTCTTTTCCATACATCTCTGGAGCTTGTAGGCATATTGTTCTCCCATGGGCAAGAATTCTTACCTCTTCTTATCTTAGAGCACCCAGATTAAAACAAACCATGGCATTTCATCAGTCAAATGGAAAAAAAAAACCCCAAAAACCAAGCAACTCTGTGTTGTTGTTGTTTTTAGTTTACTTTATTGTCATTCCACCTCGTACAACGAAATTAAATGCCATCTTCAGTGTACATTATAACTATAAAAATAAAACACAAACACACATCCTTCACATTCTATACAATTGAATTGAAAACCCGATATTGCATTAATATAGCACTATATAGTAAAATTCAATATAGTTACTGCCCTGAGATAGAAGCTGTTTTTCAGCCTATTTGTTTTTGTTTTTATTATCCTGTACCTTCTGCCAGATGGTAATAGTTCAAAAAAAGGGTGCCCAGGATGAGCTGGAGCTTTAAGAATGTTTTGAACTTTCTTAAGGCAGCAGGAGCTATAAAAGCTCTTCCAAAGAAGGCAACCAATGATCCTCTGGGCCAGTGGTTCCCAACCTTCCTAATGCCGTGACCCCCCCTGCGACCCCCACACCGCTGCCACGACCCCCGCCCCCTCTCCGCGCACGATGAGGTGACAAAGGGGGAGTGGCACCAGGGGTGAAATGCTCCCAGTTTGGGCGTGCCTGCGGGTCGCCGGACGCGACGGAAGCAGGAGACTTTGCCCACCCGCCCGGACGCCGCCATTTGGGTTCTTTTACCCTCTGCGCATGCGCAAAGCGTTCTGCGCATGCGCAGAGGGTAAAAGAACCCAAATGGCGGCGTCCGGGCGGGTCGGCGAAGTCTCCCCCTTCCGTCACTACCGGCTGTCCGGCAACCCGCAGGCACAGCCGAACCGGGAGCATTTCACCCCTGCTGATGGTGGCACCAAGATGGCGGGCTAGCGCTCAGGGTGACCCCTGTGAAAAGGTCGTTCGACCCCCAAAGGGGTCGTGACCCATAGGTTGAGACCCACTGCTCTGGGCAATGACGTTAACCCTCTGGAGTGCTGAATGTTGGTTGGTTCCTCCATCCAAAAGAAGAGGAAGTAGGCAGAACTCTTGCCAATTTCACATCTGCTCACTGTGCATTGGGTACTACAGTACAGTAAGCATTAAATGGGAGAAATTTCAAGGATCCTCAAGCAATCAACGCAGCCCAGATCACACTTGGCTTTATTTTGAAATGTAATTTGTGCAGTCTGTCTTCATTGTTTAATAACTATCTCATGTTCTGTTCCATTCCAGATGCTATAGTAGCATGTAACCATGACTAGAGATACTAGAAAAGTATCTTATTGCAAAATAACTAATATGATATGGTATAACTTTATATGCTTTATATGCAATACAATAATGGTAGCAAGGGGGTTAGATCAGTAGTGGGTTCTAAAACCCTTTACTACCGGTTTGTGTGCGCGCTTACGTGCGTGCAACGCTGCTGCACATGCGCAGAAGCATCCCGGGCGGGTGGGCAGAGCCTCCCGCCACCGCCGCTACCGGTTCTAAGAACCAGTCCGAACGGGGAGCAACCCATTGCTGGTTAGATGTATTCTTTCAAACTATCACTGGGATCTCTTTATATGAATCCGGATATGGTATAGTGGCAGAATATTATTTTATTTTCTTTGTAATACAAAGGGGTGGAGTGAAGTGGAGAATATGGGATGTTTCTTTTTCCAAACAATGGAGGCTTAGCATTAGGGCTAGCATTTTTGTGCTTTCCTTTCCAACCTCTGAAGGTAGCTCTGATGGTTCTTGTCACCTCAAAATGTTTTTTGTGTATTAAGTCTTGCAGTGGTAAACATAATCACAGATCAGTGATACTAACTGCTTTGGAGGGATTAGAGAATAAATGTAGTAGTTTAAACACCTTTAAGAATTGCATCAAAATCATATCCACACATCATATACACTTAATAAGAGCCAAGGTGGTGCAGTGGTTAGAGTGCAGCACTGCAGGCTACTTCAGCTGACTGCTAGCTGCAGTTCAGCGGTTCAAATCTCACCGGCTCAAGGTTGACTCAGCCTTCCATCCTTCCGAGGTGGGTAAAATGAGGACCCAGATTGTTGGGGGCAATATGCTAACTCTGTAAACCGCTTAGAGAGGGCTGTAAAGCACTATAAAGCGGTATATAAGTCTAACTGCTATTGCTATTGCTATTTTATTTGAAAAACTTCCAAAATTCTGAAACAGATTCTTCTTCTGCATATTCTACTGTTCATTTCCTGCAGCTGCAAATTTAATTGACCAGTAGGTTGTTTTTTTCTTATTGTCTGATTACCTAGGATGAGCTATTGTAATACCATGTTTCATGGTACAGGCAACCACTGTAGGTCCCCAAAGACCAGACTAAGCCTACTTCATTCATTCAGACAGCAGGGTTCTCTTTCTCTTAGAATTATTTGTAGAAAATAATAAAAGAGTTGCTATTAGTTAGATTTAATAATTTCTTACAATAGGAAAATATCAAAGTTCCAAAGTGGTTTATAAATGCAAGAATTCTCTAAATCTGCCTCCTATCTATAAGTAATTCTCCCTTTTTTTGGCATCTCCTTGTACTGTTCTCCATTTACCTAAAACAATATATACTTTTTCTTCAAACAGATTAACAGAGTTGGAAGGGACCTTGTAGGTCATCTAGTCCAACCCCCCACCCAAGCAGGAGACCCTACACCATTTCTGACAAATGGCAGTCCAATATCTTCTTGAAAGCCTCCAGTGATGAAGCTCCCTATCTTCCATGTGTCCAGTGAAATGGACTAATAAATATTCTGCCCTGATTTTTTGGAACAATAGAGTACAGATAATCCTCGACTTACAACAGTTCATTTAGTAAACTAGAAAAAAGCACTGGCACTGAAAAAAGGAACTTATGACCCTTTTTTACACAACCGTTGCAGCATACCTATGGCCACGTGATCAAAATTCAAACACTTGGAAACTGACTCATATTTATTATAGTTGCAATGTCCCAGGGTCATATGACCTTCTGAAAAACAAAGTCAACAGGGAAGCCAGATTCACTTAACAACCGTGTGACAAACTTGACAACTGCAGTGATTCACTCAACAACTATGGCAAGAAAGGTCGTAAAATGGGGAAAATATCTCACTTAGCAACAGAAATTATGGGCTCAATTGTGGTCGTAAGTCGAGGACTACCGGTAATACATCTTTCATTTCCTGAACAAGAGAAAATGTTTGACACAGGATTTGGATCCACGTTTCATTTCAATACACTGAGAGCACTGCCAATATGTTAAGCCTCCTGTGCAGAAGTTATTTAGATACAGCATTTATAACTTCCATTGACACTCTTGTCTGTCTCTGAAATATGAAACTATCTTAAGCCAATGACACTTTTTTCACCCAAAGCCTCTCTCCTTTTGAACCAACCTGGTTTGATTCCTTGCTTTACTAGGAAGCTGGAAAAATCACTAGGAGAGATAACCTGAACAAAAGTTGAGAACTTAGGATAAATTAAACACAAGTGGGGAAAAAAGAAGCTGATCCTTGACTTACCGTAATTTGTGTGTGACTATCAATTGTTTCAGAGTCCCAAAGAGCAAGTATTCTGGCAGTTAGTTATCCAATTTCTCCTTCCTTCTTAGAAGACTTCAGGAAATGATTAAAGTCACTCCTTGTCTTCTAACTGGCTTCTTATGATAATACTTCATCACTTACTATTAGGATATAACTCATAACCTCTCTGCAGCCTAGGAATTACAATAAATGATATGAAGGGGTTGGGGCAAATTTGCACATTGAAAAGTATTCATAATAAATAATAGAGATTTTGACCTCAATAATGGATGAATGGTGCAAAAGCTGATGGAATTAGCAGAGATGGCTAAATTGACTGCTTTGATCAAGGAAAAAAAATACGAATACCTTTGTTTCTACCAGGAAACCGCTTCTGGACTTTGTGCTTGAGATAGGAAAAAAATGAAATTTTGATTTTGGGCTTTACCGATTAGATAGATATGGTGTTACGGAAATGGCTAGCTTAAACTACTATGTAAAACTAAAAAGTTGTGGTTTGATGTTATTACCCTATTCTAGGAAATTGACTGTCGATTTCTTTCTTTTCCCCCCTTCTTTTCCACACTTTTCCCTTCCCCTTTCCCTTCCCTACTTCTGCTTCTTTTTGCTTTTGTATTTTGTTGTATGTGATGTCATAAATTAATAAAATTGTTATAAACACACAAACACACAAATAAATAAAAGAGATTTCTGCTTTAAAATTATTTAGGAGAAAAGAAAGTTACGACCCTCACCTCTTCTTATGCACATTCAATCCCATACTACACATTTGCAATGACTGCAGCTTTAAGAAGGCTTGGGAGGAATGACTCTAGTCCTGTTAACCAAATGGCGCCTAAATATACTGTTCTCCAGGATATGGCCACAATAACAGATTACTTAAAGTGGTTTTCAGCTATTCACTGCCCAGTATTATGCTTCTAACAAAATGCAGAAGTCTAAAATATCTCTGTAATTATGGTAAACACAGACAACAATCACTGAAATTGTAGAGTACTACTCTCTCTCCTTAACCTACAGGCTGTATATAGAAAGCTAAATGAAATAGTTTTTCTTCTCCTGTGTAATTAGATATGTACTACATTCCAGGTGTTGGGAGATTATAGGGAGCTTGCTTTTGCTGGGGGCCAAATTCTAATTCATTTCCTTTCCCAGTTTGTGCTGTTTGTTGCATTTTGAGTAGAAGGATAGAAACATTTTAAGCAAGCCCCGCTGACTTCTATTAAATGTGTTTCAATTCAATGTGTTTATGGGCAAGATGAAAATGTAGCTCCTTGCTGAAAAGCATCGTAGAACAATATGTTAGCTATTAGATTTGACATTCTCATAAATCTCATTCTCTTCCTTCTTTCATATATCTAGGATCAAAATGATTATATTAAAACTGCACTAATTATGACAGAAGCATACATATGTATTTATTTAAAGAAAAAAAATGATATCTCCCCTTTCTCCTTGATGAGAAACCATCCAGACTCTATGTGTCTGGAAGTGTGGGAGTAAAAATACAGCTTTTCTTGACTGATCCATATCTTTTTCAAGTATTTTGCATGAGCCTTAAAAAGGCATAACTGCTTTAAAGAGTATATGTATTATTAAAGCAACTGTATCTTTAATATATTTGATACAGACATATCTTGTTTTCAGGTTCACCCAGAGCCTGAGTACATGCATACTTAGTAAAACTCTAACGTGATTAATTTCTTTCCAAGGCATGAATCTAAAATTTGTAAAATTAATTTTTGCTGTTTGTTTGCCTTTTTTCTTCATTAATTTTTTTGTGATTTTTTTGCTATTTATTATACATTATAGATTGTAGTGTATTCTCTTGGCCTGTGCAGTCTCTTCAGAGTAAAAACAGAATTAAAAAACAAAATAAATCTACATCTAATAGCTTTATTTTTCTTTATTTTTACAGTGAAAATCTTATTTTATATACTTACAAAATGTTCATCCTACATTTCATTGTAATGTAACCCCCAAGATAATCAGTACATAAAAATAAAAAGCAATAAAATGAATAATAGTTGAGCTGACAAATTCACTCTGTGCCCTTAACTGCTTGTCTGTAATACCTAGTTCTCAAACTGATTAAACAGCCTGATGGATGATTAACTATGTTTCACTGGTTTTCATTTTAAAGTTCAGTTCCCTTTAGAAGGCAAAAAATTAAATGTTTCCAAAACATATTTCTGGCTGACTCAAGTATTCATCAACTTCTAATTCCAGAACCATGCTCTTAGTATTTCGTTTGCCTGCTAATCTTTAATATATTTGACTTGCTTTGAAGTGTGATCTGTCTTTGTAGTGCTTCCATAGACATATTCATGGCTCACTGTTCCATCCTTATATTTGGCCATTAACCGGCAACTATCCTGGTTTGTCAACGGTCATGGATGAGTTTCATAAAACATTTAGATAAAGGAAGTCACATATCTCACAGCAACTGTGGTGGACATGAAACAATCATCATTATTTTACAGATGTAAGGAAGCTTTAGTTTTAAACAAAATCAGATTATTGTTTCTTTTCAGAAATAGTAACCAAGCACTTTATAAATTTTACAGATTCTTTTTCCTCATATTGTTCTCAAAGATTTATTGATCTATATATTAAATGAAATTTTGCCCTTCTGAAAATCCCATTTAAATGTTGGCACGATATGGGATCACAGCATGGAACTCTTGCATGGCTAACTATTCTTAGTTAGCCTCAGGATATTGGTTTTGAAGATGTAATCAGCAGGGGTGTATTCAAACAAGAATGTAAGAAGCTGAACTTCTGCATTTAATTCAAGAAAATTATCATTATCTATCAGGAAGAGGGAAAAATGGGGAAAAAAACCCTTTGAACTTTGAACTGGTACTCATTGTCCTCACCCATTGGTGCTAGGGCACTGTCCTCCATGTTCCTCCTAGCGTAGTAACTTCATAGCAACAGAGGATAAGTCTCTTAGTTTTTAACGGAGGCATATGGGGAAGGGGCCTAAGTCACCATTTTAGTTGAACTATGCTGTCAACTCGCAAAGCATCCCTGGCCTGCTCTCGAGTTGCCATAGTCAAGGGGGATGGGAAAATGAACTTCGCAGCTGCATCAAGGAGCTGGTATCTCAGTCAAAACAAAGCACATTCCAACTGATAAGCTGAGGTCGTCTCCACGGAAACCCACAGTGGCCAGAGGGGAGTGATCTCTACAACCCATAAAATTGCTTTGTTGGAGAATGTGACTGATGACGCACCTTGTGGGGAGGGGGGAAACAGGGTCAGAGCCAGGACGTAAATTAAGTGAGGTCATGCCGACATGAAGCTCCTAATAAATAACTGGATTTTTTTTGAAGCCTGGCGTGAGGCTCATGATTTAATTAGGGCATTGGTCGGAACCCTGATGTATGCTTTATGATCCTACCATCATACTAGACTCTTTTGATTAATTCATTATTACAAACAATTTCAGATTAGTAGTATATTGAAAACTACGATTGCTGTCACTGACATAGTATTTGCTCAGTTTTCAGCTTTTTCTACCTTCAGAACCTATTGCATCAACATTTTCAGATAGTCAATCATTTAATGCACAGCGGTACATTTTGAGTCCTCCATATGATTCAGTCTCCTGTACTACAAATACTGGAATAAGAAGCTATAATACAAATACAGAAAGAAGAAGAAGAAGAAGAAGAAAAAAGAAGAAGAAGAAGAAGAAGAAGAAGAAAAAAAAAAAAAAAAAGGAAGAAGGAAGAAGGAAGAAGGAAGAAGGAAGAAGGAAGAAGGAAGAAGGAAGAAGAAGAAGAAGAAGAAGAAGAAGAAGAAGAAGAAGAAGAAGAAGAAGAAGAAGAAGAAGAAGAAGAAGAAGAAGAAGAAGAAGAAGAAGAAGAAGAAGAAGAAGAAGAAGAAGAAGAAGAAGAAGAAGAAGAAGAAGATGATGATATATTTTGGGAGGATTTATTCTGGGGTGGATATAAAAAAAATTAAGATCATTTCAGTACTAAAATTCAGTTTCTGCTACTTTTTGCAAGATAGCCAGAAAATATAATCCTTCTGTTGGGACTTTGTGTTTAGTTCTTAGCCAATACAATTCCTAACATAGTTAATTTTTTTATATTATTTGAAGGTAACATGAGTCTTTCCAAACAGGCTTACTGATTCCTCATGGTATTTATGAGAGATACATGATGATACAACTCCCACAAGGGGCCATATGCAGCTTGTTCCTTCTCACATCCTACTTTAGCTTTCTATATTCAGATCCATGAATGAGAGGAAGTGGGCAGGATATTGCAAAATCAGCTGATTCCCATTCTGTGTGGGAAGAAGCCTTTGTGTGATCAGTTCCTGCTGTGTTTGTGCATGCATGTCAAGATGTTGCGCCCTGCATGAGCTATTTTGCAATGAACTGTCCAGTTAAAAAAAAAAAAACCTGTGGTCCAAAAGACATAATTCCATTTCCAGCTTGGCAACAGTGTTTGAGTCACATGGATACTTCAGCCAGGCTTCCTCTTTTGGAAGATTTATCATTCAATCAACCAGAATGTCAGACTGAAAAAAGAACCAGAGAGGAAGTTTAAGGAGCAGTTTCTTTAAAAAGAAGTAGTAGCAGCTCTACAAAGTTATTGAATGATAAATTCTATCCACTGTCAGAAAAGAGATCCACAGCCAAATCTATAAAATGCATACCAGACTGCTGTGTATTAATAATTTTTCTTTCGAAACAGAATCCACTAAAAGCAAAAGGTAACTGAACCTCTTGTTCGTGAAAATACCTAATTTTGCTCAGGATTTTCCTTGTTACATTTCAAAGCACTCAAAAGCATCTCTTCTGATGGTATGACGCTCTTCTGCAAATCCTTATAATCTGTTTGTGATCTGACATGATTTGTCTTTCATTTATCTATGTTCCATTTATCATGCAGTCCTCCCTACCTAAATTCCCTGCCTCCTTTTATTGTCCAAAGCCTGCCTTGTTAGTGTCAAAAACTAAAATATCACTTTGTTAAATATTGTTATACAGGGGAGGAGTGTTTGGTTTCATCCACTTGTGAAGGGCAGCCCTGAGCAGACATTCTCCTGACCTGAAAAACATTGCCTACTGCTGTGTTATAATGTTCAATAAATCAATAACAATAACATAACATGCCCTTGAATACCACTGTGGAAGCTTTCACTAGTCCAGCTTTCACTAGTCCTTGATATGCACGTGTGATAGCCCTGCTGGGGCAGCTGCTAATTTGCCTCAGGGTGCGATACAAGGTGCTGGTTTTAACCTACAAAGTTCTACGTAGCAAAGGGCCTGGTTACTGGAAGTGATTATTTATCTTCCATGATGTCTGATTTGCTGATTTGCATAGAGAGAATTGACATGCTCCAGGTTACTCCAATTAAACAATGCCACATATCAGCAAGCAGAAAGTGGGCATTCTCAGTTGCATTTTCTGTCCTTTGGGGTGTGATTCCCCCTGAGATTTTGATTGCTTCCACATCCTTGGTGCTCTAAAGAGCCATAAAGAGCTGGCTATCCTCTCAGGCCTTGGGATAGGGTGGTTTGGGGCTCCCTTTGCTAGATATTACTTGTGGGTGGGGTGTTTTGGTATTTGCCAGGTCACCATTTTGCCAGATTGTTATGGTATATTTTGAGTTATCTACAGGCATTTAAAAGCAGGAAAAAATAAATTGAATAAATACATAAACAAGCAAACATAAAAGCAGCAATCAGTAAAACTTTATAATGGCCTAACGTGTTTGGGTAAATGAATGCATTAGCTTTAAAATCCATAAAAATAAAAAAAAGACGGAGTCAGTGATACAAAGTTAATTAGAATACTTTAAAGAAAGCCACACAAAAAAGTATTTCTGTCACTATTATAACCAATGACTCCAGGTGCATTAATGGTCTTTTGTTTTCGAATCATATATAACAAGAGGTGAAGCTTAATGAGCTGCTTATTTCAGTGCATATATGAAAATTGTTTTTAACATACTGTATAAGCAGAGACATCACCCTGCCAACAAAAGTGTGTATAGTCAAGGCTATGGTTTTCCCAGTTGCAATGTATGGCTGTGAAAGTTGGACCATAAGAAAGGCTGAGTGCCAAAGTATTGAGGCCTTTGAACTATGGTGCTGGAGAAGACTCCTGCGAGTCCCTTGGACTGGAAGGCGAACAAACCGGTCAGTCCTAGAGGAGATCAACCCTGACTGCTCTTTAGAAGGCCAGATCCTGAAGATAAAACTCAAATACTTTGGCCACCTAATGAGAAGGAAGGACTCACTGGAGAAGAGCCTAGTGCTGGGAAAAATTGAGGGCAAAAGAAGAAGGGGACGACAGAGAACGAGGTGGCTGGATGGAGTCACTGAAGCAGTAGGCGTGAGCTTAAATGGATTCCAGAGGATGGTAGAGGACAGGAAGGCCTGGAGGAACATTGTCCATGGGGTCGCGATGGGTTGGACATGACTTCGCAACTAACAACAACAATTCATTTTTCTCTATCAGTTCTCTTGGAATTGTATGATATGTAACAATAGCTTTGTCCACTGCTACCACACTGCTCTGGTACAGTGGCTCTTATCAACACAGTTACATAAAATCATCCTGGATCAACTCATGAACAAGCATGATGCAATATTGTTCTCAGACAACTGTCACAGAATTACATCCCTTGGATTTAGGCATTTATTTTCTTTGGTGGATCAGGCGAACCGGTAGCAGCGGCGGTGGGAGGCTCCGCCCACCCACCCGGACATCATCACAGATGTTCTGCGCATGCGCAGAAGCGCCACATGCGTGCATTCACAGTTTTGAACCGGTAGCGAAGGTAAGTGAAACCCACTACTGCTAAGAACCCACCATATTTTAAAAAACAACAACCAAAATGAGCATAAGTTCATCCTAACTAGAATATTAGTTCATAATTGAGCAGGTTCCACAGAAAGTTTCTTTACTGCTAAACTTCTGATGACCTGCTTAGAATGAAGTCAGTTTAACTAAGAATGGGGACAAGACCTATATTTAAAATGTTCTGCCACACCAAGCCCACAATTAGTGAACCCTTTCATTTTAAATGGAGTTGAGTGGAAGATTTTCCATAAGGAATATGTTGTAGCATAATCCTCTCTATTTCAAAGTTCTCAGTGATCTCAGTGAGAATTAGTTCTAAGTAAACACGTAGATTGTCAAATGCCTTATATAGCCTCTTTGCTCAGAAGGAATAACTGAAACTCAGGCTTTACATGTGCAATGGAAGTTATGGCAAAGTGTTGATTATATTTTGTCTGTGAGAACCCATCCAGTATTTCACAAAGTGTTAAACCATGTCATGGTTCATATATCTATCCTTGTTACTGTATAGCTATGGCAGGGCTTTGCACTGGCAAAAACATGTAAAAACCAATATATTAAACAGAGGAGATGATGGTAGCAGAAGAGAGGATTATTTGGTTGTAGGTTTATTTGTCTATACAACTATTTGTATGCCATCTATTCTCTCAGGTAACTTTGGAATCAGGGGTGAAATGCTCCCGGTTCGGGCGTGCCTGCTGGTGGTTGGAGAGCCGGTAGCGACAGCAGCACGAGGCTTCGCCCACCCACCCGGACGCTGCCATTTGGGTTCTTTTACCCTCTGCGCATGCGCAAAGTGTTCTGCACATGCGCAGAGGGTAAAAGAACCCAAAAGGCGGTGTCCGGGCAGGTGGGCGAAGCCTCGCGCTGCCATTGCTACCGGCTCTCCAACCACCGGCAGGCACGCCCGAACCGTGAGCATTTCACCCCTGCTTGGAATGCTATGACTGGCCATAAAGGGGAACTGGTTGCCAAGTGTCCAAAATGCAGTCATGTGAATGTGGAGCGTGAGTGAATCCATTGGAAGTTCGCAACAGGTCATAAGTAGCTTGGTTTCCCATCAAAATTTTAAATAGTTCCTAACCAACCTGTTGTTAAGTGAGGACTATGTGTATATGTAAAGGGAAGTTTAAACCTATAAACATATTAGGAATATGATTGTTAATTTCTGTTGAGATTGCTAAATGTATCTTCACTGTTATTTTGTTTTTTAAAAACAGTTTACCAGGTTTACAATTGCTTAATGTATTGTATGTGTGTGTAGGACTGCACTTTTAACAAGTGCAAGAATTCATGTGCATTTCCATCCTGTAGTATCTATCAAATTACAGGGCAGTGGGGCTTAAGTAAAATACAAGTACTAGCTTATTTCCTTTTAAAATGTGCTAAGTTTGAAAAAAAAACAGCATTTTTAAAATAGATAAATGAGCAATCCTAACCCCCCCATTGTTGATAATTACAGGAAGTTTGCTTCTTCTGCTTTTATTTAAAATTGTTCTTGATCTCCTTCCCTACTTACCTTCTTTATGTTTACAGTTCTTTATTTTGTTAGTTTGGCGCTATGTGCTACATAAACATCTTGCTGAGCAAAGAATGAATTTTTGGATAACTCAAAATAGTAAACTGGAGTGCTGTGTGCTTCTCTTTTTTCTTAATTGTCAGTATAAATAGTTAACTTTTAACAATGAACAATGACACATTAGTATTCTCATGCAAATATTAATTACTCATAGGGTCTAGTTTTGAGAGAGAAGATGGCCAGGATGTAAAACTTTTAAGGAACAGAAAATAGGAATGCTTGCAAAGAAGGGGAGAATCCAGAGAGACAGAGAAAGAAAGAGAGAAACAAAGGGATTAAAAAAGGGGAAATGAAACTGATGTACAAAAATAGCATCAGCAATCAGATGAGCTGTACTACAGTACCATAAACAGAATACTGGATAATGAATATGTTTAGGAGTCCTAAGTTGGGTTGCCAAAAAAAGCTTCAAATTCAAACACCCGAACAAGATAGAACAGGTGACACCTGGCTACTGAATAATCACGGTTTATTTATTTCTTAAATTTTTATTAAAGATCTTCACAAAAGTAAAAGAAAACATGAATTAATATAGAGTAAGATTAAAAACAAGAAACAAAAAAGATACAAAAAGTGTGAAAAGAAATACAAATAAAAGAAAAAAGAAGATACATAAAGAAGTGACTTCCAATCCTCTTTACAAGTTACAAACTTATTCTCTGTCCTCCTTTATTAAAATTAAATTAAAATTCCCTTCTTCTCATGTCCAACCCTTTTTAATCAGCAAATCCAGTTCATCAATCACCCAGTTCATTTTTTTCCATTTTCAGCAAAAAGTCCATAGGATTTCCAGTCTTTAATAAAAAGTACTTACTGTCCAGGGGTGGGTTCTGGTTTTCTTCGCTGCCGGTTCGCTCAGTGTTGTGCCGCGTGGGCGCGCGTGTGCTTTGCACATGCGCAGTGCTTAAAAAAAGCTTCTGCGCATGCGCAGAAGCAAAAAACAAGATGGTGCCGCCTATGGTGCTGCCGAAAGAACCAGTTCGGGGGTGTGGCAGGCCTGGGTCGCTGCCGGTGACCCAGGCTGCCAAGTTACTACTGGTTCTATAGAACCGGTCCAAACCGGGAGGAACCCACCTCTGTTACTGTCTTATCACTGATCAAACAAGTCATTTTTACCATTACCTTGGATACCATTCTATCATCTTCACAACCCACTCATCTAATGTGGGTATTTCAGTATTTCTTGTGTGTATAATAGTATCACTGCAGTTACCATATACAGAGATGTCTTTTCTAATTGGCTACCCTGAATAATCACAATTTACATCTTCTGTTCCTGGAGAGACTTTTTGGCAATGGACATTTACAAAGGATATTTACAAAGGGACAAGAGAGACACTTGCCATCTTCACTGAGCCATCATCCACCAATTTCCAGCTTTCCTTGAGTAAAAAAAAAAAAAAAAAGTAGATGAACTGGTGTTAGGTAGCTAAAGGAGCTCAAGGAAAACATTAGAATTCATTCTGATTTTCCATTCCAAAAGGTACTCACAGAAATTAGCAATTCCTAATCTGCTTTTTGAGTGATCAAAGGCATTTCTATCTAATATATATTAAGCAATAATTTCTGGATTTTTCCCCCATGCCTGATCAAGGTAAATACTGAAGTAGGACTAGATTATTTTGGAGGGGGGGGGAGCATAATAAAAGCAGTTTGCCACTACGTTCTTTGGAGTTTGTTTGTTTGTTTGTTTGTTTGTTTGGTTTCCTAAGTCAAGCTAGTATGACTGAGACCAAGTTCTATTTTAGGATGAAAACCTCATTTGGATTTTGCAATGTTTTATGACAATTTATCAAGCAGTATATTTGAAAGTATTTGCATATAAAAAGTACAGTTAACACAAGTCAGTGTGGATGAGTTTGCAAACTATGTTGAACTAATCCTATATCTTTTTTCCAAACAGTTGCCAGTTTAATAGATCAAGGGAATGCTTCATAGTATACCTGAACCTCAGCAAAGCCTTCAACAGAGAGCATCATAATATTTCCCTTCAAAAAGTGATTAAAAAATGGCTAGATGATACTACTATTAAATGGACTTAAGTTGGCTAAATGACCATACTCCCAAGGTATTTTGTACAAGCTGTCAGCTAATGGAGTAGGCTGCCACATTAAGAGTCCTTCATGATATATCAGACTGTGAAAGCAATGCCATATTACTTTCATTGTAAAGCTATAGTATAAAATCTTTCAAGGTGGAATACCCTTCTATCTCCCTTCCTTTATCTTTGTGTGATCTAGGGAGGAGCTTGTTTAAAATGTTTACTCATCTTACCTTCTTGTCCCAGGCTTAGATCCCTTTTATGTGACTCTTGCCTTGGTAGCAGCTCTTCCTCCTATCCAAAAAATAGCTAACATCCACAAATGTCATTTTTCTTAAAGTTACAGCTTCTATAATTGAGAAACAAAGGCAGAATACACAGTTAAATACTCCATACTGATTACATTAAAAGGAAAAAAAAACCCTTACTTTTCTTTGTGGCAGGCATCATATGGTTTCAACCTTTGATCTTTTTTATGTACCCCTGCCATGACTTTGATCTAATCTGTTGCATATGTAGGCTTGCTAGAATGCATATTATAATCTTAAATGGGATCTATAAAGTGTATCTTCTCCAAAAGGAAGAAAAGCGGAAACTCACGACTGGGTTTTATCATTCTAATTTAATGTCAGTAGTAACAAATAAAAGGTTGACCTCTCTAGTCTTTATATATTTAATTGTCTGGGATTCTTCTTGGGCTTGATTTATATAATTATTTACACTCCATTTTTTCAGCTTGATGGGTCCCATGAACAGCTTACACGTAAACTAAATCATAAAAACAAAGTCATGTAAACTTGGTTAAAAAAAATAATAATCCTGAAAACATTAAAAAAAATGCAACAATCTAGTGTCACATTCAGTTTAGCCTCAAGAGCAAAGGCATTTCGTGAATCAGCTTTCCTTAACCTATTGTTTTCCAGATGTTTTGGAACTATAATTTCCAACTTGTCAGCATCTGGAAATTCTGGGAACGTAGACCCCAAAACATGGATATTCAACATATGAATCCAGAAACTTTGGAGGAAAGTTTACAATATCAATACAAAATGACACAATTGTTTATATTCTTCTGAAACTAAATTAAATTTATTACAAATATTGGTGACATCGGATTCAGTAATATAACCTGAATTCTTATTGTCATAATCTTTTAATACCTGATTTCATACTTTTCCATAAAATTGTTCAGAATTTATTCCTCTATAGTGGTAATTTCTCCTACATTTTTGCTTCTTTTACAGTTTCCTGAAAGCTGAGTGTCAGGCCTGGAAGCCATCTTGGGTATTGGATCTTCAGGCCTGCCACATTTATTGCTGTGGAAAACTGGGAGGGGGGATTGTATGGAACTGGGGAGATATATAGTCATAATAACATTCCTTTCTCCGAGAGTCAAGGACATTCTGCCCTGCACCTGGAGGGCTGTGACTGGGAGGCATCTCCAGTTGGGACGGTGCCTTGATTGGACCATGTTATGGACATGTGGGTGCTGGGGCAGGGTCTTGGACTTTCTTTTGGGTGAGGAAAACCTGGAAGCTTTCAGATTCGGGTTTCCCTAGATGTGCCAATATGACATCTCTAATAAAATGGAACTTTGAGGAACTTCAAGCCTCGGAGTCTGGGGGTGTTACTTGGAACCCTGACACTGAGTGAATATTCAGTTTGAATATTTGTTCTGAAGAAACAATTGTTAAATTACCCCTTCAACATAAATGTTCAAATCATATCAAAAAGATTCAGACCCAGTTCATGCATTTGAACAGATATTTGCCTATGTAAAAATACCCATTTTCCAAGCTGTTCCCATAGTTTGAAGAAAACCAATTCAATTGAAATATTTGAATCAATTCAAATTTCTGAATCAATTTTTTTTTTAAATCCAAGGGTCCTGGATTTTCCTAGTTTTTTTATTTTGCTGTGATGCCCTGGCTTTTCTGTTTAGCAGACAGATGTTATATGTTAGATTCAGGCTGTAATGAGCCTTCATCACCTTTCCTACAGTCTAGTATATTTGAGACTCTTTAGCTTGGAAAAAAACAGAAGAGAGATATGATTCAGCAGGGATGTGACTGAGACATATGAATTCTTGCCTCATGGAGAAAATGAGCAGTTTCCCCTCACTTTGTGGGGATAGGGTGCCTCTACTGACTTCTGGCAATGGCCTAGATTAGTCCCTGCAGTTTTCCCAACAGCATTTTCAGAAGTAGTCTGCTATTACTTTCTTCCTACGGCTGAAGAAAATAACTGAGCCATAATCACCCACCTGGCTTTGTGCCTAAGGTAAGAAGAGAACTCACAAGTCTCTAGCCCAGGGGTGTCAAACTCACGTCATCACGGCAGTGTCACGTGATGTATCAGGACTTTTTTCCCCTTTGCTAAACCGGGCATGGGCATGGCCAGCACATGACACATCTGGCCCGCGGGCCAGGAGTTTGACAGCCCTGCTCTAGCCTGATACCTTAACCACTACACCAGCACTGCAGGCTACTTCAGCTGACTGCTAGCTGCAGTTCGGCGGTTCAAATCTCACCGGCTCAAGGTTGACTCAGCCTTCCATCCTTCTGAGGTGGGTAAAATGAGGACCCAGATTGTTGGGGGCAATATGCTAACTCTGTAAACCGCTTAGAGAGGGCTGTAAAGCACTATGAAGCGGTATATAAGTCTAAGTGCTATTGCTATTGCTAAATTGCCTTTATCTCCCTCACTAAGGATGGATGGTGGGATGTCAAACATGCTCTAGTGAATCCTGCACTAAGCAGGGAGGTGAATTAGATGATCTCTAATTCCCTTTCAACTTGATTCTAGATTCTAATTGATATAGTAGCCTACTACTATAAGTACACTCCTTGGAGTGTCTCTTTTCAGAAAGTTCCACATTTACCAAATCTGCTGAGTTTACCCTCTGTTCTTTCTGCAGCTGAAACTGAATCCCTGGATTCTTTCCCTGTTCCCCTTCACTCCTTTATCACTTTGTTTCAAATATTTACACGCTATCTGTCATGCAATGCATCTCCAGGCAGTTTACAGAAACAGAAGACTTTTACATAAATACAATCATGTAAAAACAAACATGTCCACCAGTATAGCTGTAACACTGTATAGCTGTATATCAGTGCCTCATAAATATTTCATCTCTGCTATCATGAGCTCTCAAATGCTTAGGTGGATTTAAAAAAAATTAACAACCCTCTCCCCTGAGATTCAGAAGACCCCACCCTTTTAAATTTCCAGAAGACTATGAAGAGCTGATCTTACCTAAGTGCTGGCTAAGATGAGACTGGAGTTCAACTAATGCATTGGGGAGTATGGTCTTTGAGGCACCATGAACTGTAGTTTTGATGTTAATGTTTTTGTTTTCTTTTTATTGTTGCTATGAACCTTCCAGGATTATTGTATATATAAGGAATAGTCATATAAATATTGAACAGAATGAAACCAAACACTCAACTCCATTCCTGCCTTTTCTCCAACCTCATATTTAGAAGTTCTGAATGGGAGCTTTAGCTGTGTTCCTTCAAAATGAGTGCAACTTCTCAAATGACCTGACATCAGGGGTGGGTTCCTCCCGGTTCAGACTGGATCGCCCGAACCATTAGCGACCCACTGGTGACGTCACGGATCCGATTCAGTCGGTGCCGGTCTGTGGGCGCTGCCATCTTTTGGGGGGAATTTTTTGTGAATTTTTTACTGTTTGGAAGGTTTTTCCTGCTCTGCTGCTTGAAAAAGGGCCCTCCCGCCCGCCCCTGGCTTTATACTGACCTTTATTCCTTCACCCGAAGCACAGCTGATCAGCTCC
The DNA here is from genome assembly GCA_003457575.1 of Thermophis baileyi. Classification (NCBI taxonomy): domain Eukaryota; kingdom Metazoa; phylum Chordata; class Lepidosauria; order Squamata; family Dipsadidae; genus Thermophis; species Thermophis baileyi. The sequence goes on along the minus strand of QLTV01001348.1, from coordinate 2,461,994 downwards.
TCAGCTGTGTTTCGGGCTGATTGCAGCTACTGAGCATGTGCGGAAGCAAAATTGCGTGAGGGAACGCGCGCAAAACATCGCAATGTGAACCGGTGGGGAAGGTAAGTGGAACCCACCCCTGCCTGACATCTGAATTAAGCAAGATCCAAAAATTTGTCCATAGGTATTCTCACCTTCAAGTGATTGAAGGTAGATGTTTTAGATCTCCCATTGCAATATGTGGTAAGAGACAAAGACCACAGCTTTGGCTGCACCACAGATATGCTTTATTGTTTTCCACTTTGAACTCCTTTTTTATTCAGATGAATGTCAAAATGAGAATAGTTCTTGCTTTATTTCTAATAGTGTGCTCTCCAAATGTACTAATACACCTTACTGGCCTTCCGTAAAGCCGTTAAGACCTGGCTTTTCCGGCAGGCCTGGGGCCAATAGTTGCCCTGATTGGCCCATGCATGGTTGTGTGAGTGTTTTATTTTAAATATAGATGTTTTTTTTTAATTGCTTTTATATGTTTTATTTTTTATGATGTAAGCCGCCCAGAGTCCTTCGGGAGTTGGGCGGCATATAAATTTTATAAAATAAATAAATAAATAAATAATAGAAAAAGCCCTATTCCAACTAACTCTGTTACTAGAATCAGCTTTATGCATCATCTTTTGCAGTTCCCTAGAAACAAATAAAATATGTAAAATCTTATTTAGACTTTACTACAATTATAATAGTGTTCCAATCCACTCCCTCTGGTTGTAAAACAAATCCAGTCATATAAGGTTAAAGTAGCCTAGGATTGAAAGTAAGGAAGATGACCTTGACAGAGATACTGTATACAGGCTCCATTGCTAAGCATAAAGGGTTGAAGCATCTTCTAGGTCCACAAGAAGATAAATTTGGAAGTGGCTCAGGCAGACATTCTCTGTAATTCACTAGAGCATAATAAGGAGCAAGTATAGCACAGTCAGACTTGCAAGATTCAATTATGATAGCCAAGTTCAATAAAAATAATTTTAGCCTTCCTATGGAGTTCCTTTCCTGGCCTTTTCTATCGTGTGCATCTAATAATCAATCAAAATCTAGTTATCAGATGAACTAGAAGAATATGTAAACTCAATAGTTCGTATTCAAATGTTTCTGTCTGCCAACTGAATGCACACAACTGAAAGAATGAATTTTCTTTCCTTCTCTCTTTAGCTTCCTAAGTTTATGTTGAAGGATGGGAATCCCCTTTGCAGCAGATTTGCAGAAGGAAGTATAAAAAAGGAAAAGAGGAAGATGGTACAGCAACAGGAACTTCATTCACACAACTATGGATATCAGCTAATAAATGAAGTCCACATTTCATGAATAATTCTATAAAAATAATGAGCATATAGGTAGAAAACACAAGGAAATGAAGCATTTGTAAGCAGATAAAATTTTATAACAGGATAAAAATAATCACCTGTTTTTCATGTTTAATACAATTGCAAGGCTAAGGTTAGCTCCAGGAAACAAGTAAACTATGGATAGAGAGCAGCATACAAATCTATTCAGAGCAGCAAAGCAGCAAAGCAGCCAAGAAATCTGAACCAAGCCCATAACCAAAGAGGAACTTCAAACAGATGTATTTAGTCAAAGAATTAGCATGCATAATCAGCAGCTTGATAGCACAGTAAATTTGCCCAAACAGTGCTTGAACAAATTAGCTGAAAGTTTGCCTTCTAAGTTTGTCTTTCCACTATCCAAAACATTAGTCCATGTTCCTTTTATAACAATACCAGAATATACAAAAACACTAACAAGTGAAGATACAATCTAGAGAAAAATATATATATATTGAAACATGTCTGTTATTATGTTCAATTTGACCAATTTGACTTCACACCACTCTCCCCTATCTGTCTGTGGAGGGGTTATCAAAAATCAAATCTGGGACCAAATTCAGGTTCTTTCATTCAGATGTTTAAAACATGGACAATCCAAAAGAGTAACTGGCTTTCACGAGCCAAAGTCTTGTTCCATCCAGGCTTTTAAACTTCTGTTTGCATCTCCAACTTTCTTAGGGCAAAACCATTGGGTAAGGAGAAAAAGAGAACAATTTTTGTGATGCCCAAGGGTTAGAAGAATTTAAAAATCAAGATGTAGTCACCCAATCAAAGCCTTGCTGTCATGTCTTTCTGAGATCAAGAGGAAATTGTAACAGATATACAGCAGTGCTGTACTACTCCTAGATATCTCTCTATTACTTAAAACACAAAACCACTGGTAATCTGCCTTTGGTATGGTCATTTTGATCTTTCCTGAAAGAAATGATATGGTCACAGTCCGTTGTGACAGGCCAAGTCACAAAACAGATACAGGAGACATTCAATGAATGCTACTTCATTGTTGTAGGGTATAATAACAGACTCTTATGAGGTGAGGTTATTTTAAGCTTCTTTCTCATACTTACTCCAATTTCTAGATAATCTTTTTTCCAAGTTTTCCGCCTGGAACCCACACTGTATATCAGACATTAACATGATTGAGCAGGTTCAGAGGTATTTCACGAGAAGAGTACTCCACTCCTCTACTCACAATAGAATTCCCTATGCCACCAGGCTTGAAATTTTGGGCTTGGACAATCTGGAACTGCGCTGCCTGCGGTCCAATCTAAGCATAGTACATAAAATTGTCTGCTACAACGTCTTGCCTGTCAACGACTTCTTCAGCTTCAACCACAATAATACACAATAATACATGGGCAAACAATTGATACAAACTCAGGGTAAACCGCTTCAAACTTGATTGCAGAAAATATGACTTCAGCAACAGAATGGTCAACACCTGGAATGCTCTACCTGACTCCGTTGTTACAGCCTCAAACCCTCACAGCTTCAATCTCAAACTGTCTACTGTGGACCTCACCCCATTCTTAAGAGTTACGTAAAGGGGGCGTGCATAAGCACACCAGCGTGCCTACCGTACCTGTCTTACTGTCCCCATTTATCTGTATTTACTTCCTTTGTTCACGTTTATGTTTATGTTCATACCTATACTTGTTATCTTGTACATGTTTGACAAACAAACAAACAAAAATATAAAGTTCCTTCTTAACAGCCCTTTTATATCTTTCCCAAATTTAACTCTAAATTCCTTTAGACCTTGCCCCAATAATTTATGCTGTAATACCTGCTTAATTAGATTACAATCTGTGTAACTGCAGCATTTATATATATATGGTACACATAATAAATCATTACTAGGCCTCTATGAGATTTGGAAATGAGATATAAAATAACAGTATCAGCCATTTATTTACATACGTGTATTAAATATGCTAATAAAAGCTGGGAATGGTATTTTATATATTTTCCTAAATTTGGGGTGGGTGCATTCCTGGTCCCCCAAATTATTTTCTCACTACTTCAAAATTTCTAGTAATTTTACATGTTTACATTCTGCACCTAATAATTCTAAGAAATAAATTTAAATTTCATTCTTTAATGAACTGTAGCTCATATTAGGAATCTTCCCAGTCCAGAGCTTTTGAGCCAAGCGTTTAGATTACTGCAATTCCATCCAGTGATCCTAGATGGGCATTAAAAGATAGGCGGGAACTGAATGTAAAATCAGGCAAGAAACCAGAAAGTTGCTATTGCATTATTTCTATTGGTAGCCTTCTTCCTGAAGAACTTCTCAATAGTATTGCACATTCCTTATCAATATAATGTACAAATGGTCATGAGTTCAACAGTAAATGCCAGGTAAATAAAGAGAAATCTTCCCCGTGACCAGGCATAGGATTGTGTGTCACATAATATAAAGTTTATATCATTGAAGAAATCTGATTAAAAGTATTTGAAATACAGGTAGAAATAGGACTGCAGAAGTACTCAATTTACTTGGTTAAAAGACTCAAAATTAAAAAAAAGAAACTTTGATTTTAAGTTTTGGTAATTAGATCAACTTTGTGGTTAAAGAAATATTTTGTATCTACTAAAAATGTCAAGCAAAAAGTTGAGGATGTAACTTTTTTTGTACTCTAATGTACTGAAAAAAGCAGAAATCACTGATTTTTTTTCCTTTCTATATCTTTGCACTCTTTCTTTTCTTCTTTTCCCCTTCTTTTCTGATTATTGTTTCTATTTATATTTACAATTATAATAAACTTTTATAAAATTCTTGGGGGGGGGAAGACAAACCCTTTAACTGCTTCTTCCCCAGAAATGTTTCATTTCAAACTGGTCGTTATACACTGGACCACTGTTCCCAATTATGGAATGGTATAGCATTGTTCAGAAAATAGATGCAACTGGTAGATTTTAAACAGCTTTCATATTTTTATTATCTTTCATATATGCATATGTTCTTCATTTCCAAGTCTAATGAAGGCCTAGTAATGAAAGGAATGAGTCCACCAATCTCTAAATCATCAATCAGCTAGAGGAAGCTACCCATGAGATATAACTTTAAGATAAATTTAAAAAACCAAATTTTCTGAACCTAGAAGAAATAGGCAAGAGTAGACTCACAAGCTGCTCTCACTGTGAGTGAGTAGGCGGCTATGGTAAATGTTCTAAAATAAATAAAATAAATAAAGTCTGAGGTTGACCAATGGTATGCCAGAAAGCAAAGTGACTCACATCTATAGGACCTTCTAAATATATTGTCTTCTGAATAGGAACACTGATCATCAGGAGAAATATGCCTACTCAGCAATACTGGGCCGCAGTTGCAAAATGCTAGAAGTGAGGATGAAAATACTTACCAGCAAGATCAATTAAGCTTTGACATTTTACAATCAGCCTTGTTTATTTCCCTAAAAAGTAGAGTCACTGATTACACTTCCATATTCAATACTTGTAATCAAGTCAATAATTTAAGGGAAACTAATAAAAACAATAGATTTTTGGAACATAAGGTCACAGTTGTAATGGATTCTACATAAGGTCACAGATGTAATGGATAGAAATGGATATTTCTATCCCACAATAATATTAATTTAATAATCCTGCAAGAACAACAAATAACCTGCCTAACTTGTAATCAGTGTGGATTGAATTTGAGGTTAGACCTGAGACTATCATTCACTACTATCAACCATGGGCAGCTCTATTTTGACTCTGGGCTGCAATAAGTCAAATAACTGTTTGAAGTTCTTTTGTAGATAACTGTTCTGAGAGGTGTACAATATCACTGCTACACAGTTCCTATGTTCAATTCAAAGTATTGCTTTAAAGCCTTACATGACACAGGTCCAGTTTATTGGTGGGACTACTTCCCTCAGAGGGCATCTAGGTCAAATAAAGTGGGATTAAGCCCAGGCTCTTCCCTTAAAGGTTATCATCTGATGAGGCTTTGGAGGCACATCTTCTCCATAGCTGCCCCAGCCCTTTGCAATAGCCTTCTATCTGAGATTCAAGGACTCCCTTCCATTTTAGCCTTCTGAGAGACTATAAAGACCTGGGTCTTCGTCAAAGCATTGGGCTATCTTGGAGATTGAGTTAGGAGGCCAATAGTTTGATTGGTCTATTCTGGTGCTTGATGGGAGTGGTTGTTTAATTTTTATTGAATTGTTTTTATTGGTTGTTGGGAGCCACTTATGATCACTATGAGATGTCAGCCATATAAATTCTTTAAATAAACCTGAATGGAAAGATTATTAATCACATCTAATTATAAAGGCTCCTGAAGAATGTAAGTTTCCTTCTTTCTTCTTAAGAATTCCACTCCATGTGAATAGAAATGAAACAGAGTGAAATAGAAATAGAATCCCCTTAAAGACAAATATGGGGGTGGGGAACAATTGGCTTCCTGCCTTTGTTTAGAGCTGCTTACATAGCAAGTACGTGTGTGTGTGTGTGTGTGTAGGTATCTGTGTGGGATTGACTTCTTAATAAAATATCTGTATCACATTCTAAATTTTATGACACCATTCCATAGTTGATTCACTCAGACTGTGAATATTCATATTCAATGGAGAAAGAGAAAATCCAACAAAATACTAGAGATTTAATGCCACCAGTTAAAAACTGTGCTCTCTTCATCTTCTCTCTCCTCTTTCTTCTGCCAAACTGTACAAACACAGCCTGACACAAATCTTCATAGTCCTTATCTAGACTCCTAGAAGATACCATGTTTTGGACTCCTACCTTCCAAGAGAAGGCTCAAGGAAGCACCCTTGACTCGATGCCATACTTCAGCATTCTAAAATTAACATGGCCCCAGAAGGTTGCAGACTTCCAGGGAGAGACTTCCATGATCCAAATTATTTCTCACAAGGACAGAGATTGACAGTGCCAGACAAAAGGGAATCAAGTGATGTTGCTCTGCGAACAGCAGAGCAACATTGTTCTATTAGACTTCTTGCCATGCATGATATTAAATCTCTTGATTGATTACAGCTAGCTGCAGCTTGATCTAAGAAGCAGGTCTGATCCATGTTCCCTTTGCTGAAAGCAATGTCTGATTCTTGTGTGACATCCTTGTTTGTGTAAGAAACCTTCCACTTTTGGAGTGGCTGATAACCCTGACCCAGCTCTCAGAACTTTGGACTGATTCTGGACTAGTCTTCTACATACTCCTATTTGCAAATAACTCATTCAGGCAAACATCTGAGACTTTGTTTTGGATTGCATGCTATTATCTCTTGACCTTGAGTAAACTGAAATATATCATAGCAACTGTATGTGAGTCAGTAATTGAAACCTGAAGCAGGACAGAGAAGAGATATATCAGCCCACAGAAGAAACCGGGCCAGAGAAAGTGTCTCAGTAGGGATTCTCCCTAGCTTTCTGGACAGCAAAGGCAAGGGGGGTGGAGTGCTTTCAAAACTTGCAAGACTCTGTTATGTAAACTTACAACAAAGATGGTATTACTACGGTACTTATGGTTTTAGTTTCTTGTCTGGACCACCTCAAAAAATGGACACATGGCTTCTTCAGGTTTCCTAGTGTTCTGTCACGGCAACATCTAGTGATTTGGATGAACTTGACAAAACTAAACAAAGTCATACCTAATTAATATTTGAATGGGAGGCCATCAAGCAATCTCAGAATCATTAAGCTTGACTAGAAAGCAAAAAAAAAAAAAAACCATCCTGGAAACTAGTGACAAGTTACTTCCCTACTGTTTGCAAGAAAGCAACGAAGATATGTCCATGTAATCACGAGTTGAGTTGAATGTGAGGAAACCTTTTAAATATGAACAATTCTTTCAGTCCTTCTTATTCCTATCCATCATAAAATATATTCACAATAATTATATTATTAATATTAATGATTCCCATCACATTGTTGTCTTATTGTGGCATGTTTTTTGCTCAGGGTTTGGGAACTGCAGATAAGGTAAGTGATGAAGGAACCAGGTAACATTGAACTGAGCAGACCAAAGTGGCTGAAAGCCCTGAAGCCATTTTGGGAGCATCTTCAGGGCTGCCACAGCAAGACTGGTTGGAGCTGTGGGAATGTGAGGGGGGAGATAGAGATAGTTGGGTGGATGTGTAGCCAAAATAACATTCTTTCCCGTGGGAGCCAAGGACGTTCTACCAGATGTTGGAGGGGCATGGATAAAAGCCAGCCGGAGTTGAGACTGCAACCTGATTGGACCATGTGATGGATGTGTGACCTGGGGGGAAGAACTTTGGGTTTTGATTTGGGTGGGGAAAACCTTGGGTCCTTCAGAGTCGGGTTTTCACCAACGTTCCCTCTAACAAGGGAAATCGCTGCGCGGCAGTTTGAAACTGCTGCGCGGCGATTCCCTGTCACGTGTGCGGCCGCGCAGCAATGTTCCCTCTGACATGAGAAATCGCTGCGCGGCAGTTCAAAACTGCTGCGCGGTGATTCCCTGTGACGTGCACGGCCACGCGGCCGCGCACCTTAGAGGGAACAGTGGTTTTCACCAGACATGCCAATATGACATTCCTAATAAATTCATATTTTGAAGAAACTCTAGGCCTCAGGGTTTTGATTGCTTTGGGTCTGTTACTTGGAACCCTGACAGTAGCTACTTTAAATAAGGGGTCCCTGTGGATTTTACTCTGCTACTTGTTGCTGACTATAGGGGGAGGTGCTCATCTCCATTTCAAGGCCATTGAGCCAGTGCTGTACAAAGACATTTCTGTGGTCATGTGGCCAGCATGATGTCATGGAGTGCTGTTACCTTTCTACCGTAGTGGTACCTATTTATCTACTCACATTTGCATGCTTTTGAACTGCTAATTTGGCAGGAGCTGGGGCAAGGATGGGAGTTCACCCCATCATCTGACACTCGGGTCTTGAACCTGGGCTGCCAGTTTTCCAGTCAACAAGCCCACTGTCTTAACCATAGAGACATCTCGCTATCTCTGATATTTTTAAGAGCATTATTGAAATTCTGCAGCAAATCACAACTGCTAGATTTTTAAACTGTCATTTTGAATTTTGGGAGGCCCATAGTTCCCCCCGAGGTATATGTGGTCAAAGTTGCCTCTTTCTAGCTTGGACAATATTTATCCACTTACTTAAAATATTTTTGACGCACTGTTCAAGCAAAAATTACTCCAAGCACTAATTTTTTAAACAAAAATTGTTCTAATAAAAACATTTTTTTAAATGAAAATAAATTCACTTAAAAATGAGAAAATACAGTATATATATATATACTGTAAGGATATTTATTTGTGTGTATTTATATATGTATTTGTGTGTATGTGTGTGTGTGTGTGTGTGTGTGTGTGTGTGTGTATTTACAAAATGAACAAATAAATTTAGCAAATGCCATAGGGTCGTGATGGCGAACCTATGGCATGCATGCCGGAAGTGGCACGTAGAGCCATCTCTCCGGGCATGCCAGCTGTCACCCGTTGCTCTTCCGGATTCCAGTGCGCACATGTGCGCCGGCCAGCTGGTCTTTGTGTGCGCAGCAGTGCCGGAAACCGGAGGAGCAGCTGAGCTTCCGGTTTCTGGAACACGCATGCATGCCGAACAGCTGGTCTTCACACACACATGCGTGCCAGAAACCAGAAGACCAGGTGACCGGCGCACATGCGCACACCGGAAACCGGAAGCTCAGCTTCCCGGCACGCGCATGCACACCAGGGAGTTGCTCTTCCGGTTCCCAGTGTTCTCCCACATGCGCGTGTGCGCGCACTCCCGTTTCGGCACTCAGTGCCAAAAAGGTTCGCCAACACTGCCATAGGGTAAACCCAGTACTTACACCTTCATGCTGAGAAATGTATTACTCAGTACAAATTTCTGCCACATAATTACAAAAATTATGCAGAATCAAAGGGCAATTAACAGAGATAATATTGTGTATAGGCAGAAAAGTAACTTTGATGATGATCCAGCCAGATCAACTCTTAAGGAAATTAATGGAAATTATTTAAGTACATTCATCTTTTTTCATAACTGTACCAACTATTTTTCCATTTTTATTTTATTATTCCTCTTGTTTTGCAAGAAGAAAATTGTGCAAATACTCACACAATTTGCCAGGCAGGTGATATTATAAAACACCTTATAAATAAATCCACTGCTGGAATCAATAAAATGCTTGACAAAAGTAAATAAAAATAACTTGGATTTGTTTGATTCCCTTTCTTCTCTTTTCTCTGACATTTGGGAAGAGTAGTTAGACAAAAGCTACGAGGACATTTTGGGAGAAGTCATCAGAAAACAGATACTTAGCAAGTTCATGTAAGGTAGGTAGGCTGGCACACACCAAGCTCTTGGCATTGTGCAGACAACTCTACAAAGTACTCCAAATCTATCAATCAGTGGAAAAATTAGAAGCTTTGCTGGAATTTTGCCTTTCCAAATGGAACATTTTTACTTAATGGATTTCATAATTCTGCAAATAGGCACAAACTAGGGATTTGCGCCCCCCCCCCCTTCATTCAATCATGTCTGATTCACGAAGACTGCCTGGACAAATCCCAGCAGTTTTCTTAGCAAGGTTTTTCAGAAATGGTTTGCCATTGCCTCCTTTCTCAGGCTGAGAAAAAATGACTGGCCCAAGGTCATCCCTCTGGCTTCATAGTGGGACTAAAACTCACAGTGTCTAGCCCAATGCTTACACCAAACTGGCCCTCACGAAGTAGTTAAAATTTCTGCAGCTTATTTTTGGTGCCTTAGACCAAATCAAAACAAGTAGTAATTACACAGCAATATTAATCAGAGTGCTACAACATTCCTTATTATCAACTGTTTAAGAGAACCTCTTTCATCAAACCAGAAGTGTACTGTATACTGTGAAGTTTTATAAGTACTCCGTATTATAATGTGACCACTATTAAAAACCTGTTTTTCTGTGTTACATTTACTACTTTAACATTTGATATCCAACCTTTCAAGGAAAGTTCTCAAGGCTCCACATCCAAAGAAAATAAGACTAAAGTTTATTATGTTTCATACAATGTTTTCCATTCACATATCATTGGAAGGACTAGAGGAAAACAGAGAAATGTAATATCTTTCCTAATGTGCATTGCAAGAAGGTCTATTGGGAAATACAGAATTTACTTTTCATTAAATAATGGGAATTGGGATGAAAATATACCACTATTTAAGACTAGCCTAGTGGGAAGAAGCCACTGCTTAAATAACCCTACAAATTAATGGCTACATATTATGTTCTCAAAATAACACTAATTCATTGCAACTAAACTTGGATTTCTTTAACCATTTTTGTACAGAACAGCCTTCGCCTTCCATATATTCACTGGTGTTGATACAGCTTAAAAGGCAAGGGCTTTAAAATATTTCTGACCACAAATCTTCATTGATGTCATATGGTGCTCATGAAGCAGTCTCCACTTATGATCAAACACAGAAGCTTTATTCTACACATAGAAACTTACACAAAAAAATGGTTGCAATACCTTTGACCGCACCTGTTTATAACAAATCATTTTGGATAGACCCAAAGGTGCTTTTTCAAGAGGCAACTGGACTTTCTGGTTTTTCTTCGAAGACGTTTCACTTCTCATCCACGTTTCGCTTCTCATCCAAGAACCTTCTTCATCTTGGATGAGAAGCAAAAACTCTTCAAAGAAAAACCAGAAAGTCCAGTTGCCTCTTGAAAAAGCACCTTTGGGACAACCATGACCTGGATGACTGAGAATCTCCATAGACATTCTGGATAGAAAAATTATCTCCAGATCAATGAGTGCATATTAAGAGCATATTTGCATAAGTGAATAGGATAAAGAAGACCCAGTTCAAGCCCATCCATAACCAGACAAGTTCCCAGGATGACACAAGATCAATTATTATTCCTAGCACAGACAATATTGCAAGATTGGAGAAGGGGCGGCAGTGTATACTGTCTTCCACTGTGGAAGGGGAAATGGGATATAAATCCAGTGAATAAAATTAGAAATAAAAAAGAAAATGAGTATCTCTTGAATTATCAGTGTGAACATTTATGCAATTGAGTCTTTTTTCCAATTTCATTCATTACTGCCCCAAGTGCTAGTCTCTGCTTTCTTTTGAACTGCTGCTTCTTTCCTTTTGCTAATCAATTCTAAAAGACAAAAAAATAAAAATAAAAAAAATCACCCATTGTCACTTTTGGTTGCTGTTATCTGTTTGGTCTTTTTAATATTTAATCACAGGTTTTTTCACTGTATACCTTGACTTTCATTATTAGATATTTGCATATCATTTATGTTTGAGTTATCAGAGTGCTGTCATCCAATGGGGCAGGTTATTGATGCTTTTCCCTCTCTATTTTGAAACTACACTCAGCTTCTTGCAATCTGCCTTCCCTCGATGTATATATTCAGTATATAGGTTCAATAGGTAATAGAGTATACAACCTTATGTCACTTCCTTGACAGTCTGGGACTACCGTAGTTGTTACACCATGTTCTGTTTGGACTATGATTTTATGTCCTGTGTGTACATTTTGTGTGAGGACAATGAGATTTCATTTCATTTACTAAATTGTATGGCCAGTCAGCACCTTGTGACTCTGGTTGGTGTACAATAGTAATAGAGTTTAATAATACAAACAGAACAATAGACATCTGGAGTAGGGTGGACCAATAATATCTAAAAGAATCCATGTGACAGAGTCCAAACTGCCTTTCCCTTGAATTAGCCCAAGACCCAGGGGAAAACCCCAGTTTTGAGGGCTCTTTTAAACAAATCTTTGGGGGAGATATTGTTCCAGATGGCAGGCACTTCAACAGAGAAAGGCAAACTTGCTGGGTCCTATCAAATGAAACTCTTTACTGGATGGGGTCTGAAGCATGCCTAATCATGTATGGTCTGGGATTTTCTCATTTTCCTAAGGACAATTGACATTTTAACATGGTCAGTATAATCAAAGGCTTTCTATATTAATTATGCATTAATTTCCTTTTGGAATTCTTCAGCTTTCTCAATTATTCAGCATTATGTTTTGATTCCTCAGCCTTTGCTTAAACTATCTTGAATATCTAGCATGGTTGGGTTGTGGAAATCTCGGATAAGTTTGTTTTAGAACCCAATTTATTTCTATGTTTGTTAGGGCAGATGTTCTTTCACTCCCCTTGCTAACTGCCTGTTGATGAAGGGGGGAATGTCAAGAAAATGGATCATCAAATAAATCAATCCAGAGTTCTCATTGAAGGCAGAAATGACCAGGCTCAAGCTATCCTATTTTGGATACACTATGTCCTAGCTCTCTGAAGCCCTAAATAGGAGAAAGTTGGAAAGGAAGAAAAGATGACCAGCAACTAGTGGATGGAGTCAGTTACAGTAGTGATAGGTACAGCATTGGAGAAGCTGAAGGACCAGTTAGGGACAGATGGTCATGGAGAAGACATATCTAGGTAGTTACTGAAAATCAATGTAGAATTGATGGGACTGAAACAATCAATCAATCAATCAATCAATCAATCATATTTATGAAATAAGAGAGCACTATGTTCTTATTCCAGAAATACACTGCTTTTTTATTAAATTAACAGCTATATTGAAAAGGGAATTTTCTTAAATTTACAGAAAGTCTGTCTATCTAATCATCTATCCATCCATTCTCTAGAACAGGGATTCCCTGGTCTGTGGACCGGCACTGGTCTGTGGCATGCCAGAAACTGGGCCTCACAAACAAGTGAAGCTCCATCCGTGGGATGCAGGCAGCATGCAAAACCAGCCCCCCTCCCCAGTCCGCGGAAAAATCTCTCTCCACGGAACTGGTCCCTGGTGCCCAAAAGGTTGGGGGCCATTGCCCTAGAGGTATTATGTATAATTCTTTAATAAGCCAAATGACAGAAATCCTGATTATAAAGAATCCAACCTTATGTGCTATTTGGTTCAATGAAATTTATTCCTAAGATGCACAGAACTGCAGTCTTAGAAACAACATAGTGTTGAGATACCACCAGAAAACCAGGTTTCAAAAGCTTTAAGATACAAAAAAAATGTTAATGTTTACCTGATTTTATGAAAAATACTGAAGGGAACTGCCACTGTCAAGCAATACCACTGTGCAGGAAGTCCAAAATCGGGGAGGGGGGCTGTTGAACCATGAGTTTGAGGGAGTGAAGTGCCCCTGCAATTATGTCAGCAGGCTGCCAAGTGTTCAATTTTTTATTACACAATCATGACCATGGGAGCTCTGCAATGGCCACAACTTTGGGTATCGGTCATAGGTACCATTTGTTCAGTACTACCATTAATTTTGAACAGAAGCTGAACAAATGGTTGCAAGTTGAGGATTACCTATATTAATTCAGAACCCTTGCTCTCAGAGTATTTTCTGAAGATTAAAAGTAAAATATTCCATACATTTATTTTATTTTACAATAAACAAATTTAAGGACCATTTAAAACATTTAAGATTCATTATTCAGAATTTGCATCATAGCATTATCACCATATAGTTATTTTCAGCTCGTTGCAATACCACTTTTGGGATCCATTAACTTGTGATGGCTCTAAAAAATTGTTAATTTAAAAAAATTGATATTGTTTAAACATTTCTCTAACATGATCAGGCTAATACAGGTGGTATTAATATAATAAATTAATTTATGTTGTTAATATTAGGTTTATATGGGTTTTTTTTTTTTTTTGGTGGGGGGAGGTTTTAATTGGTCCAGACATTGTTGATGGCTTCATGTTGGCAACGAACCTAAAGCAAGCTGTGTGACTCAGTGACAGTTGAAGTCCAGACACTAGAAAGACAAAGAACTAATACACTGGAAAATTGTAGCCATGGATGACTTGAGTAGTAAGAGATGCCGTGTATTTCTATACAAAATTAATGGATTGAGTGCTCTTGCTTAAAGTAGGGTAGCTATTTATCTTTATTATAGCTGAAAATATTTCTTGTCCATCTTTAAGGGGCAAAATCCATTCTAAAGCAACTTCCCCATTATAAATGGAGCAAAATATGAGTAAATCAATCTTAAAAGCAGACAATCTACGCAATTAAAATGCCAAAGTATTAAACATCCAATCACAACTGTTATCTCAGGCAGAGCAATTTGCCGATTCACACAACTTGATTCTGTCAGTTAAAGACCTAACAGCTGCATACATTCAACATGCAAAACTTTGTACATTTTAACCTTGGTTAGATTTTCTCTACTTGACCGTCTTTGTGTGTGATGAACAAACCCTGCCTAGTTGTCTATTTGTGGTTCACTGTACTGTGAAACTGGAAAATGGGTTAATTCAGTAATCCAGTTAAGTGTCTTTTGCAGATCCATTTAGGGAAAAGTTTGGGTAAATGAATGGATCTTTAGAGCTTTCTTACAACCTGGAAATAATAGGCCCTAATGAATTCCAGATGGCTAGGCATTTCCTAAGTACAGGGCCACTTCAGAAAAGGTAGTCCTTTCATTAATAAGAGATTGGGTTTATATATCACACTGGAGTATAATATGATTTGTTTGAGTTTGGCTTAAGTCTGTTGTATGAACCAAGCCATTATATTTATAAGCATTAATTTGGTATGTTTTGTGAACGTAGCCAAATTTGGTTTGTTCAGTAAGCCATGGTTTACCAATGATTTGACATAGACATTTCTCTATGCGTGACATGAAATTTCACTGGGCTTCTTTGGGAAGAACGGAAAATAAACTGAAGATAATTCAGTTATTCCTGAAGTTATTCCTGAAATTGGTAACATTAAAGACTAGGACAAAAATTCTTACCTGTAATAGGCAAAAATAAAACTCTCCTTTGCCATGTAATAATTTGTTGCTGTGGACAAGCAAATTTCCTATAGCTGCTGTTTTTTTCTGGCGGGTAGAAGGGACCAGGTGGAGATGCAATCTCCGAGATTTTCAAGAGTACAATGACTGTTCCATGTTTCTCTTGCAGAAGTACCCAGCATAATTTTCATATCAAACCAAACTGACCCATGATCCTAAATACCAGCCTTTGCCTGAAAATTCTACTAGGGGAAATCTGGCACCTTTTTGAAGTGTTGAGACTGCAGTTCAGAGGATTTCCTAGCCAGGAAAACTAAATGCCATGCTGGCTTGGATTTCCTGGAGTTACAGTCCAGTATGAGAGAGGCTGGTTTAAGTATCTAATTCCCTAACAGTAATCTTATTTTCTCCATAGAACATTTGTATGCTGAATCCTGTTTAGAAATTTAATCAACAAGATATCGTTGAACTAGTAACATAAGCAGCTAAATACAACTAAATCTGTATTAGCAGAATCTGGGTACTGGCCAGTAAGTGGTAACAGCCAAAGGATTTTTAACTTTAGGAAATAAAGTAATATTAAGGATTCAAGTCTGCAGAGAGTTGGGCTAATTCAAGGTCACCAAGAGTTTAAAAGGAATGGGATTGCAGCCACTACTAATCATTTTCAAAAGACCATGTGGTAAAAACTATCAATCCTGATACAATACAATAATACTTTATTGATTATCCAGAAGGCCTAATGATGGAGGTCTTTACTAAGTAAAAAATGAATAAAATATTCATAATAAAATAACTACACCCAAATAATTTTGCTTAATAATTTTGGTTTAATAAAGAAGTATTTGGATCTAGTAGTTTATTTGTGGATGGAAAATGTATATTCAGAACAATTCACTTACCCAATTAGGTTTTTTGCCCATTTGTATACTTCTCAAACAAGGACATGCCTGTAGGGCTAATAAACCAGTGGAATTAATTTTGTTATCAATGTTATTACATTTATCAGTAGACCAGAATGGTTGGGTGGGATGGAAGGGAAGGGAAGTAAGAGTCAAAGATCGAAAACTGAAAATGTGTTTTTAAGTTTTGCTTAACCTGGTAAGGAGAAAGCAGCAACTCTCCAATTTAAGGAATGGTATAGAGAGATAATCTGGAGTGAATTTGCATCTTTAGTTTGAAGAGAACATACGAATGAAATTACTCCCGTGATCTCGTCCTGAAGACCTAATCCAGTGTTGGCGAACGCATGGAAGCGTGTGCAGGGGAGCACCAGAAACCGGAAGAGCAGCTCCCCGGTGCGCATGCCGGGAAACTGAGCTTCCAGTTTCCAGCATGTGCATGCGTGCCAGTCACATGGTTTCCGGTTTCTGGCGCGCATGTGCCCGTGAAGACCAGCTGGCTAGTGCGCATGCGTGCACCGGAAACTGGAAGCTCAGTTTCCCAGCGCATGCATGCGCGCCAGGGAGCTGCTCTTCCGGTTTCCGGCGCTCCCGCACGTGCGAAGACCAGCTGGCCGGCGCACATGGGGCCCGGAAGAGCAACGGGCGATGGCTGGCGTGCCCAGAGAGATGGCTCTGCGTGCCACTTCCGGCACACGTGCCATAGGTTCGCCATCACGGACCTAATCTATAGGATTAGCACTTGCATGATGTCTCATGCTACCTGTTTCATTTTTATACAGGTAGTCCTCAATTTAGGACTGCAATTGGGAATGGAATTTTTGTTGTAAGTTATGATGGTTGATAAGTCAAAGTATCCACTTGACCAGACCTAATTTTACAACTGTTTGTTAACATGGCAATTAAGCAAATCACATGGTCATAAGTGTGAACTCATTCTCCTGAATGGGTTTTTTTTGCCAGAAACCAGCAAAAACATTGCAAATTGCTGTCACATGACCACAAAACATAGCAACCAGTTATAAATGTGACCCAACTGCCAAGCTCCTGAAATGTGGTCATGTGACTCTGGAAAAGCAACGGTGTGATAGTTTACCACAACCACAAGTGCTTTATGCGTCATAAAACAGTCTTTCTGTGGCTATCATAATTCCAAACTGTTGTTAAATAACTGGTCATAAATAAAGAACTACCTACTGTATATCTGCTTTGACGGAACAGATACATGCTTCTAGAAAAGGCTTTATCTCTGTTAAAGTCTTAGCAACTATTGGTAAGAAAAATTCCCTCTCCTGAGGACATCAGCTGCCTGAGAGAAACCCAATTTAGGTGCCTTTAAAAGAAAACTACAAACACTAGCAGATCAGATGCAGAATAGGGCTATCAAGTTGTACCATCTTTAAATGGCTTCAAAAGTCTAGTCCAGAATCAGATAGAAAATACCTAAAGTATCCAGAAGACATATATGATCCTTATGTTGTCCTTATGCATTCCCAGATGCATCTCATTGACAAAAAGTGTTGACTGAGGTAGGTCTGATCTGGCAGACATTTTTTTTTTCCTTTCTAGAGTTTCATGAAGAGCCATATGATCTGGACCTTAGGAGCCGAGGTGGCGCAGTGGTTAGAGTGCAGTACTGCAGGCTACTTCAGCTGACTGTTCAGCAGTTCAGCGGTTCAAATCTCACCGGCTCAAGGTTGACTCAGCCTTCCATCCTTCTGAGGTGGGTAAAATGAGAACCCAGATTGTTGGGGGCAATATGCTGACTCTGTGAACCGCTTAGAGAGTGCTGTAAAGCACTGTAAAGCGGTATATAAGTCTAAGTGCTATTGCTATTGCTATTGCTATGATCTGTCACTGAATTTGGTTGATCAGTGGGAAGAAATGGATGGTCTCAAGAAGACAGTCAACATCTGGGCAGGCCATTAATTATGAAGAAGTCTGTTTCTTCAAGAGATAAAGATCAACTTGTCAAACCAAATCTTTCCCTGCTGAAAAGATAAAGAACTGAAACATGCTTGTCAACCATTCTTTAAACTATCTGAATCACAAGAAAAAAAACATTTAAATACGCATAAATATTTTGATAGGATTGTCTTCTATATGAAAAATTTGAAAATGAAGCAAATATTAGAAAACAATCTTGTTCTCGCTAGTATGATCCTTCCTGCCACTGTTCTACACCTTGTGAAAATGTTTCTTCTGGGAAATTCCAAAATTCTTCATACACGTTCTTTGCTTCTGCTGTGCTCTCTCTCCAACATATTGGAGGAGAAAAAAAAATATTTGATTTTCCCTATCATAGGAAGTGCAAAGGACTCATTGCGATCACTTAACAGCTGCAGTGACAGACACTGCAACCATCATAAATATGAATCAATTGCCAAGCATCTGAATTTTGATCACATGACCATGGAGATGCTACAGCAATTATAAGTGCGAAGAACACTCATGTCACATTTTTCAGTGCCATTGTAACTTTGAATGGTCACTAAATGAGCTGTTATAAATTGACTATTCAGAGATAATTATTTTAGTAAGTTAGGAAAACCGTGCCAAACAAGGTCTCTTGGTATTTGTTCTTAACCTTTAATAATAGCCTCTGGGTCATATGACTGTGAGGGCCCTAGAATGAAGCAGTCAGCAATTTTTGAGCCCTTGCCCAACTCTCTCTCTCAAAGGGAATATTTTTTTTCTGGATTTCTTTTTCTCTTTATCAAATCTCAATCTTTCCTTTTCCACCAAAACTGACACAGCTAATAAACACTTCTCTGATCTCAATTACTTATGGTCAACTGGACTTCACCTCCAACATATGACAGTCATGCATAAGAAATTGTATACTATGCTGATGGGGGTCAGATGCCGTCACCTGGAGAATGAAAACACCATTTTCACATCCCAGTCAATTGACTTATATCACAAATAGTCAAGTCTCACTCACAGGCTGGAGTCAAGATGAAAACACATCATAAGAACATAGTAGGAAAATAGTTGTGGCATGACTCTTCCATGGTTAAGATCACAAGAGGAAAGTTCATTGTTTTACACCAGTGTTTTTCAATCTCAGCAACCTAAAGATGTGTGGACTTTAACTCCCAGAATTGAAACTGAAATCCACATATCCTAAATGCTAGCTGGGGAAAGTTGCTGAGACTATGAAAGATTGGTCCTACACACAGCCTCTGGAAACAAATGAACACCACATTAGGAATGCTAGCAAGGACTTTAGTATTCTTTCAGTCACTCCTTAGAAATTCATGCCAACATTTAGCAGCCTCCTCAATTCTAACTTCCTGTAGAATTGAGAAACGCCTCGCCACCCCCACGTGGGGAGAGGAGAGAAAAATGCTGGTTACTTGAATGAAAATCGGAATGCAAGACAGGAATGCATGCCCAGGATAGGAAACTCAACCAGCGTAGGGAAACATTGCGTAACGATTAAGAACGTCCTACTCTCATCCCAGATCAGACACTGCTTACTTAATCGTCCCGGCTGGTCTACATTGCACCATTCGCCTTCAGCAGCAAAGCAACTTTTGGCTGAATTACGTGGTTCAAGCCGGGCAGCCCCGGCTTCCACGCAAGACACAGATTTCTAGAATAGTAGCTTGTGTAACAGAAGGGGAAGAATCGCTCACGTCCCAAGGGTGAGAAATCTTCCCAGTTTTTGGACAAAAGGGAAGGACGTCAAGAGAGAATACGGTTTTGGGTTGTTTTTTTTGCAAAACTTTGCTCCACTATTCCTGACTTCCCGTTCACCCCCACCCCCGGGTACACGAAGTACTCAGCCGCTTCAAAGTCTCAAGAGGCCCCCCTCCAACTCCGGAGAAGAGCGAGTGCGTGTTGAATTGTGCAGAACACCAGATATCCCTCCGCTTCCACCGTGCAACACAACACACACACACACACAAATACCGAGGGAAGGGCGAACTATTTTCAGGAAACTAGCTCGTACCAGACCCCGGGCGGTGGAAATCAATTGGCCGTCCAGGAAGGGAGCGGGGATTAGAGAATTGATTTGGATTGTCCTTTCCCTTCTCATTTTTGGCCTCCGGAAAGCTACCCCCCCACACACACACACACTTATGAGAAAATTCTTGCAGTGTCGGCAGGCGGGCGACTCAAGAGCCTTCGCAAACTGATAATCCGAGATTGATCGCCGGAGTAGACTCGGGTCTCACGGCTCCTCTTAAGCTCCTCCCGTGCGGGCCTACAAAGCCTCTAGTAAGGGGTGGGGGGGGGGAAGAGCGCCAGCTCCCCTCCCTCTGCGCTTAGAGCTGTGCACTTACTCAAGACCCGTCCACTACCCGAACTAAACGTGCCTGAGATACAGTACTGAGCTTTGCCGGGCGGGAAGGGGCGCAGGTCGCTATCCCTTCAAGGGTGTTGGTTGCATGTGCTTGGGGAGCAGAAAGGAGGTCTATCCCCCCCCTCGACGGCTCCCCGCTCCCAAGTACAGTGAATCAGCTACGGACCGTACCAGCGCGCTGCTCTGTGGCACTTTTTTGGAGCAAGCGAAGCAGGGAAGAG
>QLTV01001348.1:2423096-2441445 GCA_003457575.1 Thermophis baileyi | reverse complement strand
GGCTCGCGCCGCCCCCCCCCCCGGACAGCGGGTTCTCCGTCGGCCCTTTGGCCAAGACCGAGATCGCCTTTGGCCTCCCAGCCTTGGCGGCGGAAGGAGCTTAAAGTCAACGCTTCCGCCCAGTTCTCCCGAAGGAGGGGGCCAAGCCAGGCGCTGGGGAAAGCGCCGCGGTTCCTTCTGGGGGTTGGGGCGCCGTTGCTAAAGTTGCTTTCCTTCTGCTCCGGAGAGGGGAAGAGAGTCCTGCTAGTTCGTCCGCTTGGCTCCTTCCTTCTCAACCACCAGCTGCTGGTGACGCATCCGCCCTCCCCTCGTCTCCGGGCTGCTTTAAAATACACCCTCCCCCACTTTTTTTTTTTTTTTAACCTTCCCTCCTTCCTCCCTCTTCCTCTCGCTCCGGGCTGAATTAGTTCCTCTCCCAGTGTGGCGTCTGCTTGCTCCCAGAGCTCGTTTCTTCTTCTTCTTCTTTTTTTCGCGCGCTCTGCGATTTGGGGCCGCCGGTTCCTGCTTGGAGTCTGGAGGAATTTCTGTGACTCTCCTTTTCCTTTCTGGCAGCAAGAGGGAACGGCGGCGGCGGCGAAGGCCAGTGTGCGGATTGAGGACCTGCTGCAGGAGCGGGCAATGTGGGCTCCTGTCCGGGTGCAGCTGCAGCCCCGCAAGGACGTTGGTCGGGAGCTGCGCTGCAGCTGAGCGAAGGGCTCCGCTCGTCACCCCCGCCGCGATCGGCGACGGCCACCCTTTTCCAAGCAGGGGGAAAAAAAAAAAGCAGAAGCTGCGATCGGTGCCGCTGACGCCCCCCCCCCTCCCGCAAAAGCCAGTCTGAGTCTCCGGAGGAAGACTGCTGTTTTACACCCCCCCCACACACACACACACACCACTCAAGGATTGAGGCCATTCTGGAGGAAGGGTGCGAAGGGGGGCTAGATCTGGGGTTTAACAATGGTGGGGCTTCTGGTGAGCTCCTGCTGCGCCCTGGCCGCGTCGGTGCTGCTCCATCCCGGTTTCGGATCTCGGTGAGGAAAAAATGAACGAAGAGACGGCGAATTCTAACCATGAGTAAGTTGCCTTTCATCTCTACTGAATGGGTTGGTTAAGAGGACGGTCACTTTCCCTGGTGGCCCCCGTTGCCCTGCAGCTTTTTTTCTAGGCGAAATGCCTGTCTTTTGCCTACTTATCTATAGGAAATCTCGTTTTATTCGCTTGCTTTTGGAAAGTCGCGGCACTCTGGGATATGGCGCGGGGGGGGGGAGAGATGTTTATTCTTATCCCGGATTAGCAATGGCCTATACTCTTTTTTTCCCCCCATGTGTATGTTTTATATTTCGAGTAAAGTGTGGGAGCTTCTTCATCCTGTAGGAAACTGGCCCTGAGTTTTAATTGGATGAGTCAGTCAGTATAAATATTGTTAAACCTTCCCCTGAAGCTTAATTTTATAATGAGCTGTTAAGACTTTTTCTCCATTAACTAGAAATTGGAATAAAGAGGAGGTTTAACATATTTACAATAATCGATTTCTAATCGGAAGTTAGCCCCTTGAGTTCATTCCCAGATGAGCGGTTTTTAGTATTAAACCATTCAAGGGTTTGCAGAATAGCAATTTTCAAAACATTTGTTGAGAGCAAAGTGCCACATCTCTTATATATTAAAAAAAAATTGGAAAGCACGCTAGCCTTGTCACAGATCTTGAACTTGCCCAATTCTTTTAGGCAATGAACAGTGTTGACATTACCTATGACACCTACCTTTTTAAATAGTTACTGTTATTTTAAGGAATGAATATCATTTATTGGATATAGTTCGAATTATGAAAAAGCATTCTTCCGGTAACGGTAATTCTCCCCCCCTCCTCCCCAAATGTCTGCGGTAGTTAAATGTTAAACATAATTCTTGGGTTTGGGTGGGGAAGGGACACTTGTCACTTGCAGATGTTCTTCCGAATAAAACAATAATCCTTTAAGATGTGTCAGTCAGAACCTTCTTCTTTTGTTAATTATGTGCTTTATTCTTAAACTGAAACGACAGGGGATTGAACCTAGACTGCAATAGACAAAGTACAAAACATTGTACCCAGCTAGTTGATAAGGTAAAATGTTGCAATACTGCTAGAACTGCGAGGAAAGCAGCCGCCGCCGCCATATTTTCTTTTTTGTGAATTGTTCTAATTTGCATACCACAGTTTTCATTCATAAAAAAATAATTAAACCTTCGCCACGTTTGCCATTGCTGGTGCTGCTTGACAGGGAGTGGACTTTTTGTAGAATAGTAGAAAAAGATAATTAATCGGTACAAGAGTTAGGATTCTCTGGTTTTTTGTGTTGAAAAATGCTGCTTCTCTGGTTGTTGACACTGTTATGTGGGAAATATCAGCTAGGGAAGTGCTGGGAGCACGTGATCCACTCCATTCATAAAATACCTGGCTGGCCATTCACAATGCAGTGCACTGTCTACATGGAGCAATTTCCAGATCAAACCTGATTTTTATTTATTTATTTATTTATTTTTTTGAGGAAGATAATACATCTTACTATGTACATCAGCATTACTTTTTCTGGAAAGTAGTATGCTTTGAAAAGAAAAATGAAGGGAATTTCAGTAAAACAGTAATGCCACTGGGGGTTGCTGCTCTTGATTTTAAAGTGCAGAATATTCAGAATATAAGCATAAATGTTTTGACCAACACTTGAAATTCTGGGATAGAAAAACGATTATAATGTAAAATATGCTGTTGAAAAGATTTTTTGTTAGTGGCACATTTATTCTTCTTTTGTTCTTACAACATACAGATGTACCATAGCAGAAGAAAATGCTAGAAGATCCTGTTTTGGTTGTTGTCAGATTGGATACCTTCATGTGTCATTAGTTTGTTGATCATATCCTTGTTATTCTGCTGATTCTTCAGAATATTGTTGTTGTTAGTTGCGAAGTCGTGTCCGACCCATCGGGACCCCATGGACAACGTTCCTCCAGGCCTTCCTGTCCTCTACCATCCCCCGGAGTCCATTTAAGCTCACGCGGACTGCTTCAGTTGACTCTATCCAGCCACCTCATTCTCTTCAGAATATATTATAGTTAAAAGTGCTATAGGTTGTTAGTTGTTATTCCATCCATACTTAAAAAGATTGCTTCCCCCCCCCCCGAAATGTGGCAATCAATGATTGTAGTTAATACTAATTCACATAAATTTTGTATTCCAAAGCTCATATTCTATTGAATTGCACATATCTATATTGTCCGCACTTTGTTTTTAAAATACATATCTATTATTAACCAATATTAAATATTCTAGTAGGCACAGTTTAGCAGAATTAGGTTCTAATATAATAAAAGCGTATGTGTATGTGCACACATACACACTTCATCCAAATAATTCGCCATGTATAGCCAGTAATATTTTCCAGTGAGCATATTTTTTATTTTTACTTTTCTGGCTATTTATTTATAGTTATACGAGGTTTTTTTTTTTAAACAACAGAGAACTGCCAGAGTATTTTACTCAGCCAGAGAAAGCATTTTATGGTTGAATAATGCTGTGCATTATGTGAACAGAATTGACAAATACTTGCTAATTCAAGCTTGCATTGTTTGTTTAAATATCCAGATCATAGCAGTTTTTTTTTAAAAAAAAATACTGCTTGCTTTAAAGGATCATACTACTGGCAGTTTTCGTAGTATTCTGCCATTGGATTCATTAGAAGCTAATATTTTTCCATAAACTGCACATCAACTAAATACTTTTGCTTATGAAGTTAAAATGGGACTATTGATTTTGAATAACTGATATTGTGAAGGCCATTTTAGGAAAAGTATTTTAAATTATAAATCCATCTTAGCACACCTTTAACCGGTTTCTTTTTAGTTTTCACTTCAAGCTGTCCCAAAGTACCATCCTAATTCATTCAGACTTTATTCCTAAAAACCATTTTATTACCAAAGTATAGTATTCTTAGGTTATGAATGAGAGGGTAAAATTGTAACTGTTTCCCCCCTATTCTTTCAGCAAATATCCTGAAACTGACTGTTTTGTTGTCTTGTTCTCACATAAACCTGGTTGTGTACTGTTAATCATATACAGTTGACAATTAGTGAAAGGACAGATCCTGCTCTCATTTCGATCGAGTTTGCTCTCTGACTTTGCAATGTGTCAGAAAGTCTTGACTTTATTATTAAGGGTCCGATATGCTTTGTTAACGTTACTTGGGGAAGATTTGGCTCAGAATCACGCAAGGGTCTGAGGGTAAATGAAAGAACTAAATATCTTAAAATGAGGACAGCTATTTGAATTGCTGTTGTAGGTTGGAACTAATGTAGCTTTGCCAGCTGCACCCCTGGGTTGATGGCCTACATATATGCGTCTTGATTTTACGATCCAGCTATTATTATGACATGACTTTCAAGAAGTGTTTATTGTACATTTACAGAAGAACTAAAATGTTGATATTGCAGACATTTCATTGAAAATGAAATTTAATCGACATTGACATTTTGTGTGTTCACTGGTTGTATGAAGTTTTAGATGATTTAAAATATAAAGATCTGAGTACTTAATAAAGTTTTTCCAATAATAAATAGCAGCATATGTATAAATCACATTTAATATACCGTGTTTCCCCGAAAATAAGACCCTGTCTTATATTTTTTTGAACCCTGAAATAAGCGCTTGGCCTTATTGCCATGCACTCAAAAGCCCGATTGGGCTTATTATCAGGGGATGTCTTATTTTGGGGAAAACAGGGTATCAGTATACCTTTTTTGTGATATAGACAAATGAAAAGTTCTATAATGGCAGTAAACACTCACCCATATATCCATATTGACTATTAATTTGCATTATATGGAGAGATAACTTGCTTAACTCTGTATCTTTATTTATAAAATTGATTGGGTATACATATACATTAAAAAAAATCAAACATTAGAATCTAAGGACATGTATAAGCCTAATATATAAAGAAAACTCAACCTTATGGTATGTATTGTTAATGCAGCTATTGCAAGTTGTCCTCAGAAAAAAGGTTTAGTCAATAAGTTGCAAAAAGAACATTTGCAATGAAAAGAACAGGAAAATTAGAAAGGAGGAAAGGTAAAAGATAAGTAGCACTAAAATCAGTATAAGCCGAAGGAAAAAATAAATGGGGATTATCTGTTAGCTTGAAGTAAGGAAACTGAGGCTATAAATTTAATGGCATCAATATATATCATTTCATGTAGTAATTATTGTAAAGGAACATTTATATTAGATGTGATAAATTTTAAAATTTCAACATCTTTGTAAATATTTAATTGGAAAAAACCCTGCTGAAGTTAGTACTGTGTTGTAAACATTTTTGCATCTGAAAAACACCTAAATACAATTTTTAAGAATATTTGGTATTTATAAATTTGGCATTCAAAGCAGAGTTCAGCTACAGGATGAAAACAATGACATTCCGACATAAACCCCATTTATTTTTACTATTTTTTATTTGAAATGTGCTTTCCTTGCATTATAGTAGCTCTCGAAACCCCTCAAGACTTTACATGGGATCATTTTTTCCCCCTGATATTGATAAGAGTCTTATGAATACCTTCTATAAAGGTATAAAATAGGAAATAGTAACTTAACCAACATTTAAATATTTCTTCTTTTTTAAAATGGAAAAGAGTAGCTAGAGTGGTGACACAGCCCAGTATGATTTCAATTGCCATGGGAGATGCAATTCCAAATATCTCTTAACAACACTGAATATTGTAATGTTTACTTTTAAATATTGATAGGACTGTGCATTAAGTCTGCAGTTTTACTTAAATTTGTAGTACAGGTAGTCCTCCAGTTGTGACCACAATTGAGCCTAAAATTTATGTTGCTAAGTGAAACATTTCTTAAGTGAGTTTGCTCCACTTTACGACTTTTCTTGCCATATTTGTTAAGTGAATCATTGCATATGTTAAGTTAATAACATGGTTGTTAAGTGAATCTGGATTCCTCATTGCTTGTCAGAAGGTTGCAAAAGCTGATCACATGACCCCAGGACACTGCAACCTTCATAAATAGGAACCACTTGCCAAGCATCTAGATTTTGATCACGTGACCATGGGGATGCTGCAGTGGTTGTAAGTGTGAAAAATGGTCGTGTCACTTTTTTTCAGCACCGTTGTAACTTTGAACAGTCACTAAATGAACTGTTGTATGTCGAGGACTACCTGTATAAATAAAGGACTGATTCAATTCAAATGAAAGTAAATTCAAATCTTTATCAAGTCAAGTTTAATTCCTAGTGACAAGAAGTGTGGAAAGAACCCAAAATAGGCATTTCACAGTGTTACATGCTTCACATGTTGCATACTTCTACTTCACGTGAATACTTTTGGATGCCTTGCACAGCAAAGCATAATCCTGACAACAGAGACATAGCCATGTTGTCTTTTTGATGGGATGATGGAAGTGGTTTGCCATTACCTGCCTGCAGGATGTTTTTACCAATCTTGTCAACTTCGTAAGGATTTTGTAATAGTCTCCCATTCAGACATTAATCTTGTGTGACCCTGCTTAACTGTTTCAGGATCACCCAAGATTGCCCTAGTACTGCTATTTGCTGAAACTGAAGGATACTCATCCTCATTGAAATTAAAATAAAAGAATTGGGGAAAACCGTTTCTATTAGTCTTTAGTTTCTTAGAGCAAGTTTAATAAATAAAAGCAAAGAGCAAAATGCTCTTATTTCAATCTGTCATGTTTAAAACATTCTGGCTCGTTAAAAGGAATTCAAATAAATAATTTTTAAAAAAGCATGAATTTGCCATTATTGATCCTTTGAGTGTAATCACTAAAATAACTGTTGCATAAGTCTTTCATTCAGGTTTTTATTTAGACCATCGGCTTTTTATTTATTAAAAAAATATTAATAAAAATAATCATGATCAGAATGTCTGTTGCTAAGCAATGCTGTCGTAAAGTGTGCAATCATGTTACTGTGTTGCTTAGCAACGACAGTCTCCATTTCCACTGTTAAATGAATCCCACTGATCATTAGGTGGAAATCCAACCCGAGCCATTCCCAGCTTGGTTTCTCTCAACTCTGAGCCTGGGTAAGGTAAGGGACTGCCTTGTCTGCTCCTCCTCCATTCCCCCCACCTGCCTGTATCCCTCCCATCTCTTTCCTTTTGGTTGACTGACACAGCAGTACCCTTCAGTGGTGGCAGCACAGGGTCTTCAGCACTCTTTTTGATGACACGATGGAAGTGGTTTGCCATTACCTTCCTGCAGGATGTTGGCCACCATTGTTTCTGGGCCTCTACTTCAGCCCCAATGCTGCTGCCATGGAGAGTATCTTAAGTCCTGTGCTGTAGCACCTGTCACAACACAAAGCGCCCCACCACACTGCACTTCACCAACCTTGCTGCACCCAGCTGATCTTTATCATAGCAATAGCACTTAGACTTATATACCGCTTTACAGTGCTTTACAGCCCTCTCTAAGCGGTTCACAGAGTCAGCATATTGCCCCCAACAATCTGGGTCCTCATTTTACCCACCTCGGAAGGATGGAAGGCTGAGTCAACCTTGAGCCGGTGAGATTTGAACCGCTGAACTGCTGAACAGTCAGCTGAAGTAGCCTGCAGTACTGCACTCTAACCACTGCGCCACCTCGGCTCTCGCCACCTCGGATCATCTTCTCAAAGCATCATGAGCATGAAATGCACGAATTGGAGAACAGAGGATGTGGCCTTTTTCAAAAACCTTCCAAAGCATTGTGAGAATGGTGCATGTGATTTGGAAAATTCTCCAAACGTTATTTGGGCAACGGTGTGAGCAGTCTTGGGAAGAAGGCCTGACATAGCCGTCAGCTGTTTCACATGGGGCCAGGCTTGCCAGCAGTGGGAGAACGACGGTAAAGGGCAGCAGGGCCTGAGGAGGTGGTGGAGGCTTGGCGCTGCGGCACTGGGATAGATGGCTGCAGCACAGAGCTCCTTGGTGGAGCTGAGGCTGAAGTAGAGGCCTGGGGCTGTGTTGGTGAGCTGAGACTATTGAAGGCCATAGGCCTTTAGTTCAGCCTCAGTTTGCTGTTTCAGACAAAGAGTGCCACTGTACAGGGCATCCAGAGATGGGGAGGAGATAGGTAGGTGGGATGAGTTGAAGTGCCCCTGCAGTTGTAAGTATGGGCGGGCTGCCAAGCACCCAAATTTTGTTCATTTGACCACAGGAGTGCGGCAACAACGGTAACTTCGTAGGTACTCTTTGTTCAGCACCACTGTAACTTCAAACGGTTGCTGAACAAACAGTCATTAAGTTAAGTGAGGACTACCTATACTTCTATCTTCTTTGGCTAGAAATAGGATCCATTTCTATTCCTTTGGATAGAAATAGAATCCATTTTTATCAATGGATGGAAACTAATCAAGGAGAGAAGCAACCTGGAATTAAGGAGAGACTTCCTAACAGTGGAAACAATTAACCAGTGGAACAGCTTGCCTTCAGAAGTTATGGGTGCTTCATCACTGGAGGTTTTTAAGAGGAGACTGGACAGTCACTTGTCTGAAATGGTATAGGATCTCTTGCTTGAGCAGGGGATTGGACTAGAAGACCTCCAAAGTCCCTTCCAGCTCTATTCTGATTGATTAAAAAAACAAGATTCTCTAAATTATCAGTTTCCTTGCCACAGTGAATTGACAGACATGATTTATTTTCATTTTAGCCACTATAACTTAATGACATAACAAGATTATTTTTATTGTTGGAAACTATATTTTGCCGTCTTTCTTGTTTGATGCCACAAATAATTTAGCTGGAGTTACTGTCTTGTGAAAACTGCTTTAATTAGAACAATCTTACTTTTTTAGGTCTAGATTTCAGCTAAATTAATAAGGTAAGTTTCCATATTTTAAAAAAGGGATAGCAAAAATAATCTGGGGGAAAATAAATTTATCAGTGTCAGGTGATTTTTGCATGCTAAATAAAAGGCACTTGCCACAGTTTATTGGACTTTTGATATTCCAACTATCTAGCAAGGGTTGCTAAAATTCTGTGCTAAAATAATTTTGTCATTGAAATATGGATTCTCCTATTTTAAGAATGATTGATCATCTTATACCTTGTCCTTCAAATCCAGGACTATGAGCAAGGTTGCATTCAGCCATAATGAAAAACTAAATTCTGAACGCGATTAACAGTCTGAATCTGAAGCCTATCTCCATGTTTCATAAATGAACTGAAGTATGCCATTTCATTCCTTATATCATCAGCTTAAACATCTTTTTTTCAAAGCCGAACCGCACACACCTATAAATGCTCACCCAATGTTACTATGGCAATGGAAACATTTCTGCATACTTAACAAGCCCAAAGTCAGGTAATAGAGGCTTTGCGAAAATAAGTTCAGTTAAGTATTTGCCTAGGGCATTGAAAAATAAAGTTGCTCATAAAAGCTACTTATCAAAACAAAAAACCCCAGTAGATTTAATAATTTTTTTTTATAGTTTGGGCAGTCCTCTGATCTGCTAACAATATTATTAAGATTGGAGATTTCTCAGCAAACAACAGAGGTAAAGATATTGCTGCAGAATGACAATTTCTTTGTTAAGAGGGTATTTGTTTGTTTGTTTGTTTGTTTGTTTGTTTGTTTGTTTGTTTATTTATTGTATTTCTATGCCACCCAACTCCCAAAGGACTCTGGGCGGCTTACAACAAGGTATAGAAAATACATGGGTCAACATGGGTCAACATGGAAAATACATTGTGCAACATGGGTCATACTGCATACAGTAACAAGATTAAATGCAATTCAGCTATCAAAAGTTGAATTACAGTTACATTCAATAAGAAGTATTTTCATTTCTGTCTATTTGCATGAACAAGCTTTGTACAACGTGTGGTTTTAAACCAAGGGCAGTAGCATTTTTTTTTCCTTTTGATATTTACCAAGACTTTATTGCTGCCTGTAGCTAAATATATTTCCAGGAAATTCATCAATCATTTTATTAGAGCCTCCTATTTTAAAAGAAGTGCTTGTTTTATAATGAAGTCTGACCTTGATGAGAGCTAACCTTGGTTCATTAGTAACCAGATGTAATGTGTTGACCTGTTTGCTCTGGGGATCATGCTGCAGAATTCATTTTAGCAGGGCAGCAGGGGGCTCCTTATCAAGGGATCCTAAAGTCCAACCAAGATTCAAGGGAATTACTTTATTATTTCCTCCCCTACTGGTGCTTTCTGCTTTTAAACTTATTCTGTAGAAACCAGTGTGTGGCAAACTAAATAGCAGGCTTGCAGTATCTTTTGGCTATTTCTAATCCCCGTCAGAGGCCCATTTCTCCCTATCAGAATTAGTAGCAGCAAAGCTTGCTATAGGAAGGCCTGTAGTACTGCATCTCTAGTCACCAGTCCTGGATAAAGTTCATAGTAACTTGGCAATATCTTCCCCGGGAACTTTCTTTTTGCTTTCATGATTGGAAATGAGACTTGGGGAGGGTTCTCAGGATTGTTTTTTTCAACAGGCATTGAGAGATTGATATGCTAAAGGGTTTCTGGTTAATAACAATAGCAATATGCTGACTCTGTGAACCGCTTAGAGAGGGCTGTAAAGCACTATAAAGCGGTATATAAGTCTAAGTGCTATTGCTATTGCTATAGTTGCAGGGGTTGGAGATGGATTCATTGGTTGTATGTTCTTATTCAGTGTGAAGGTGTGTAGTAAGGGCTAGTTCAGCTATTGCTGGCCCTTGAACAAATTGCAATTGCCTGTGTTTCCTTATTGCCATGTAAAGGATTTGTCTCAATATTGATAGGATGAGTGTGTTCAACATTTTGGACTAAGCATTCAAACTGTGAAACTCTTGCAAAAGGTCCAAGCTTTATAGTAGTGAGAGAACATTTATGTCGCTGTCTTGTCTCTACTAAATTTGAGTAATCAATGAACGGAGAAGTATTTCAAATGTAAACAGACATTCTGCAAAGGTAGCTGTAAAACTTTATTGATTGCTCTTACTCACTGAACTGCATTAATCCAGGCATTTCCTTGCCCTGGAAACCTCAGCACTGAATAAAAACACTATGCTAAAATGCTAAGATTTTACACGGCATTTGAATGGGTTTATCTGTACATAATCCTGCTTTGTTCCTATCCCTGTTCCTTTTGGCCATTGTAGGGGCTTCCTGTTTCCCCCCCCATCTCTATCATTCATTACATGTGTTGGGTGAAGGCAGTTCCTGTTGAATATTTGCTTTTCTTCTGGCAATCACTTCCTGGTTTTGTTCATGCTGCATTTTATCAACTCTTTTATCACTGGAATACAATTTTATGGCTAAATTTATGGTGGCCTTTAAAGTCTATTATATAATATATGTTAGACAATATATGTACTATATTTTAAGACCACAAAACTGATGATCTGCCCTGTACTGTGCAAATGTAGTACAATAATTCTGCCTTAGTTTTATGAATGAACTGTTTTTGTTAAATTATTTCCTAATGAAGGTGATTTCTATTTTCTAGTACTCTGGTTTATAGTGCAGATCATATATCTGTGCCATGAAATAAAAATGCAGCAATATCACATAAAATAAATCTTAAGTCTTGTAACTTACATTTAACTAACTATATTAAAAATGGAAATCCAGAATTGCTAATATTTTACATGTGGATTGATGCTGAAAAGTTATGTTTAAATAAAATATACTACAGTACATGTTTTAAGAAGTATTTTGGTATGTTTTCCCCTACTAAATTCACATCATTAAATATACTATTAAAATCTACTCAGTTTGTGAAATGGAAATACATTTTGATTTTTAATTGTGTTGTTCTTATTTCAGTTAGGCATATTCCATTCAAATCAGACATAATAGTTCTGAAGTTCAGTTTCAATTTTAATTCTTTGAAAATGGGTATTTATTTATTTATTTATTTATATATTTATTTATTTATTTATTTATTTATTGAATTTATATTGCCGCCTATTCTCCCATGGCGACTCAAGGCGGCTTACAGAATATAAAACCACATTTAAAACAATAAAAACTAACAAAAAGAATCAAATAAATTAATATAGTACAATATAACAAATATCACCTCCCACCCCCCGACCTGGCGACAGCAGATCACACAAGCCATTTAATGGGCTCCATCCCGCTCTGGGTTCCCCAGGCCCGCTGGCAGAACCAGGCCTTCAGCGCCTTCCGGAAGAATATTAGAGTGGGGGCCATTCTAATCTCCGGGAGAATGATGTTCCAGAGAGAGGGAGCCACCACGGAGAAGGCCCTTTTGGGTCCTACCAGGTGTATCTGGTATCTTGGTGGGACCCACAACATTCCCTGCCTCCCCGCTCTGACGGGTCGGGTAGATGTGACCGGCAAGAGATGGTCCCTCAGATAACCTGGTCCCAAGCCATGAAGGGCTTTAAAGGTGACAACCAGCACCTTGAATTGCACCCGGAAGCAAATCAGCAACCAGTGCAGCTCCCTCAGGAGAGGTGATACATGTGTACACCGGGGTCTGCACAAAACCATGCGGGCCGCTGCATTTTGCACCAACTGGAGCTTCTGGATGCTCTTCAAGGGCAGCCCCATGTAGAGCGCGTTGCAATAGTCAAGACGGGAAGTGACTAGGGCATGAGTGACTGAGTAGGGACTGTTGGTCCAGGAAAGGATGCACACAAATAGAAAGTGGTGATTGAACTAACCCCTCCAATCATTTGTATTTTTTTAAAAAAAATAAAACTACATAAACTATACACATTTTCATTCAGCTGTTCCTATCTAGCAATTGGCACTGGTATTAGGATATTTAATCGAATGCACACACCATTGTATCCTACACATACAGCCACAGATATAAGAAAACAATATTATGGAACGCCCCTATTTAGAAAAAAGTAAAGTGAAGATTACATTGAAAGAGGAATGTATTCTATCAATTCCTGATTTAAAAAACTGATTTTTAGGATTTTAGATATTAAGGTTGTAGAAAAGCACATATATTATAAATTACCCCAGCTTTGCATAGTTCTGCATAATATAATCTTAATATTAAACAAGTTGATGACAATAAACAAAATATTTTTTTCAACAACAATCTTTTAAATTTATATTTTCAGCTTTAGCAGAATACAGAAGATTGCAGATACAATATCTCAATATCTCTCCTGGGATTTCTCTACTAGAATCGTATCTGTCCCACATGCTCTGATAAGATACTTTGAGTTCCCTCTTTGAAGCAACATACAAACTTCCTCTGGAGCTATGACTAAGGTGTAGTTCTCACCTAGAGGGGTTTAATGTGTTTTGTGGGTTCCCTAGTACCCATCACTTTTATTTGTTATGGTTTAAATTATATTTTTTGTTTCTTATCACCCATATTAAATAATTCTGTTTTAAAAACCCAATGTTTGTCTAGAACAGGGGTTCTCAACCTGTGGGTCGCGACCCCTTTGGGGGTCGAACGACCCTTTGACAGGGGTCGCCTAAGACCATCGGAAAACACATATTTCCGATGGTCTTAGGAACCAAGACACTGCATTATCGCACCAAAGGGTTGCGGCGTGATGACATCGCGCCAAAGGGTCGCAGCATTAGGAAGGTTGAGAACCACTGGTCTAGAAGTATCCTTGTACAAAATGGCATCTAATCTTAGAGAATGAGATTTGGATTTTTCTTGGTATGCTTAGTTTAAGGAAGCAATTTGAAATGCCCCTGTTTTGTGAGTTGCAATCTCTCTGCAATCTGATTTTTGTTTGTCTTTTGTTTCTTCTTACAGAATGAAAAACAATAAGTCATATTGATTTTATGGTTTGTCAGTTACTGGTACACAAATGCAAAATGGAATAAAACAGTTCATAGAACTTTTTTATGTCTTATGCAGTCTTTTCCATAATTGGTTCAAATGAGCTGCTGAGTAAGTGGATTCTTAAAATGCACTGAATTTGTAATCTATCAGTCTACATGAGAAATATGTGGCTGAGTTACTACAACAGGTAGCTCTGGTAAGGTTTGTTTTCTTTAGCTTCATATTTGTATTGCCCATCATTGTGTGCACTGAGTCCAGACAATTATAATTCATTCAAAAAAAAACCATGGTTATTTTATTATATCTATGATTCATAAAAGTATTCATGGAGCTACAGTATGGTTAAACAATAACTTAGTATGCGTGAGAACTCAGACTGTGAAATGATTTCTGACAAAATACCATATATGTGTGTTATATTGCTGATACTACTGTTACAACATCACTTGTAGGAGAGATCTGCAAAATCGTTAATTTAAAAAAATATTGTCAATATTAGAGAAAAAGATACAAAATTGATCAAAAATGTAAGTTGCTGTGTTGTCCCACAAATGTATTTTGACTGCAAAAATGTGCATTCTTTAGCCTTTTTTGCCTGAGATCGATAGCCCCATGTTAATATTTATTAACTTTCTGGAATAATGCCTCATATCATCAAAGTTCTGCAAATTATTATTCAGATTAAGTTGGAATGCAATTTAATGTAGAATACTCTTCCTACAAGTTTCTTCCCCTGTCAGATTTCAGAAATGGGAATTCAAGTTATGGTTTCTATTTCCACGCAAATGCCACTTTTTATTCAAAAGTATCAAGAAATTCCAGAGCTGTTAGTTAGATTGAATGATTGAAGAAAAACCTCTAAAAAGTAATGTCATGCCTTTACTCTTCCGGGTTTCTGGTGCGCATGCGTGTGTGATGATCAGCTGGCATTTGTGCGTGCGGCAGTGCTGGAAACTGGAAGAACTGGTTTTCCATTTTCCTGCGTGATCATGCACACCGGCCAGCTGATTATCACGCGCACATGCGTGCCAGTAATCGGAAGACTAGCTGGCCGGTGCGCATTTGTGCGCCAGAAACTGGAAGTTCATTTTCGGGGGGGCGCATGCGCCCTGGGCAGCTCCTCTTCCAGGTTACAGCCTAGACGAGTGCATGCACGCGCACTCCCTTTTCAGCACTCTGTGCCAAAAAGGTTCACCATCACTGACATACTGTATAGTATATAGTAATCAGGAGCTGAGTTTGACTTATGAAACTTAATAGTTTAAAAGATAGCAATTGAAGCTCTGGTGGGAAAAAATAGAATTAAATTCCTTTAATTTAACTGGAGGTAAGTTGAAAATAATACTTCTGTTTTTAAATTACAGACAATAATGGAATTGAACCAGTGTATTATCAATAATAGAAATGTAGGGTAGAAGTTAGTGTCCCCACTTAGAAAAGTGAGTAGCAGGTATCAAATTCAGAAGAGCTGGCTTTCATCATTTTGAAATAATATACTTTACTATCTAAAGAACTTTCACCTATTCAGTAAAACCATGAAGTCCAAAGTAAAAAATTACCTAACAGCATCAGATGCTTCCATTAAATATTTGACAGTGAGTTAATAGACTATAATAGTTTGGGCACAAAGCACAAAGAAATTTTCAGTTTTTAAACATAGCCTCCCATAGAATAATATTTACATTGTAACTTGTATTATATAAAGTTGGCCTAATGCATATTTACCATATAGTATGAAGTCATGAGATTAAGATGCAGTGAGATTAAAATGTCAAATGTTCTGTAATGGTTAAAATGTTGCATTAAGACCAAAGAGATCTTGATTGAAGTCCAACTTCAGTCGTAGAGGTTATTCGTATACTCTTTTCAGTCCCTTCTATTTCACATGGTTATGGTTGCAGAGATAAAATGGAAACAGGGAATTGTTGTGTATGTTGTCTTGATCTCCTAAGTGAATAGTAGGATATAAATCAAATCTTTGGGTCTCTGGTGCAATTGTATCAGCCAATAGAAAAGGTTGCCTTTATACTTCTACCCTTCTGTGTTCTTCCAAATCTTCTCTAGTATCTCAAGCAGATTTTTGGGAGCAAACAAGAGGAGGAGGTATTGGGAAAATTCCACAATACCAAAGCATGTCTGTTCATGCAGTGTTGGATATAATACATAACTTTTAACATTTTGCAAAGTTGTAGGGTATTATGCGGACAATTATACATCTGATAGGTGATTGCTGCTGATTTTTAAAACCTTAGCAACTGGAAAGCCTAGTTCTCTTGCTGCAGAATGAATGTCTAGTTATTTGTTTAAATAAATAAGGAAAAGCCCACTGAAGTATTTGCACGCATGGTGGAGAGACAAGGGGGATAAATGTGCCTTGTTAATGATTTATTGTGTCTATATTAATAAGGTATGCAGATTTGATGAATGATGGAACCATAATTAAGCCCCCTTCAACTGGATTAAGTTTTAAGACATGAAAGTGTATTAGCACAAGTGAAGCTTTCCTTAAATCACCCCTAAAGCAGCGGTATGCCTTAGAAGAGTTATGCCACTGCTTAAGAAGTTTTCCCCAGCCTTCTGCATGTGTTGTGTGAACAGACGCTTTACTTTGCTGGTGATCCCAATGGAACTATTGTCTGGGCAAATTGTTGGGAATATTCTTCAAAGCAACAGCCTCAGCCTTCCAGAGACGTGATTGTTTTAACACTTTGAGGTTGTTTTATTTATGCTAATGCACTTTCTAAAGCACCACTTTTGAATGCTGTGCAGTTAAACATGCTCTTTTATTTCAGTCAGAATAACAGGCTACTTTTGAAACAAAAGATCTACCCATTATTTAATTTAATGGGTTCCAGATTTTTTTTTAATCTTGCCTTTATTATCTTTATAAATGACTCAACACAGCAAACATATCGAATATTCCTTCCTCCTCCTTTTTTCCCTGTAACAACTACCCAGTGAGGTGAGTTGGCCTGAGAGATAGTGACTGGCCCAAAGTTACCCAATTGGCTTTCATGGCTAAGGCAGGACGAGAATTCACAAGTCAGTTTCCTGGTTTCTAGACTGGTGCCTAACCACTAAACTAAACTAGTTGATCACCTTTTCTCCAAAAG
Organism: Thermophis baileyi; assembly: GCA_003457575.1. Lineage (NCBI taxonomy): Eukaryota > Metazoa > Chordata > Lepidosauria > Squamata > Dipsadidae > Thermophis > Thermophis baileyi. Next base: position 2,424,579 of record QLTV01001348.1, on the reverse strand, counting down.
CTCAGAGCAGTTTATTATATGGTAAAAGACATGTCCTTGTCTGTTTTGATGTATAAGTACCAAAGTATTTTAGAAATTGTGTTTTGTGTGATAAAATAACTAGGCACACATGGATAAAATAGAGTGTTCCTTCCCACTCCCTCCAACCTCTTGCAGCTGCTTTTGATTTAAATCAATAACTGGCTTCACACATTGTTCTGGTCCATAATGTTGTTTGGTTGCTTTAGATTTAGTGGTGATATGTGAACGCAGCTGTTGTTTGTAAGACATGATTTATGGTTCAGCATTAAGACCAGGCTACTAAAATTTGTTTAGGAAACCGTGGTTAATCTGATAGACTAACCTATCTGTGTTAATCTAACACTGCCAATAAATGAGGAGAAACCAACTAGATATCTTATATAGTTTCAGTATCAGGATTTACAAATACAGGTAGTCTCAGGGTAGAAAAGGGCCTGGGTGCCGACTGTTCGCAAATACTAGAGCTTTTCAGTATAACACCCTTGATCTAAAAGATTGATTCCACCTCCTGACTGCTATAATTTTCAGCTAAAGATAATGATATGGGAAATCTGAAAAGAGAATCTGCTAAATGGAAGCTAAAATGCTGAAATAAGTTGGGGGTAGTTTATATTCTGTATTTTTTAGAGACCCTCAGTGTGGTTTATTTTTAAAGCAGTCAAATGCAACAATAGAGGAACCTTGCAACAGCATAACCACTATAAATGGAATAGCATTAAAACAAAGTCAGAGGAGGCTGGATGGAACTGAGGGATCTCAATTAAAATAAATAAAATTCTTGATATCGGTGCTCAAAGATTTGCGTTTTGTTGCACATATTCAGATGCATATTATTTTCTACAACATGGTTGTCCAACATTTTTGCTTCCGTGGTCCGCATTGAGTGAAGAAGAATTGCCTTGGGTTGCATATATATAATAGATTTTATAGTTAATGTATATAAAGACACATAACGTTAAAAGTTTACAATCTTGTGGGGTTGCATTACTAGCTGTCAAGACCCACATGGGGCCCATGGGCCATGATATTTATATTTATATTTAATAAAATTTGTATGCCACCCAACTCCCGAAGGACTCTGGGTGGCTCACAACACATGAATAAAAAGACACCAATAAAAAACATGATAAGTACAATTTAAAAATATATCCATAAAACATTTACACATACATACATGGGCCAATCCATCGGTTATTGGCCCCAGGCCTGCCGGAAAAGCCAGGTCTTAACGGCTTTATGGAAAGCCAGTAAGGTGGGGGTAGTATGGATCCCGGGGGGAAGTTGGTTCCATAGAGTCGGTGCGGCTACAGAGAAGGCCCTCCCCCGCGGACCCGCCAGTCGACACTGTCTGGCTGACGGGACCTGAAGAAGGCCAGCCCTGTGCGACCTCACTGGTCGTCGGGAGGAGTGTGGGAGAAGGCGGTCACGCAGATAAACTGGTCCTGAGCCATGTAGGGCTTTA
>QLTV01001348.1:2408464-2422578 GCA_003457575.1 Thermophis baileyi | reverse complement strand
CATCCAGACCCTTACATCGTCCAGGCACCGGTCTATTACGTCCACTGCTTCACTGAATTGACGAGGGGTGGAGATATACAGCTGGGTGTCATCAGCGTATTGTTGGAACCTCACCCCATGCCGTTGGATGATCTCACACAGTGGTTTCATGTAGATATTAAATAAGAGGGGAGAGAGGACCGAACCCTGAGGCACCCCGCACTCAAGAGGCCTAGGGGTCGACCTTTGCCCCCCTCCCAACACCGACTGTGATCGATCAGAGAGGTAGGAGGAGAACCACCGCAAAACGGTGCCACCCACTCCCAGCTCCCTTAGTCGACACAGAAGGATACTGTGGTCGACGGTATCGAAAGCAGCTGAGAGGTCAAGCAGCACCAAGATGGAGGAAAAACCTCCATCTCGGGCTCGCCAGAGATCATCCATCAGCGCGACCAAAGCAATTTCCGTGCTATAACCGGGCCTGAAATGAGTTGGACATGCCTTTCTAAAATATTTTCTATGTTACTTATGGAAAAGATTCTATGTCCTGACATGCTACACATATTAGTGGAAAAATATTGTTTATATGTGTCTATGTTGCTTTTACATTTGATAGTGATATTCATTGCTGCTTTATAAAAGTTAATTGAGAAAGTCCTATTCTCCATCTAGGTGGAGACAGCATCCAGGAATGGGTTAACTCCATCTGTAATCCGATAGGACTGAGTCTGCAGAGTGAAATGACACGCCTCCTCCGCTTGCTTCCCCAGCTTTTAGACTCAGTCGTAGCCTGGACCAGATGTGTTGCAGAGTTATCCTATTCTTGAATCTGATTTTCAAACTAATTACAACTTCTTCGGATCGCAGCGGCTCTCAGCTTGGCTGATCAAGATGCTCTCCTTTCCAGCGTGAAGGGCTCTTGCCTGATCCTGCTGAAGGCCACATGGGTGGCGGTTAGACTGTCGGCTGACAGGGCAGCGCTCACGAGCCTGGCTCCGAAACGCTGACCCTCGGGCTCCATTTACTCAGCCCTGCGGCCTGATTGCTCCTAACTGCCGGACAGCAGCGAGATTTGGCAGCGCACACAAGCCTGACTCCGCAGCGCTAGCCGAGGCTCATCTCTACTGCGCCATTGCAGCAGCGCGAAGCAGAAAGGACGGGGTGCCATTTTGATTCAGCTGTGGGGTACGTTTTTAGCCCACGCCGCATGCCCACGCCCAGGACCAGTGTCACAACCCCCGATAGCTTCAGGAGGCAATTTAGCCCCTGCCCACACTCCGGACATGTTAATCAGCGCCTTCTCTTACCAGTGCTTGCAGCAGCAGGGCCCATTCGGGCGAGACCGCATGCTCCGGCCAAACTAAAATGGCGGATGCCATGGCGACGATGCAGCCCTCGTGGCAGACAGCCCGGGGCCATCTTCGGGCAGCAGCAATATCGCAGGGCCTTCTAGGACCCGATCCTCTAAAAGAAAAGATGATCCGAAGCCTCGCTCAAGCAAAAAGGCTTCTAAGGCTGCTGAGAAGGAGGCCAAACAACGGCACAAGGCCATTGAAAGGGTGATTGCCAAGGCCTAGAGGGATTCGGCCAGGAGGACAAGTGGTCCTCAGGAAGGCCATCCAGCCTGCTCCTCCTCTTCTGCTTTACAGCTGTTGGAGCCACCTGTTATTGCTGGAGCTCCTCAAACGGCAGCATGATCTCCAGATGACACCAGGGATCAACCTTTGACCTTGCCCGGCAACAGTGAGTTGTTATTCGGCTCCATGCCAGCCCCTAGGGGCCCCCCTCCTTCCTGGGAGCTTCCTGCACATCAGAGGTCTTCCTCGGCTGAGGCAACCTTTACTCCCACCGCTGTAGGCCTCCGCTCAGATGAGCAGTCAGAGCCTATAATCCCGACCAGTATGGTCTCCGAGGCCATCAGACAAGCGATTGCAGCCGGATTACAGCAGAGTGGGACTTCAGCGATAGATTCCTCCAGGGCCCACGGGTATTATCAAGGGGTCCATTTTGCGGGGAGGCTCTTCCTCCTAAGGATCAGGCCTACTCTCCTGCTTCTTCCAGCCAGGCATCCCTTTCCGGGGACGATATGCAACGTGACCTGGATTTATCTGATGATGAAGGCCTAATGCCTGATATACCTGCCTTTGTTGGCCTATTTAGGCCCCCTCTATTTATATCATTGCTTTTCAAATCTAAGAATACCATGAGGCTGGGTACCACCCAGACTCCTCAGGATGCTGATCCAGGATCTGGCAGATACGCTTTTTGCAGAGCCAACTATTGAGATAGAGGAGGTTCCCGATCCCAGGTTATTACTGGACGTAGTGCAGAGGCAGTGGGCCTCACCTGGAACGGATCTCAATCCTAGCAGTCTCGACAGGCGCTTTTATAATATGGGCCCAGACCTCTCTAAGGTGCTCCAAGTCCCATCTGTGGATGCTCCGGTTGCAGCGTTATCTTCACCTTCCCTAGTGACAGGTTCCCTGGCAGAATCCCTCCGTCCGGAAGACAAAAGATGGAGCAAACATTGGTAAAAGCTCACCAAGCGGCCGCCTGGGCGATTAAGGCCTCCACATCGGCCTCTTTCTTTAACAGAGCTTCACTACTATGGTTGAGGCAGTTGCAGGAAAGGCTCCCAGCTGCAAACACGAGGTCCTATCAGGATCTCAACAAAATTATGGTGGCAATGGAATTCTCAGTGGATGCCACTAAATGTGGCAAGATTCGCAGCCGAGTCCATCGGCTCGTCCATAGCATCCTGACGTCTCCTGTGGCTTCGCCAGTGGCAAGCAGATGCCAGGAATAAATGGAGACTGGCATCAGCCCCGTATTCCGGGGATCAGCTGTTTGGAGCTTCCCTGGAGCCCATTCTAGTAGAGTCCAGGGACAAGCACAAGGTCCTGCCGTCCATGTCTCGGAGGGCCGATTCTCGCCCATTCCCTTATTTTCGCCCCTCTTCATATCGAGGGCCAGACAGTGGTTTTGGGCTGCCTAGGTCTCAGAGGCCTTTCCCCCCCCCCCAGGAAAGGACAGCATCAGGACAGGCAGGGCAGGCAAGGATACCCTCCCAAATGGTCCTTTCGAGGTGGGAGGGGTCGCTCCTTTTGACGCTCGAGGTGACTGCTCGTCCAGCCCTCCCATTGGGAGTCGCTTGGCGTTCTTTGCCAGCCAATGGGAGGACACCACTGAGGACGCATGGAACTCCAGGGAGACAGTGAGGTCAGGCCTCTCCCTGGAGTTCCTCTCCACCCCCCTGAAGTTTTTCATCTGATGTCCTGTATCAAAGGACCGGACAAAGCGGCTCCTCATGGAATCGGCCATAAAACACCTTTTGGAGATTCAGGCCATCCGGTTCCAGAGGAGCAGAGAGGACAGGGGTTCTACTCCCTACTGTTCATAATCCAGAAAGCCTCGGGGGGTGGGTGGAGGGCAATTCTCGATCTCAAGACCTTGAACCGTCGCATTGTTTACCGACGGTTCAAAATGCAGTCGCTTCAGACCATCTTAGCATCAGAAAGGGTGACTTCCTCACGTCGGTGGATCTGACGGAAGCGTACCAGGTTCCCATCCTTCCAGTATGCAGGGAAACACTATCAATACTGGGCGCTACCGTTTGGCCTGTCCTCCGCCCCAAGAGTATTTACCAAGCTGATGGCCGCTCTGGCGGGCCATCTCCGGACTCTTCCCATAAGGCTCCAGTTCTATCTGGACGACATACTCATTCAGTCTGGCTCAGAACAACAGGCAAGGAGGGACCTGAATGTCACCATATAGGTCCTACAGGCCCACGGCTTCTCCATAAACACGGCCAAAAGCCACTTAGTTCCATCGACTCGACTGCTTCATTTGGGGGCAGTCATCGACACGGTGGAGTCCAAAGTGTACCTATCCCAGGAGCGCCAGTCCAGTCTAAGAGAGCTGGCACTCTGCATCAGGAGAGAACGTACCATCCCACTACTCTTTCTATCCCAGCTCCTGGGAAAGATGGTGTCGTGTATTTCTATCACCCCATGGGCACAACTCCACAGCAGGAAGCTGCAGTGGTTCCTCCTTCCGTACCAGAGGTCAGGCAAGAGCAGTACACAAATCAGGGTTCAGGTCCCACCAGAGGTGATCCGATCTCTCAAATGGTGGACATCCGAGGCCGTATCCCAGGGCTGCCAATTCAGAGAACCACAACGCCTGACTCTTACAACCGATGCCAGCCTTTTTGGCTGGGGAGCTCACCTCCAGTCCCACATGGCCCAGGGACAGTGGACTCAGGAGGATCTGAGCCACGACATCAGTTGGTTGGAGCTCTGGGCGATCCGCCTGGCCCTCAGGAAATTTGAGGACGTGGTCTCAGGCTGAGACATTTTAGTCTTGACAGACAACGTGGCTGCCAAGGTGCACATAAACCGCCTGGGAGGGACCCACTCCAGACATGTAGGAAGCCAAGCAACTGGGCCCCTGGGTGGAGATCCACCTGCGGTTCATACGGGCAGCACACATATCAGGAGTAGCCAACACACAGGCGGACTGGCTCAGCCGTGCTTCAGTGGACCATGCGGAGTGGCGTCTACATCCATCACTGTTCTGGGAACTGATGGTACGTTTTGGCCTCCCGACAGTCGACCTGTTTGCCACTCAAGACAACTATCAACTCCCATGATTCTTTGCCAGATTTGCGACGCCAGGGGCAGAGGGGATCGATGCACTGCGCAGTCCATGGCCCCCAGGACTTCTGTACACATTCCCTCCTCTTCCACTCATTCCGAAGGTCATCAGGAAACTGCTGGAGGAGGGAGCGGAACTTCTACTGCTGGCCCCCCATTGGCCCAGGAGGCCTTGGTTCGCAGACCTGGTGAACCTATCCATGGCTCAACCCTGGAGAATCCTTCAGAGCAGGGTCACCCTCAGCTAGGGGGTGTTGGTCCACCTGGACCCCCTGTGGTTCCAACTGACTGCCTGGCGCTTGAGCGGAGCCTTCTGAGTGGGGACAACTTTTCTGCCAGGGTTATCAAGACAATTCAGGCCTTGTGCAGAACTTCGACCAACCGTATATACAACGCCACATGGAAGGCCTTTTGTGGGTGGTGTGCAAGAGGGGAATTGTCCTCTATGGATGTTTCCATAGCCCAGATCCTGGAGTTCCTCCAAGAGGGCCTCGATAATGGGCTATCTCCGAACACTATCTGAGACAGGTGCTGCCCTTTCTTCCATTTTGACATGCGAGGCATTGGAGTCCATCTCCCAACACCCTGTGGTTCGTCAGTTTCTCAGGGGTGCAACCAACCTCAGGCCCCCGGTTATTCATAGGTTCCCCACATGGGACTTCACCAAGGTTCTGAACTCCCTTACCCGGGGTCCCTTCAAACCTTTGAGAGAAGCCAGCCTGCGCTATCTTACGTATAAAGTGACATTCCTAGTGGCCATAACATCGGCCAGACGAATCTCAGAACTGGCGGCTCTGTCGATTCGGTAGGACCTTTGTGTGTTCCACTCTGTCTGGGTGGTTTTGAGGCTGGACCCTACATTCATCCCCAAGGTGAACACTTGGTTCCACAGGGCACAGGAACTGGTGCTGCTGAACTTCTGTCCTGAGCCAGCCCATCGCTTAGAACGTAGGTGGCATACCTTGGATGTTTGCAGGGCCCTCCGCATCTACGTCTGAAGGACTTTCTCCATGCGGAGGACAGAATCTCTATTTGTCTCCTTCCAGCTGGCCATGCTGGGCAACAGAGTCATCCCGTCAACATTGGGCCGGTGGATCAAGGCGTGTATTGCCAAAGCTTACGAGACACAGGCATTACTGCTTCCAAGAAACATCACCGCACATTCCACTAGAAGCGCAGTCACCACAGCAGTGTGGGCAACTCAAACATCTATTGAGGTCTGCCGTGCGGCCACCTGGTCCTCCCCATCCCCCTTTATCCACCACTATAAGTTAGACTCCTACGCCTCGGCTGAGGCGGCTTTTGGCAGGCGAGTGCTTCAAAGGATCCATACAGAGCAGGGGATTTCGGACCGGAATGCACCCTCCCAATAGGATTGCCAGCTTTGGTATGTCCCATTCCTGGATGCTGTCTCCACCTAGATGGAGAAGGGGCGTTGGTCTTACCTGATACGCTCCTTCTCATTGACGTGGAGACAGCATCCAGCCCCACCCGGAGTAGCATTCGGTCCTGGATCCACAAAGGGATTTTACTTCAACACAGTGCAACACGTCAGTCTGCATCAGCTTCTTCGTCGAAAAGCTGGGGAAGCAAGTGGAGGAGGCGTATCATTTCACTCTGCAGACTCAGTCCTATCGGATTACAGACGGAGGTAACCCATTCCTCGATGCTGTCTCCACTTCAATGAGAAGGAGCGTATCAGGTAAGACCAATGCCCCATTCAATTCAATTTCCATGAAAAAGAAGTCATTCTTATTTTTGTTAATGAGTCTTATAATATATATGCTCTGGTCTTTTGTCTAACCTTGCATATTAGTAATGAATCTGAAATGAAGACTCAACATGAAACCCAATTATATAAGCTGGAGTAGTATTTGATAAATACCTTTGATATTCAGAGCCATATCAGTATGCAGGATGCAAACAAGTCATAATAAGAACCAATCTGTCATAGAGGAATCTAACTTTCACCACAGTTTTATTTGGGAAATAGTGGCAAACTCTGATTTTAAATTATAAAAATTGTACATTGCACAAAGCTTCTACACTGCTTTTAAGCATTGGTCAATAGTGGGCTGACTTTTCTTGGAGCTAGTCACTTCTTCCAATAAAATATTTGTTGTGCTACTCTCAATCCCTCAATTTTCAACACAGAGTTTATGTCTCATCTACATGAATAATGAAGATAATATAAAACCAGGGCTTGGGCAAAAAGAGTGCATTGTGTCTATATGTTTTTCATGGAAGGAGCGGAGAAGTTTTCAAATCTGGCGGAGTTGGTGGGAACTGTTGCCAGGAAAGCTTAGGTTACTGAGAGAAGAGGGGGGGGGTTAATTTTTTAAGCTTGAGTTATGCATTTTCCAGTCCATAAAAAACCATAGCACTCATATGGGTAGAAAAGAATCTTTTGCTTCCTTTCTTTCTGTGCTTCTTTGGTTTTTAAAACTGAAAGATGCCTTTGGAATGGAACATGCTGTTTTCTGTCCCCTTCCGACACATACATTCAACTGTGACATGCATATTATGAAGAGTAGGTAAGATCAAGCAACTGCAAAAAGGGGTTTTGCATCCTTTCCCCTTTCTGGAATCATGCTACTTCAAGGCCTTTCTACTGCTGACATTTTCTGTTTGCTTTACAGTCTTCCTGTTAATATATCAAATCCGGTCATAAGACAGCACAGAAAGACAAATAACATTTGTGTAGCTAATGTTCCTTTCTTAAGAATGAAGTTACATTTCAAAAGGGACTTTCTCTTTTTAAGTGAGAAAAAAAGTTGTGCAACATACTTTTATTCATTCAAGAAAAGTCTGACTATTATGAGTGGCCATGTGTTTTAACATACATGTGCAGAGTAGTAAATGTTAATTTTCCCTAGCATGGTGTGATATAGTTGGGTTTGGCTTAAATGTTTTGTTCCTAGGGTATCTTCCCTAGAAAAAGACCACAATATTTTTGAAGTATTTTTTGAAAATCGATTTATAAAAGGTGGGAACGGCATATAAAATCCAGTTAAAATGAAGTAAAATTCGTTTTTGAAATCCCATTTCCTTGATCCAACAATACTGTGTTGTTTTAAAACAACTATGACTGTAAATTGGTACAATTAACAGTTTGGTTATAATAACCGAAGAAATATTGTTTATATTGAAGGCAGAGATACTGCTTGTGTTCAGAATGCTTGTAAGGATGTGGCATTAGAGGGGCTTTAGAAAAAGAAACTGAATTTGCTCTACTTCCCTCTATTTATAATGATGATGAGAACTTCTAAATTCTGTTCAATAAAGGTACATTTTGTATATTATGTCAAACCTTAGTAAGATTTCTGTAGTTTACATTCTTCCTTCATTAGGGAGAGTTTATGTAGTAAGGCTAGTACTTCTGGACTTCTGTGGTATCTATTTGTGTGACACAAATGTATTATGGCAAGCTGCAAGTCAACTTTACTTTCAGATTATCAAAGGCTAAGTTAATTTTGAGAATGGAGAATGTAACATGACATGTATGGTGAAAAGACGCAATTCCTTTCTATCATTAAAAAAGTATCAGGCTGTAATTTTAAACATGTAGTTGAAAACAAATTATATTATAATTGTTGGAATCAAAATCAAAGTAAAAATGTTCAGGATTAACATGCAATAATCTTTGCTCTAAAACTGAATAACACATAATAATTACCAACAACTACCTTGCATTATTCATAATTGCCTTTTCTTACCTCAAATTGCACAAGTATATGTGCTTTTGAAATAACTCATTCAGAAATCATCTATGACAGCAGGCCCTTTTCATCAAATTCAAGTAAGAAATCCTTACTGAGAAATATGAAGTGCTTAGTTTCTTCTGATCATTGCAGAAGAAACACACATGGTGAATGTGGAAAGAAAATTGGGGTGGTGTTTTTGTTTAGCTTGTTAATTTACCTGATTCAGAAGGCAGATCTAGATGGATGAATCTGTTGGTCTTGTTTGCTCTCATATTTGATCAGTTTAATCTTGTGTTCTTTCTGCCTTGACATTTATAACATTTATTAAAATGGGAATCAGTCACCATATTTATATGCCAAAAAAATAGAATTGATTTTACCAAGAGGACAGAGCTCAAAAGAACCTTTTTTCCACTCCTTGAGAGAAACCACTTCAATACTCCGTCTTCTCAAAGAGAATAGTGGCATCCCATTTACATCTTCTGTTCATCCCGGAAAAGGAGATTTGAAAGAAAAGAAGAACAACTATCTGAAGATAGAAAATCAGGCTGCCAAAAACAGCAAATTCAAGAATTTCTCACAGAGAGCCCCCAAGACAAAGAGTTGGCCACTTTATCTTAACCTTACAACTGGCCACTGAGATTGGAGAATTATCTGTCCAGTAGCAAGAAGAAGGCTTTCCAATATTCAGTTGATGCATATTTTTGTAGTCAGTAAATTGTCCCAAAGAGCTGGAAAAAGCAAGAGAATTGTGTAGCAGGCAGTGCACAAAAAGAGGGGACATGTACTGAACTCAGTATTGAAAACCATAACTAATAAGCCACACTTTTGGATGACATCCACCCAGTAACAGCAGGGTAACACTGGGAATTTCTTGCTTCCCTGAGTGACCAAGGGACTGGCACCTAACATTTTTCTCCCATATCCTATCAATACTCCCAAGATGACAGTGGAAAAAATCAATGATAAGCGCAAAAATATTTGGATTTATTAAACAAATGTATATATTTATATAACTATATTTTGGAAAAGAAGAAAGAAAGCCAGTGCAGGAGACCATAAGACAAAGGTCTTCAAACTTGGCAACTTTAAGACTTGTGGACTTCAACTCCCAGAATTCTCCAGCCAGCATAGCTGGCTGGAGAATTCTGGGAGTTGAAGTCCACAAGTCTTAAAGTTGCCAAGTTTGGGGACCCCTGCCATAAGATAATGGCAAAAAGTGTGAGCAGCCACAGGCAGATGGGAAAGGTACAGAAACACTGAAAAGCCCCCTAAATCAGTTTAGAGAAAAACAGAATCTAACTGCACTCCTCTTTCCATGAGCAGAAATCTGATGCCCTTTGAACAATTTTTATTCAAAGGTGTGATAATACAGGGATATCTAACTCTGTATTCTAAGAAGTAACCGATAAGAAAGAATCTTCCATTTCAAGGAACACTTACAGTCCTCCTTATTTCCATGAATTACTTAGCAGAGTACAGATCATAGCAGATCAGTCTACCTGGCTTGTGTGGTTAATGGAGGGAGTATGGTTGAGTTTCAAAGCATTCAGTCAACCATCTGTTGTAAAAGTGTATCATATTTTGGAGTTCATGGACATCTTGGCAAGAGCAAATAAAAATAAGTGAAGGATTGAAAAAGCTACCAAGGGATGTGGCCCAGTTCATTCATCAGAGTCTTTGAGCATGACAGGAAAAGACTTTTTCTGAAAAACTTAGAATCCATATCCAGCCAGTGGAAACAGTCCTGAGGTAGGGCCTGACCCAGAACAAGTCAGTTTCCTCAGCTGCATGCATTTAACAGTTCATCTGTTAAATGTATGTAGCTGATACACAAACCTATTGCTTAATATTTTGTAACATTCACAGGCATTAAACTCCTATTTATGAACATAAGCTCCACTGGATGAAATGTGCTCTTTGCTATGTGTTCCTGAGCACAGCATTCCCTATACAAATAAAAGCCTAGCAATGTAAGGGACTGTTGAAGCAATTGAGTCAACCCTCCCGTTCATACTCTGTTTCCCCCAAAATAAGACATCCCCTGATAACAAGCCCAATCAGGCTTTTGAGTGCATGGCAATAAGGCCAAGAGCTTATTTCAGGGTTCAAAAAAATATAAGACAGGGTCTTATTTTCGGGGAAACAAGGTATCAAACACTGTAGTTGGTTTAGGATTATTCAATAAGAAAGTTTTGCTCATTGCTCCAGCTAAAAAACCCCTATTAGGGAACAGCACCTATAAGTGAATTCTATCTGAATATACTTTTGGCTCTAAGAACTAGCAAAAGATTCTGTGATGGAGAACTGTAGTCTAGTGGTTGCTTCAGTGGGGAAACTATTTTTAAGGAAGTCTTTGATGTGGAGTTAGCTGGAGAGTTTTAGTCTACCATACCTGAGTACCCTCTAAGATTGTTAGCTGACTTCCCAAAAGTGTTGGGACTCGGGCCCTGATCTAGACTCAGTTTCAGTTAGTAATCCCAAGATTTGTCAAAACTCCCTTGCCTTTGCTTCCTGGCAAAGCCTGCCATTTGGCTTCTTTGTGGGCAGCTCCTGAACAAGCCACTTGCCACAGATACATGTGCAGTGGCAAGGTTGTACACTTTGAGGGTAGTGATTTTACAACATCACTGGAAACCATTAATCTTATTCTCACATTGCTCTGACATAGAAGACTTTACATACAGTTGAAAGGTTTTTTAGAGTTGCTCTCAAAGGTTTGTTTTTTTCTGAAGCTGAATTATACTTTATTTCTGTTATGCTCAAGGCACTGTAATGCAAAAAAGAATTTTTATGGACTATTGTGATTGTCAGAAGTGCTGCTTCTTTTCCTTTGAAAGTGGATTGCTCCACACTTCTCATATTGGGTCTTTATGCAGCTTTGCTTCAGAAGGCTGGTGGTTCTATTTTTAAAAAAAAATGTATATCGATGAATATATTACTTTATTGATTTTTTAAAAGTATTTTTGTAGTGCAAACTTAGCTATGTTGAACTAAATCAAAATCTATATTTGGTAGGACTTGTAAATATATTTAGGATTACATAACATTTGTTTTAAAATTCAAAGCAGCTTTAGAATTAGGAAAGATGCTTTCATTTTAGGATTTGGTATAAGAACTCTTTAAAAAGACTTAAAATGGAAGCTTTTGTCAGCATAATGCATTGTAAGGACAAAGTGATATATAAATATATATTTAAATCTTCATTTACCATGATGTTTGATAAGATGAAATTGGACCAAAATTTAAACACTTTTTATTTGCTTGTTTTTCTATAGATTGTCCTCTTTTCAGTAACATTTAATTAGTTCTAGAGTTTATTTGAACAGATCTAGGCTTCTAGATAGAACTTTCTGAGTGAAAGTTAGGGTAGACAGTGAGGCAGCTAAACGGAATATTTTTTCTATTTTCACTGACACGTTCTGCTGTTCATGCTTCGTTTTGCAGCCATTATATTCCACAGGCAACATATCTTATGAGACAAATATAACTCCATTAGTCAGCTTGCGTAGGTTGCTGATATAGAATGCAGTCAGTAATTTCTCCTGGTGAATTTAGAAACAATCTTTTGCATCTGGTTAAGCTGCCATTAGGAAATGGCAACTTGGGCAGTTTTTCGATAGGTACATTTTCCTATTTTGTTTCCCAAAGCAAAAGTCATAATACAATCATAGCAAGAGCATTTTGAGGAAAAACACTCCTGAGATGAAATCCCTATTAAACGAAAACTTTCAGAGGTGTGAGTTGTAGGGGCTGAAATTATGGTAGTTTCACCAGTAATTAGAATGTGTGATTTTTATTGATAAAATCAGGCTGCTTGCTGAAATATATATCCAAAATACTTTGAAATTGTACTAATGTGTATGAATACTTTTTATCAGGACATAAGAGGGTAGGAGATTACATGAGAGCCAGTTTGGTCTAGCGGTTAAGGCACCAGGCTAGAAACCATAAAACTGCGAGTTCTGTTCCCACTTTAGGCCTGAAAGCCTGTTGGGTGACTTTGGGTCAATGATTGTTTCTCAGCCCAACCTACCTTACAGGGTTGTTGTTGTGGGGAAAATAGGAGAAGGAAGAAGTACAGGTAGTCCTCAACTTACGACCACAATTGAGTCCCAAATTTCTATTGTTGTGAGAATTTGTTAAGTGAGCTTTGCCCCATTTTACGACATTTCTTGCCACCGTTATTAAGTGAATCACTGCAGTTGTTAAGTTAGCCACATGGTTGTTAAGTGAATCTGGTTTCCCCATTGACTTTACTTCGCAGAAGGTTGCAAAAAGTAATCACATGACCCTGGGACATAGCAACCGTCATAAATATGAACCAATTGCCAAGTATTTGAATTGCGATTGTAAGACCATGGGAATGCTGCAAAGGTGGTAACTGTGAAAAACTGTCATAGTCACTTTTTTCAGTGCTGTTGTAACTTTGAACGGTCACTAAATGAGCTGTTGTAAGTCGAGGACTACCTGTGTTAGGTATGTCAGCCCCCTTGACTTAGTTATGAAAATAATAAAAGGTGGGACAACAACAAAGATAACTTGGATAATGTACTATATTTGCCAAATTTTACAGCTGAGTGCCTGAAAAGCTACAGAAGTTATGTTCCATATACATATGTATCTTCGTAGGACTAGTTAGCTACAGGGAAAATGAATAGTATTTTATACTAAACAAATAAGAAACAATATGCAAATAAAAAAAACAATTTTGTATCTAGCACAAATGAAACTGGCAGAAGCAAAATGAACTCTTCTCCATCCTGGGGAGGAGCCAGCATTCAGGATGGGTTGTTCTCATCCAATCTGGTTTCAGGACTGAGTCTGTCTATTTTTTTCTTATTTAGATTAGGGTCCGCCTCCTGTAGCCTCAGATTTGACTCGTCCTTTCAGGAGAAGGACGCTGGTAACTGGACTCCCATCCTAAATTCAGTAACTTCACCAAAATTTGGTCTTTTTATTTTCCAAATTCAATTCTATCATCTGAGCAATTCTGAAAGAGCCACTAGGTGGCTCCATCGAGTGGAAATTCGCTGTCTCCATTCAAGCAGGAAGGAAGGAATTCGGCTTCGTTTTGGACGGTTTGAATTCCCCCACCATTCCCCCCCTTGCTGGTAACTGGACTCCCATCCTAAATTCAGTAAATTCACCAAAATTAGGTCTTTTTATTTTCCAAATTCAATTCTGAAAGAGCCACTAGGTGGCTCCATCGAGTGGAAATTCGCTGTCTCCATTCAAGCAGGAAGGAAGGAATTCGGCTTCGTTTTGGACGGTTTGAATTCCCCCCCCATTCTCCCCCCCTTCTCCTCCCAGCTTAGAGAAAGCCCAGGGGGTGCTTCAGATCGCTGTTTTAGGGGTCTCCGATCCTCGTTTGTACCCCTCTGGCCTAAATTGATCACACGCTGGAGCAACTGCTCGCGAAAAAGTTTTTCTGCCCGTTTTTACCGCGCGTGAGTCTCCCGCGCTATTTCGGATTGCTTAGCCTTCGGATCCCCGACTCACAGCTGTTCTCCTGGAAGCGCTAGAGCAAACGCTCGCGCAAGCTGCCTTGCCTTACTTGGAGAGTCGGAAGGCCCCTTTCTACAGAATTGCTAATTCACCTGGGCCATTATTGTAATTGCGACCTCCTGCTGAGCCTCCAAAATTTCTACCGCTTGAGCAAACGCTCGCGCAGGCTCAATTGCTTCATCGGTGAGTCGGAAGGCCACCATTGTAATTGCGACCTCCTGCTGAGCTTCCAAATTTCTGGCGCTTGAGCAACCGCTCGCGCGGCTCC
>QLTV01001348.1:2384108-2405268 GCA_003457575.1 Thermophis baileyi | reverse complement strand
GGCATCCTTGCCCAAGCTATCGGGTATCACTGCTCATTCCACCCGCAGTGCAGCCACTTCAGCCGCTACAAGCGTCTTAGCGTCTTTAGATGAGGTGTGCCGAGCGGCCACCTGGGCCTCTCCTACGCCATTCATCAGACATTACAAAATAGACACATATGCTTCTGCAGATGCGGCCTTCGGCCGTCGAGTTCTTCATAGAGTCTGACACCCGCCGTGCAGCCACTTCAGCCGCTTGGGCCACGCAAGCGTCTCTGGATGAGGTGTGCCGGGCGGCCACCTGGGCCTCTCCTACGCCATTCATCAGACACTACAAGATAGACACGTATGCTTCTACAGATGCGGCTTTTGGCCGTCGGGTCCTTCAACGAGTGGTGGAGTCTGATCACCGATCGGTTAGCCAGGACAGGTCCCTCCCTTAGGGGACTACATGCTTTGGTATGGCCCATCCTGGATGCTGGCTCCTCCCCAGGATGGAGAATAGGTGTTGGACCTACCTGATACGCCTCTTCTCATCCGGGGGGAGCCAGCATTCAGTCCCGCCCTTACCTGTCCAAAATTTTCCATTTCAATCTACAATTGGTGGATGGGAGTCCGCCAGGTGCTTACCTGGGTTAAGAGTTACCACGTCGAGTCTAGTCTTCAGAATTCGTCAAATCTGGAGCTACAGGAGGCGGACCCTAATCTAAATAAGAAAAAAATAGACAGACTCAGTCCTGAAACCAGATTGGATGAGAACAACCCATCCTGAATGCTGGCTCCCCCCGGATGAGAAGAGGCGTATCAGGTAGGTCCAACGCCTATTCTCATGCTCAATGCAAAAGCCTAACATTCCAATAATGTAGACAAATTCTATAAATGTTATGTAACAATATGATTCATCCTGTTCTCTTTTAGATGAGTGGTTTTCTTAGTTTGTGAGCAAACAAGGAGAATAGACAATTATTAATATTAAGAAAGCACATGAAGGGTATTGCTGAGATACTTCTATCAAAGAATAGGCTTTTTGGTCATGGTTTTCAGATAGTGTTAGAGAAAGAAAGGAAAGAAATAACATTTGACTGACTATTGCTTTATACATATAAATGCTACATTTGGCCCAAGAACTTTGCATTGCTTATCTCTAATATAGCATGTGATGCATTTGGGAAAATGACAAAGTTGTTGGACTTTGACCTTATAAATTTATGCCATAGACTATCAATGCTATGATTTAGGTTATAAGTAGTACAGATAGACATCTGTTCCTACAATGTGCTGTTCTGCCCTCCTTATGCCTTTCCTGTTGTCCAAGGATCAAAGGCTAAGTTCCCTATGATTAATTTCACCTTTACTCACTGTTTTATCAATTCTACTTAGTGATTTCAAAGTTTAAAGGTATATAGCTAGACATTTTCACTCTTCTAAGAACTTCTGCATGCTCCAATTTTTCTGTATTCCCAAATTAGAATGAATTCTTGCCATCTGTCAAATAAACTTGTGAACATGAGAAACCATTGAAATAGCTCATTTTAGCTAATTGCTACTACAGCGTATCTGTGACATTTTAGTTTTAATCAAGCTGGCAGTCTTTATTAGGTCAGAGATATGTGGGGCATTATAATGCAATTGTGGGGACGTAGTAGGATAAATTCTGCAATTTGTCTCTGATAAGAGGTCCTACAACTGATCACAAGGTATTTATTCTTTGAAAAATTCGTAGGTTCTCCAACCATTCTGAAATGAATTTAGAACTAGAAACTGCTACTTCTATGCAAACTAAGTTATACTTTTGAAATGTAGTTTGAAAACTTGGTAGACTTCTCCATCAGGGATACCCAAGGTGCTGGGATAACATTTACCAAGAAGTCAATTTCAAAATAAAATTATTATAATCATCTTTATTTGCAGGAAGGAGTTTAGCTTAACCTACTGTACATATCCAGGGTGTTTATATACACTGATTAAATCGCAATAAATTCCATAGAATGTACTAGAATGTTGGAATGTATGACTACCTATATTCCATGTATGTAGTCATTTGTTCTACAGATGTAATGTGTGTCACCTTCCCTTTGTACAATCCACTTTTATATATAATGAATTGTGAACATTGTCTCCCAGATTTCTTCTCCTGCTGATATGTTTGCTGATAAAAGAGTTTTCCTTTGCTTTCTTCGAATCCCAGAGAGCACTTTTTAATATATTTCTATTGAGTACTGAAACAAAGAGAGCTAATTTGATACAGCAGTTAAGGTACCAGGCTAGAAATCTGGAGACCATGAGTTCTAGTTCTGCCTTAGACATGAATTCAGCTACAGTAGCTTTGAGCCAGTCAGCATCACTCAAATAAGTTTTCTCAAAGTGTTTTTTTTAACTGCTATAATTTAAAGTGGAATTAAATTATTAGCAATGAATTTCATACGGTAACAAATTAATTCATTAGTATGTTTTGTATATTTTTGTGATCTAATTCATTAGCAAGCTGTATTTTTCTCATTTTTTCTAAACAAAGTGACCATAGATGTATTGTATTCCATCTACAAATTGAGAATGTTTTTTTCTCTTGCATGAAATACAAGTCAATTTATTTCCGAAACCTTAGGAAGGCAAATGACAATTGTGAAATAGTTTTGAACTACCTATTGCTATTATTTTAGCTAAAAAATATTCTCATCAAATATTTATATATCCCTAACCCCTTAGATTACTTATAAACTAACTTAGATTGCTTGTACAAATTGGACCCCTAATTACTTTCCCAACATCCTGTTTGTTTGCCTTTCATAACACAGACCCACTGCTTTGTTTTAGTTATTTAAATATATATGAAAATCTGCACAATTTACAATCAGTGCTTCAAATTCAGTACCAAAGTCTTTGAAAGCATAAATGGTTTTGAATTCTGAACTTCTAATATGGGATTGACTTTTTTTTAAAATTGGTTTGCTGTATTTTAATTCTGCTTATGTTGTGAACCATCAGAATTGCTTGGAGTGTAGCAGAATCAATAAATAGAAACTTTAAAACAGCTGCATTGTTTTCCAAATCTCATGCCAACCACATGACCTCTAGAAAAGACGCAGTTGTCCTAAAGAGTTCTGGGCTGGTGTTGCAAACACACTAAGAAAAGAAGCACCCTTTTCTGAAATACTGTATTTTCAAAACATTTGCATAGCCCTACTGGAAACATCTATTTTAACTTATGAAGTATACAACTTTTGCTTAAATGTTTAAAAATCAGCAATGAGGTAGAATGAACTTATACAGACAGTGATTTCCATATGGTACTGCCACTTAAAAGCTCAACTTTGGTTTGCTGTAGACCCAGTGAGGGATAGACCCAGAGGGGGAGAAATATAGCTTGCCAGCTGTTGCTGAATTATAGTTCTCGGCAACTCCAAACAGCAAGAGCAAGACTGAATTACAATTCAGCAATATTTAATCAGACGCAATATCCCTTACTTTGCTTTTTTTCCACATTATGGAAGAAATAATTATTTCATTAAAGGCTATTGACTCATGCATATTGCTGTTTTAAAATGACTACAGGACTATAGATAATGATTTTGACAGGGAAATGGAGAAAATGATCATTAGACTGCAAATGACATAAGAATGGGTACGATAGCTAGTAGTTTAGAACAGCAGTTCCCAAAGTCTGTGCTGGGGTTCTGCAACAAACTCAGAGGGGTGGGTAGTGCAGGATATTTTAAATTTTGGAAGGAAGCTACGCTTGACATCTGTTGGACACTGCATGAACTACTAGCCTAGGGGTACAATGAAAATAATTACTGAGATACTAAGGGCATTATGAACTGAGACAATTTGGGATGGTCTGGCTTAAATGATAGGCATAAAATTCGATAAGATGGAGACATAGAGTGAAAATAATAGAATGAAATTTAATAAGAGAGAAATATAAAGTTACTTAGGAAAAAGAAATCTGATGGGGTTAATTGGCTTAATATTAGTTCTCATGAAAGAGATTTTGGGACAATAGTTGATTATGAATAATATGAATCTCAGTGAATATGGCTTTAAAAAGGTAAATTTAAAAGTATAGTATTTAAATTAGAGTAAGAAATTGTTTCACTTTATTCTACAATGGTCACACTTCATCTCAAATAGTGGGTCCATCATCAGAACCTAAATATGATTTAGACAAACTGAAATAGGGTTGGAGAAAGACAACAAGGGTGATTTGGAGATTAAAAATTAAATCCTGCAAAAAAAAATAATAATAATGGAAAAGAAAGTGCTTAGACTTGAGAGGAGAACACTGAGGGGAATATTATAGCAGTTTTCAAATAATTTACAGGGTAAATTCACACAAAAATATAAAACCCTGTTCTTTGCTGTTCTTTGATTTAGAAAAGAAGTAACATTAAGAGCAAGCAGGATAGTAATGGAACCATTTTAAAAATAAGATTTAGGTATCTGGTGTGGGATGTGTACCTTAAATTCATACACAGAAATATGTTTTTTGAATACAGTATTCTGGTACCTCTATACTGAATTTACTTTCTTGCACGATAAGTTGTTTAACACAATATTACACAGTTCTGAAATGCTTCATATATAGTGGCAAAAGGATTTTAGGATATTTTGTGGTGGTCTGCACATTTATTTACATAAGTGAACTTATACAGTATTTCCGTTCTTGGGAAGAAAACAGACCAGGAAGTAGCAAAACTAAATGCAGATAAATTATAGTGCCAATGTGTGTCGGAGATGAGCCAGAGATACCAAACCAGCACCATTATCGAATAGTACTGCTTTATATATTCTAAAGTTGCATTAAACTGGATGATTTTACAAGTAAATTTAATATAAATTTATAATTTATATCAGTGATTGCATGACCTCTACAGATGCCATATGCTAAATAAAATAAATAAAAATGTATAGGCCTTGTGTCATTTATGCACCTATCGTATACATTGTGGCTGCACCTTCACACAAAAGAGACAACTTCTAATTGAATTCCTCCATTCTTCAGACAGACTTTTTCCTTTGCTTACCAAGGTATGTGATAAAACCATGCCAATTAAGGTTAGAAGTGCACCTGAATTTTTTTTGATACCATCAGTGAAAAAAAATGGTTTAGCATGCACCAGCCTATTTTGTGGATCAGGATAAAAATGCATGCAGTACCTTGTTGAAAATTGTAGTTGACTGAAGCTATAACGATAAGCCGAGTAGTGACATACTTAGTTTGATAATATACATTTTGGTTAGCTTAGCATTTTTTTCCTAAGTTGTTTCTTAAAGCATCACAGTAATGATAAAAAAAAATACTCAACGCATTTTAAAGTATCCATCAGACAAATATATGGATGGGGAAATGGTTGAGCCCTTTCCCACTTCTCTAAGTCATATGTATTCTTTAATCATATACTTAGTATTTTTCCTTGTACAATAAATACTGAAAGAACACTTTCCTATTGCTTGGTTGTTATTGTCAACCATTTTCCTATGCAAATACTGAAATCCTCACTTTGGCTTAGAAGGAATGAATAGAATAGTAACAGCTGATTTGCACTTCCTCTTTTACCATGGAATGCCTAATAAAGTATAAAATGAATTTAACCACAAAAAACATAACTGACATGATATAGCACCCTTTTTCCTACTTAGGGATGTATAACAATTACTGAAAGTTAAAATGATAGGCCTAGAAAGCAGAAAAAATAATCACATACAATTATTTATATTTCTAACTGCTCATTCAACCTTGGTTTCCTGGACTGGATGGAAATATGTAAAAATACATATAAAACAATAAAAACAACCGCATTACAGATATTGAATAATGATAATAATATGGCTAATAATAATATGATACTAGAGAAAGCCTTGAGTAAAACTCAAATTCTGATTTCTTGCCGTTTTCTTAGTAGCATTATGGAAGTATCCTCTAGAAATTTGTCACCGTCACTGTCTTCTAGAAATTTTTTTATTCAACTTTCTTGCCAGCCATTTCATTGTGGAATTTACAGATGGTCCCGATCCAACTACCTGCCAAAGTTGACGTATTGCTGAAACTAGCAGCAAAATGATAATCAGTAACTCTAAAATTGTTTCCTAATTTTTTTTGGTGTACACACACACACACACACACACATTTATACATAGCCCACTCCCAAGAACAGCAGCTCAAAATAACCAAATAAGTTGTTTTGATTCATGGTAGAGTTTCAAATAGTACTTGAATTCAGTCAATTTTAATAAATGATGTTCAGATAACAAAAGTTCAATGTTATGTTTTTGGTTAGAAATGCTGGGTACAACAGGAATTATATCAAAGTGGAGTATATACCTTGTTGGGTGGAGATATATATTCCACTTATATATACACCTTCTTATCCTTTATATCTTTCATACTACTCTTGTTCCACGCAATTGAAGAACTTGAAGGCCTTATTACCAGCTTGCGAGAACAAGAGTGTTTAGCATGCCACACCTGCTCTGAAAAAGTTCTTTAGCTTTGTTATGCCTGTGTTCCTCTTGCGGCACACAGCACTCTTTAGTGCTTTTGAAATATATTACATCATAGGCATTCAACTTCAAGTTAGTGAGAAAGCCACATTGAATTGGGGGTTGAAGGTGTTGGAGAAGTCATTTGTTATATAAACCCTAATCCTTCCAACTCTGTTATTCTGTCTTCTGTTGGCTTCAGAGGGCCTGGACCATTTGTAGCAACACAAGAACATTACAACAGGGAGAGGGCCAATGTTTTCCCTCATTTGTTTTGGTGTACAAATAAATGTGTGTTAAGGTTTAAAGAGGTTTGATACATTTATTTCTCCAAAATATCAAAGAAAACATTACAATGTTGAAACTGCAATTTGGGTGCCAAATTTTACTGGTATCAATAAAAACATAAGTTCTTTATTGCATAAGGGGAATAGATACTTGCTTGCATGGTAAAATATCAATACATCTGGTTTTGCCACTGTGTATAATGTATACTATGCTAGAATTGTTTGCTCAAAATTAGCCTCATCAAATGCAGAAACACTTACTTCTAAGTATACAAGTATATGTGTCAGGCCTGGAAGCCATCTTTTACCTTTTTGTATTCAGGCCTGCCACATTTTCTACTGTGGGAAAATGGGAGGGGGAATTATATGGAGTAGGTGTTATGTAGTAGTCTAAATAACATTCTTTCCAGAAAGTCAAGGCCGCTGTGGCCGGCAGCTGCGAGGAAGTGACGGGGAGGCATCTTCAGTTTTGGATGGTACCTGATTGGATCATGTGATGGACATGTGGGTGCTGGGCAGGGACTTGAACTTTCGTTTGGGTGGGGAAAACCTGGAAGCTTTCAGATTCGGGTTTTCCCAGATGTTGCCAACATGGCATCTCTAATAAATTGGAACTTTGAGGAACTTCTAGCCTCGGAGTCTTGTTTTGTTGGGGGTGTTTATTGGAACACTGACAATATGGTTGTTATTTAATGTTTCTTGTAGCCAGCTAAGAATCTTTCTGTTATTGCTTTTAGATTTTTCCCTCATTCTTCCTTGCAGAAATCAACTATCTAATAATATATTCTTAGATAACTTTGCATGTATAGCATATTTGAAGCCTCCCTTCAGATTTCCAGTAATTTCCAATAATATTCAAATTTGAGGACAGTGAAATATTTTCAAATGCCTTTATCTTTCTTTCCTTTAAGTACTAAGTAGTTAATTTAGAGTTATATTTTTGGATCATTGTGTTGCTGAATCATCCAACTACTTTTCACCTTCAGTTCCTTTCACTGACTGACATCAGCTTAAAGATCAAGAAAATCTCTATTAGAACTGCCCCCAAATTGGACAGATCTGTGAAACAGAACCATAGATCCCTATAAATATTTGCCAAACTTTTAGAGGATGCTGGAGGTGTGTGTCACAAGTCCACAAGATTTTTGCATGAGAGAGTTGTCAGAAGAAAACAGTTTTTCATATTGTTAAACTAGCCATCCAGATTTATGATGTAAATCTATATATATATGAACCTAGGAAACTGATCTTTCTAGTGCTACAATGTCCCCAAGGCTGCAAACAAAGCTCTATTTTGTAATTGAATCTGAAATCTTTTGCATATAAAATATACTGTGGTATGAATCATAAAAGGAATACGAGTGGAAGGCTTGAAGAATTGTTGAACAGTTGCTACTGAATCATTCATCTGAGGATGGTGCTTATAAGTGTTGACTACCAATAGAATGGACCACTAGTTCCTCATCCTTCATAGGGCATCTACATTTGTGTTATTTTTAACCTATTTTAATATACAGTAATTGGAGTCATTGTAAAGCTGAAATTGACAATATAATCTGTTCATAATGGACTTACTTGGATTTGAAAGTTTACTTTGAACTGTTTGGTGTTGTGTGTATTTCCTGGTGTGTGGGAAGTTCATACAAAGAATGACTCGGACTCTTTAAACAGACATAAAGATAGAAAGGTAGGTGTAATCTGAATATCCGATTACCCTTATACTTCCTTGACTCTAACCTACAAAATGCAATCTCGTTTATCTAAATTGCCCAAGGAAATAACATTAAATGTTTGCATAACTAGGAGTTATAACTAGGAGTGCCACTATTTTAATTTTGAGACAACTGGTTCTTAAAATCACTTCTGTCTCAATCCTTCTAGACACCAAATAAAGAATTAATAAGTATAATATATGCTGATTTTCATATCTTCTGTTCATAAGGGAAATTAAAATATTTTAGCAGGGGTGCTTGTTTCCATCCCTTCAAGCTCCTCCTTCATGCAGATACTATTATACAATATTTCTTGATGAGCTCAGCTTTCGGTGACTACATTTTCTGATATCATGGGTTGAGAAGGTAATGGGGATTATAAGGGAGACAGGAAGGGAGGAGGTAGTTTTATTAGTGTGTGGGTGCGTCATTACAGGAGACATGGGGAACGATGGCTGAGATAGGCAACCACACTGAAGATGTTGCTTGTGGATTTTTCTATGCCCTGCATTGTATGGAGCATATAGAAGTGAAACAAACAAGTGAATAATCAAGCCATTGGAAAAAGCCAGGAATTCGCAGCATGGTCAGGTGCATGCCAGGATTCACACATTAGATTTAAGTACATGAAGCATGAAAATCACAATCTAATCACAATGTGAAAGTCAAGTGTTAAAGCTTCTTGGATTTTACCTGTGGTACAACTGTCATCTATTATAACCATTAAATGAAGGTGCCCCTGCCTGAGTAGAACTTTGCTATCAAATAACTCCATACTCCCAGAGAATGTTTATTCTTGCGTTGTATAGTATTTGGGGGCATATGTTTCTTAAAACCTGGCAAGTTGTTGGACTTTTCTTCTGACTTAGTTTGAGAAATCCTCTGCCTCAAGTTGGTCTAAGCCCAGACCTGCATATCCCTACTTCTGTTTTTGGCCAAACAGGATGTAATAAAGATACAATGATTTGTCCTTGGTCTTTGATATCTTTTACCCATAAAAAGCAAGATAACTTAGTAGCAGGTGGAAAAAGCTGCTGCTTCTCTTCTATATTTGGTCAGATTGGCAAGACTGAGAGAGAAAAATACAGTAAACTGCTCATTTAAAAAACCTCCGTTTAACAAACTTCAGAAACATTTTTTTTCCTTTTGGCCTTCTCTCCCATTAATTTAGGCTTTTTTAAATCATAGTTTTATTACAAAGGGTATTCATATCAGTTAAATATTGTTACCATTGTCTTGTTTTCCCATTTTATCTGTGGCATTCAAGAAATTGTGGTGGTGGTGAGGATGCCTGTTTTGATCCTTAATTTTAACACTTTCCAGTCTGACACAGTGCAACAAAATAATAGAGAAAATAAAATAATATGATCGGTAAAAGTGACTCATTCAAGCTGAACTTTAATATCAGATCCATGTCAATCTGCATCTCTGAAAATGAAGCTACATATGTTGATTTGCTGATCATGTTTTATTGTTAAAATGAGTAAGAATTTGTAAATTTTCAGAGTCCCTGAAGTAGAACTTCCAACAAGCTTGGCTGATAGAAGAGGGTGTCAGAACTTGCAACTTATATATGTTTTTTTTAATCTGAATAAATAACTGCATATAATTGAAGTGGATTCAAATTTACAGAAAAATGTGGTGCTTAATTTTAACCATGTCAATATCGTTCACTTGAGCTTTACTGAAGAATATTATTTTGTCCAGGGGTGCCCAATTTGGATATCTGTGTTTATAATAGTAATAAAGAATTTGGAAAATTAAAAATATGCTCAAGAAGCATTTATTCTATTTTAGTTGCTTAGAAAAAAGACTATAATCCAACTTATATGTGGCAAGTATAAAGATTGTCTTTACAACCTGAGGAGTGAGAAATCCAGGGTGTAGAGATTGAGATAACTTCTAAGTAATGTAGAGAAAGATAAGGAATGAGGTGTGAGAAAGAAGACAAAAGAAAATTAAGATCATCCTGTATCTCCCTTAAAGAAAACGATAATGTTGCAACAGATAGCAGATAATAGGACAGAGGACATGACCTCAGTTACTAGCCAAAGAAGGGCAATATTTCATACTGCTTCCATGCTCCAGTCGTTTGTGGAGGAGTTGGCTTTGCTGTTTGATTTGTGTAAATTGCTCAAGGTCCTTGGGATAGAGTAGAATGTACACCAGCTAGATAGGTATTGATTTTGTCCTATGCATTTAATCAACTTGCTCATTATTGATGGCTTGCCTTGCTTAGCCAAGCTCATAGAGGAGATGAAATGAAAGAACATTTGGCTAAGAGATTCTGCCAATTGATTGATTGATTGCTAAGGTTTATAAGGCTGTTCAGTTCAAACAATGTGACTCTGAGCAGGCACATAATTAAACAAGCAAATAAATTAATAAATAATAATAAATTAATAAATAAACTATAGAGGCACAAAGGAGCTCTACAGAGGGGGATAGGAACTGATCTCTTACCTACTCATAATATTAAAAAGGTTTAAAAACTTTTTTTTTTAACTTTACGTTATTAAGATTTAAAAAATCATCCTGTCTCTCAACCTCTGTATGTGAATCAAGGAAGTGTTAGCAGTCTCTGATGAAGCAACATGATTTAATGACCAAAAGGGGATAGTTTTTTGAAGTGCAAGTTAATGGAAGCGTGCTGTGTTTTTTGCAGCCAGTCCATCTGTGTATCTGCCCTATGATGTTATTACCTGAGCAAGGCTTGCCACAAAGAAGTTTTGCAACATATGCACTCAAGATATGTTGGGATTTTAATCCCCAGAATTCCCAGTAACTCCAAGCTACTGGAGGGTAGGAATTACGAGAATTATACTCCTAACAAGTGTACTTGATTGAGCAAAAATAGTGATTAACCAAACAAATCCTAATACATCAGCTTGTGCATATTGCTAAGCTTCTCTAAATCATTTTTCTAAACATTCAGAGAGCCTTATTAATTTTTGGCACTCTCTAATAATACTTTTCCATGATTGTTCCTAGTGGTTTATGTATAAAAATAATTACAATTTTGGCCAACAGTATCTTATGTGAGCTAGCTTAGTAATTTTCAATTGACTAAACTTTGACATAAAGGAAGAGTTGAATTGATTCAGATAAGGCATCTGAAGTACTAACTGTGCCAGATCTGTACTGAAAAAGGAAATAAACATGGATGGCCAAAATCTTAGCTTTTCATAGGTGAGTGCTAATTTGTATTAAGCCAGGATTCTGTAATGTGCCACAAGACCTATTTCAGGGTGGATAGGAAAAATAGAAAAAGACTAGCCAAGCAGCACTTTTTAAAAATATTATTATTTTGTTTTGTTTTTAGAAAAGGGGCGTTGGTCTTACCTGATACGCTCCTTCTCGTGAACGTGGAGACAGCATCCAGGAATGGGTTAACTACGTCTATTATCCAATAGGACTGAGTCTGCAAAAGCGATGACACGCCTCCTCCTCCTGTAACTTCCACTTTTTTGACGAAGGCGTTGATGCAGACTTGCGTGTTCTCCACCATCATGGTGTGGCATCGGCCCTCCAGGACCGGATGCAAATCCGGGTGGGGCTGGATGCTGTCTCCACGTTCACGAGAAGGAGCATATCAGGTAAGACCAATGCCCCTTCTCCATACTAGTGGAGACAGCATCCAGGAATGGGACATACCAAAGTTGGCTGTCCTATTGGGAGGGTGCGGCCTGGTCCTGGGTCCTCCGGTGAGAATGAACACTCTGAAGCACCCGTCTACCAAAAGCAGCGTCAGTTGAAGCAAAGGAGTCCAACTTATAATGGCGTACGAAAGTACCTAGAACACAGAAACCTCCATGGGCCACAGCCCCTGCTTTGTACACCACGAGCAGAACGCCTTCCCGGTGGCGTTGTAGATCCTGTTAGTTGATGCTCTGCGGGAGGCTTGAATTGTTTTGATGACTCGATCGGAAAGATTGTCCCCACTCAACAGGCGCCACTCAAGCGCCAAACGGTCAGATGGCGCCAATGGGGGTCCGGATGAACCAGCGAGCCCTGGCTGAGATGAACCTTGTCCTGAGGTAGTCTCCAGGGGTGGTCGACAGACAGATTCACGAGATCTGCGAACCAGGGGGGCCAGTGGGGGGCCAGGAGGATGAGTTCCACCCTCTCTTCCAGGAGCTTCCTGATGACTTTCGGAATTAGTGGAAGAGGGGGAAACATGTACAAAAGCCCCCGGGGCCACGGAGAGCACAGCGCATCCACTTCCTCTGCTCCCGGGCTCAGAAACCGGGAGGAGAACCGAGGAAGCTGAGTGTTGGTCTGGCTGGCGAACAGGTCAACCGAGGGAAGTCCGAAGTGGTCCGCTATGTCTCTGAACAAGGATGGGTGTAATCGCCACTCCGCATTGTCCACTAATGCACGGCTGAGCCAATCCGCCTGCGTGTTTGCAACCCCCGAGATGTGTGCTGCTCGGATAGAGCGGAGATGTGCCTCTGCCCAGAGACCCAACTGACGGGCCTCTGACATGAGGGCCTTGGAGTGGGTGCCCCCAGGCGGTTGATATGGGCCTTTGCCGCTACATTGTCCGTGAGGACCAAGATATCCTGGCCTGAGACCACTTCCTGGAACTCCAGGAGAGCTAAATGAATCGCCCGCAGCTCCAACCAATTTATGTTGTGTTTGAGGTCGTCCGGGGTCCACCGACCCTGTGCCATGAAAGTCTGTAGATGGGCACCCCAACTGACTACACTGGTGTCGTTGGTCAGAATCGAGCGCTCTGGCTCTCTGAACGTGCAGCCCTTGGCAATGGCCTCTGAGGTCCACCATATTAGTGATCGGAGCACGTCTGTTGGTACCCGTACTCTTCTCTGGGAAGTGCTAGTGCCATCCCTCTGCAAGGGGAGGAGGAACCACTGAAGGCTCCTGGAATGAAGACGTGCCCATGGTGTGATGGAAAGGCACGAGGTCATCTTTCCCAATAGCTGCAATAGTAGGTGAAGAGAAACCGAGCATTCTCTTCTGACACGAGCTGCCATCTCCCGCAGGCTGGCTTGGTGCTCCTGGGAAAGATACACCTTTGATTCGACATTGTTGATGATTGCGTCCAAGTGAAGGAGCTGAGTAGTTGGTGTCAGATGGCTTTTGGCCCTGTTTATCGAAAAGCCATGGTTTTGAAGGGCTAGTATGGTGATTTCCAGGTCCCGTCTTGCCTGATCCTGAGAGGCGGACTGTATAAGAATGTCGTCCAGGTAGAACTGGATACGTACTGGGAGGGTTCGTAGATGCCCCGCCAGGGCAGCCATCAGCTTGGTGAATACCCTTGGAGCAGAGTAGAGACCAAACGGCAGGGCCTGGTATTGATAATGTTGCCCTGCGTAACAAAAACAAAGGAACTGTCTGTGGGCGGGGAGAATGGGAACATGGAGGTATGCCTCCATCAAATCTACTGATGTTAAGAAGTCGCCCTCCCTGATAGTCTCCAAGATGGATTGGAGGGAGTGCATTTTAAACCGTCTGTACACTATGTGACGGTTGAGGGTCTTTAGGTCCAGAATCGCCCTCCAGTCCCCCGAGGCCTTCTGAACGAGGAACAGGAGCGAATAAAACCCCTGTCCCCGTTGCTCCTCCGGAACCGGCTGGATAGCACAAATATCCAGAAGATATTTTATGGCCGATTTCATGAGGAGCTGCTTTGACTGATTCCTTGAAATCGGGCAACTAAGAAAGACCCTCGGGGGGGTGGAGAGGAACTCCAGAGAGAGAGACCAGATCTAACTGGCGTCCGAGGTGGTCTTCCCCCATCGGTCTGCAAAATAAATTAGGCAACCCCCCGATGGGAGGTCCGGACGCACCCTCCTTAACGACGGAATGGGCGACCTCTACCCCCCCGAAAGGATCTTTTGGAGGAGTACCTCTGTGCTTGCCTGCCCTGTCTGTCCTATTGCTGACCTGCCTGAAGGGAAAGGACCTCTGATAACGTTGAGGTCTAAATCCGCCCTCCTGACCATGAAAGGACAAAGGCGATAGTAAGAACAGGGTGGGATTCCGACCTTCGGGACGAGGAAGGTAAAATTTTTCGCTTATCCCTGGATTCCACCAGAAGAGGCTCAAGGGACTCCCCAAACAATTTTGCCCCGGAAAAGGGGGCTGAAGCCAGGCGCACTTGTTTCTGATATCAGCCTGCCAGTGCCTCAACCTGTTGTGGTCTGCCAGCGGCCTGCGGAGCTGGCAGCAGAGTCGGACAGCGAGGAGGCTGGGGAGGAACCTGGGCCAGGCCTGGAGTCTGGAGAAGACTCGGTGCCAGAGGCAGGGATCCAGCCAGGGCCATTGGGGAGGTCTGTCCCACCTTCAGAACCTCCAGAGACTGACATGAGTGAGGCAGAGGAACAGGAGGAGCCTGTTCTCAATGCGCGTAGGCACAGAGCTGCCAGAAGGCAAGAACAGTTACAGAGGAGAAGGACTACTCGGGAGTAAGGCTTGGGGATAATTGGCCCCTCCCATAGGCTATATAAGTGAAGAACACGAAAGGGTTCGTTGCAGGAAGCAACTAAGTTCATCTCTTGTTCTCGTCATTGCAACTTGGATTCAGTTTTTGTTTCTGTTTGAACTTGACAAGTTTTTCCTGCAAATTGGTCTTTGGCAGTTTGCCAAAGAAGAGCAAGGTTTGTGTGTGTTATCTGCCTTTCCCTGAAAGACTTTAGTCAGACTTGTTTTACTTTGTTTGGACTTATAACGACTGCTAATGAAAATAATTAGCAGCCGTTACAAATAAAAGACTTGCTTTACTTTGTTTGGACTTATGCCGACTGCTAATGAAGATAATTAGCAGCCGTTACAAATAAAAGAGGTTTGTGAGACACCGTTTGTGCCATGTTATTTAATCAGGAAGCCTAGGTCAGAACACAACCACAAAAGGCGTCTGGAGGCCACTAAAGAACCGATGGCCTTAGCAGCGAATCGAGCAGTGTTAAGCGTGGCGTCAGCTGAAAACTCCAGTGCTGCTAAAACCTTATTCAGATCCTGGTGGGACCTGGTGTCATCAGCAGGGAGTCTGTCCTGGAGTTGTCTCAGCCAAAGAAGGGAAGCCCTATTAAAGAAAGAAGCCGCCGTAGAGGCTTTAACGGCCCAGGCATCAGCCTGATGGGCCTTGACAATAATTGTTCTGCCCTCTTTTCTTCCGGCTTAAGGACTTCCTCCGGGACCCCTATTACCAGGGAAGGAGAGGCCATAGCTACTATGGGGACATCAACGGAAGGAACCTGGAGGATATTAGATAGTTCCGGCCCCACGTTATAGAAACATTTATCTGACCCGCTGGGATTGGGTCCTGATCCTGGTGAGGACCACTGCCTCTGCACAATGTCAAGAAAGAGTTTAGGGGCCGGTATCTCCTCCGCCTCAACAGTAGGTTCAACAAAAAGGGGATCTGCAGGAGCAGCTGACCCTGATGCCGTTTCAGAAGGAGCCGGGTTGGAACCCAGGTGAGTATTGTTTTTTGCTTTAAAGAGCAAAGATTTGAAAAGTTGAGGATGAAACAATCCCATGATTGGAGGTTGGTCTGGAATGAGACCTTCATCCTCGGATAAATCAAGCTCTCTGAGTTCTTCATCTCCAGATAAAGATTCGTGACCAGCAGTGGCCTGATATGGACCTGTATCACTGCGTTAATATTCCTCCCTTGGGGCAGTATGCTCCTGGTGGCGCTCAAGGCTTCTGGGAACTACAGACCCCGGAGAAGCCCTCTGCTGCAACCCAGCTGCAATTCCTTGTTTAATGGCCTCGGAGATCCAAATCCCCATATTGGCTGGAATCATAGGCTCAGGCTGCTCCTCAGAGCGAAGGCCAGCAGCTGTAGGTGTAAAGGTTGCTTCAGCCACCGAAGGCCTCTGTGGGTGAGGTTGATCCCAAGAGGGCACTGTACCCCTGTGGGTTGGCATGGAGCCTAATATCCTCTCACTGTTGTTGGGCAAAGCCAGTGGAAGATCTCCCTGAATGTCTGGAGACCAAGCAGAAATCTGCATAACTCCAGGGTCCTCAGTTCCTTCCCCTTGGGGAAATAATGGATACTGAGACTCAGATGGCAATTGAATTTGCTGGCTACTGAACCTCGTTGAAGATGCCTTTTGGGCCCTGGCAATGACCTTTTCGATGGCCTTGTGGCATTGTTGGTCTTGCTTTTCGGCTGTTTTAGAGACCTTATGGGATCTGCTGGAGCGTGAGCTGGAAGTAGTAGCTGTCTGGTAGATGCCCTGGTCCTAGAAGGACCCGCATGGCTCTCACTGCTAGACCTGGAAGGTGCTGGGCTCCTCCCTGCTAACTGCCTCTATGGCATCCACCATCTTGAATTTAACCATGAGGTCTGATACACGGACCTTGGCTCGCAGCCGCCAATAGCGGAATTCCGATAGCCTGGCCGGTATGCGGGCAAGGCCAATAACCCCCGCTTGCCAGAGGAACAATCTGTTGATTACAGATAGGGCGAGGTGAAGAATTGGATGAAATGGCAATCACGCGGAGGCCAAAAAATGGCGCCCAGCCGTAACGATCCAAAATGACACCTCATGCTTCGCTGAGATTCAACTAGGCTGCGGAGCAATGCTCGTGCGCCAGTCAGCGGTTCAAACAGCGTGCCCGGAATACGGGCAGGGGCTGAATCAGGCTCCCGGAGCCCCGGGAGCACTGTCCGACTCTTTACGGGGTGTAGCCAAGTGGCTCGGAAGGGACTCACCCCCCAGCAATGGCGACGCGACTTCAATTCGCGCGAAACAAACACCCCGATGTCTCAGCTGTTGAGCGCTTCGGAGCCAGGCTAGTGCGCGCTAAATCAAAGAAACTGACAGCTGACAGCTCCGGCGATTAGAAGCCGGTATGAGCAACGCCCAAGGGTCAGCGTTTTGGAGGAAAACCTCGTGAGCGCTGCCCTATTAGGACTGTCGTCCGACAGCCTAACTGCCGCTCCTTCAGCCCTCAGCGGAATAGGACAAGCCCTCACGCCGGCAAGGATCACAAGAAAACTGTCAGACTGCAATTTCTATCACTGAAGAAGGAATGGAAAAAAATCCAGGAGGAGCTTTTCATAACACGTCTAGTCCAAGATAAGACTGAGTCTAAAAAGCGGAAGTCACAGGAGGAGGAGGCGTGTCATCACTTTTGCAGACTCAGTCCTATTGGATAATAGACGGAGTTAACCCATTCCTGGATGCTGTCTCCACTAGTATGGAGAATATGTGTTTCCTTCCAGGTCAGGCATAGTTTGATTAGATTTTTTTTTTAATGGTTAGCTTCAGTTGAATTTGCCTAAGGCTACATTCCTGTGTTTGTTCTTGGTTTAGTGGATTGGATTGGTAGTACATTACATAGCCTGCTTGTCCACTGTTCTTTTTGGACTTTGCTGCTTCAGTGTGATATAGCTTTGTATACTGTGAACTGAAGGTATTTCATTAAATTTTAGTTTTTACTGTTGAAACAGCATATATATGAAGTTGCTTAGGAAATGTATTCAGGGAGTAGAATCATTAAGTACTAGGCAGCATAAGTTTAATACATTGTCATTATGATTAGTCATACAGACAGCCAGATATTTAAACTGGATTTGGCATTGTGGTCCTCCTGTCAAATCTTTCTCAAGGACCTGGGATAGGCAGATGTTATTGTCTGATGGTATTAAAAATTATCATCTCAGGATGTAAACTGTTCCAAGTAAAGCTCTTTTTGCAATTGACTGATAATGATTCTGTCAAATGTTGATGGTGTTTAAGCAGTGCTCTAGTTGTGGGGGATTGCATCCAAGATGCCTGTTACTATTAGCATTGTTGTTGTTGTTTACACAACAATGTAAAATCATATCTACCAGTTCTTTAAGCTCAGAGGCTCCCCAATCCCGCTTCCAGTCCGTAGAGCCGGAAAGGTTAGGGACCGTTGCTTTAGCTGGTATTGGCCTTCATACGCATCAAGTTTTTCCCAAGAACATAGGATATTGTAATGTATCAGTGTAATATATGTGCAGACTCAGGCAGTGTGGCCTTTAGTAATTGACAAATGGAAATTTTGTCAATGCACAGATTTTCTAAGTGCTCTCCAAGATTTTTGGGTATAGCACTCAATGTGCCAATAATCACTGGGATCACCATGACTAGCCTGTACCATAATTTATGTGCTATGTCCCTTTTATGATTAGGCATGGCATAAGAAAACTACATAGAAAACTTCACATACTTTTCCAGCAAATAATACAGCCTCTGAAGAAATGTGTAATAATCATGGACTTCATCAAATTGCATATATTTTAAGATAGAATAACCACATTTTATATAGGTAATAATTTTTTTATCTGCTAGAAAACAATACACATCATTTCAGCATCTGAAATAATTCTACCATACTTTTCCATAGGTTTCTCCAATGTTTTTATTACTAGCTAGACAAGAGAAAACAAAATGTAAGCAAATGTTGTTTCAGAGAATTGTGTTAAAACAGTATCATTTCTGAAATCTCTGGATTTGTTAAATTTATGTTACCATTATATAAAGTTTTAAACAGCCATATCTAAACTGTTAGTTTAATTTCTTTAATCAGCATTTAAGATTCTGTAATGATGGTGGTTGTATATTAGTGATAGCAGTTACTATAATACAGCATCTTGAATTTATGGCTTTTTTCCTAATGGAATTAATGGCATCCTGCTCTTCATAAAAGTTGGAGATGATTCAGGAACCTCTGTGGTTAAGGAGCTAGAGCTACCCACATAAATATAATTTGTTCCTCATAGCTGTGTCCTCTGCTTATAACACTTTTGCTTTGTTGGGAACTCAGATACCTATCATAGCTCAGTTGGTCCTTGTATCGTATGCTAAAGTATTGTGATTTTTTTTAATAGATAAATTGATTTGTTTTAAAGCTTCAGGGTTGAACAAGATTTTCATTAAAAAAAGATGTTAGCTATATCCAATATCGACTTCTGAATAACTTTTTCCCTCCTGGTAGCAAGGTACGTCATTCATCATCTTAAGTCCTTGTCTGAAATAAAGATAGTTGTTTATTTCTAGCTTCTATGGTTATATCTTTGCTCAACTGAAATTAGAACTTTTATTTTGTAAATAGTTTTGCATCATTGCTAATGGAAATTCTACTTGATTGGGGCCTATTTTCCTGATGTTAATTAGCAATACCTGTATGATGCCTAGGAGAAAACAAATTGACATTACTAAGATAAAATAAATCTCCAAAGCCTGGATCTGTACTTTTTTCAGGATCAAAACATATGTTGCTTTTTTTATTCATGATAGTCACTGGTCCCTGATATTAATCAGAGTTGATTGAACTATTATCTTCAAATATTTACATATTAACAATGTCTTGGTCCACAAGATAAGCTACTGTACAAAACTTTTTTACCATAAGGAACAGTGGCTCAAATCTAAAAGATATTCCCTCTTCTCTAAAGATATGTAAAAAAATATCTTCATAGTAAATGAAAATTTTAATTAAGTTATTATATGAAGTGGTCTTTTTTTCTGTTCCAAGAAATCTAGTGGGTTGGAGCTTATAATTGTTGGAGTAATTATTATTAAATACACAGTTGCTTAGCTCTTCATTTGCATCAAGTTCTTCCCAAGAACCTAGGATGTTGTAATGTAGTATTTGTGCAAATCCAAACAGTGTGGCCTTTTGTAATTGACAGATAGAAATCAATGCTCAGTGCCATCCAAATATTTTTTCCTTGGATAACTACTGGAATCAACATGGTCAGTTTATTATTATTTTGATGGTTGATCACATAGCCAGATGTTTAGAGTGGATTTGACATTTTTACCCACCTATGGAGTCATTCCCAAGGCACTGGGTTGACCGATTTTGCCAGCACCGATGGTGTTCAAGTGGTTTTGAACATGTTTTGGGATTGCTCCCAGGGCACCTGTTACTATTGGTACTATCTTTGTTTTCTTTTGCCACAGTCATTTAACTTCTATTGCAAATGTTTGTATTTTGAGATTATTATTATTTTTGAGTGGTTATCTGGGAATTTATGCAACCTGCCTTTTACGCTGTTCCCAGGCAATATTACTGTTACTTCAGATCCATTATGTTTGTCTTACAAATTATACAAATTTGGAAAAATTATATGGGATCCATAGGGTAGGTACTCACAAAGAATTTATACAAACGCCAACAGTTTCCTAGCAGGGCTTTGTACAGGTACATAACCCATGAGTTTTAATTCATAGGTGACCACTTGGAAGAACTACAATTACAAGTGAAACAGGCTGAGGTGGAAGGACTTGTTTATCTGTCAAACCCAACTGAGTGATACCAAAGTGACTTCAACATTCTGCTGTTGACTGATTTGACCACTGTTATACTGTTGAAGGATTTGAGGTCATCTGCTCTACAGTTGCAAGAAAAAGTATGTGAACCCCTTGGGATTACGTGGAGTTTTGCATGAATTGGTCATAAAATGTGCTCTGAACGTCATCTAAGTCACAACAATAGAAAAACACAGTCTGCTTAAAATAATACTACACAAACATTAGATGTTGCCATGGTTTAATTGAACATAACATGTAAACATTCACAGTGCAGGGAGGAAAAAGTATGTGAACCTTTGGACTTAATAACTGGTTGACCCTCCTTTGGCAGCAATAACCTCAACCAAACGTTTCCTGTAGTTGCAGATCAGACCTGCACAACGATCTGGAGTAATTTTGGATCACTCCTCTTCACAAAACTGTTTCAGTGTAGCGCTAT
>QLTV01001348.1:2331224-2365798 GCA_003457575.1 Thermophis baileyi | reverse complement strand
CGAATAACCACAGACATACACACACATACCCGCGAAAACCTCAAAATACACACACACACACACACACACACACACACACACACACACACACACATATAAAAGGAGAAGAAAAAAAAGAGTGTTCTACCAATATGTCTTATTCTCTATATCTGTTAACATATATAATCAGGAACAAGATTCCTTTAAACACAATAGATTTTAATATCGTGTGGTAGGTTAATCCTAATATTCACTTACAACTTAGAATCATATAATAAGCAACTCTCTTTATTATTATCTATTTTATTTTTAAATTGTAAAGTTCCTTATCCAATATAATTACCACACTTCACTACTTCCTCCGTCTCTATATGTCTCTTTCTTTTATCGCCTCTCTCTTTTTTTTTCAAGATGTCTCCCAGTCATTTCACCTAATCAGCTTCCGTTCACTCACGAGTGCTCTTCTTTCTCTTCCTCCAACTTTCTCTCACTTTCTCTTCCTTTCTTCACTTTCAATTGTCCCTTTTGCCACAGTCTTTTTCCAATCCTTCTTTTAAGTCTCTTAAGTCCTTTGCAGTACGGTATTGTAATTCAAATCAATCCTTCACCTCTCCTCCACTCTAATATTTCTCAATGTCCGTTCCTGCAGCTTCCGCTCCCACTTTCACTTCGCCGCTTTTACATTCCAGGAGCCACTCTCTGTCGTCTTTAATATCTCCAAATCCACCAAAAGGGATCTCCTTCTGTCTCTTCCTTTTAGATGTTAAAAATCCACTTTCCTTCGCTTTCTCACCACTCGTCCCAGCTGTTTTTCACTCAACACTTCCCTCTTCTCGTCACTCTGTCACGCCTCCGGATCGGCTCGATGAGTCGATTTCTTCTGTGACCGGATTGTGGGGTTTCCTCTCACTATCTGGAGAGATTGCCTTTCTCCTCCGATGCCTCGAGGTTTCCCCTTTCTACCACTGCTCCCTCCGAGATCAGCTTCGCCCGTGGGCCTCCGTAAATCACAAAAACACGGCAACAGCTCACGGAGGTCCGCTTGCTGCTCCGCTCCGGCGTGACTTCAAACCGGAAGTCTCCATCATATATCACTCTTATTACATGCAGTAACCAACATTAAATTCCATATTTGCACAAATGTTCTGAAATACATTAATATACTTTCTTTAAATCAATAAATGTATAATTTTTTTTTGCTTTTATTCATTTCTCAATTACTTGGTGAAAAGCAAAAATCTTCACTGCATACACTTTTTTTAAAAATAATATCCTGTTACCTGCTCAGTGTCACTCTGGCAAGTGGGCAGCTGTATAAATTAGTTAAATAAATAATAAAGTTTCACTATACTTCACAAATTTAACTCATTGTCATATCTTGGACCATTGACTTCATTATCTTTTTCTTAGACATTCACAATATTAATAGTCATTCCCATATAGAATCTTCCATCATTCACTCACTTTAGTTTTATTCCAAATTATTTTGTAATTTAGCAAATCATAGAAGATCTAACAGATATATCACAATCATGCTCATACTATTATTAGACTCTTTAATATAAAAATTATCTCACAAGTTACTGTTGCTGTCAACTCACAATTAGGAGGTAGATGATGTGTACTGACACATTCAATATATTACCATAGTATATAAAGTTGTGGGTGTTTTGGATTGTTTTATTAAACAAAGCAGCAAGAGCAAAAAAAATAAGATAAACCAAAAGGGAAAATAGGTATGCAAAAAGAAAAAATAATACTGTAAAAATTAATAAAAATACTGTATTAATATCTACAATGTGTGTGTGGCATGTGTGTGTGTATTGCTATCAGCATTGAAATTTTAAAAGTTGAGATAATGTCACTCTTAAGAATGTAGATTGTGAAAAAGATTGCAACCAACAAAAACCTTTTTTTTTTCCCAGTGAAAATAATTTGTGCCAGAAAAATGAAATGATAAATTGCAGGAAATCAGCAAACTAAATGGGTTATTAGTTGGCTGTTTGGTATAGAATTGTTCATTAGTATAATTCAGATATCCATTTCTTACACATTATCATGCTTATAGGTGCAGCTGGATATAACTATTCACTGAATTGCTGATAAATAAAGCGCTCTTTAAGCATAGCGCTAGCTTGATGAAAGTTACATTTACATAAGATTAGGGTTACAACTCAGCCAGAAAGGCAGGGACCAAGACCAAGACCTGGGATTGGCATTTGGAAACTCCCTGGATGGATTACTTTCTTTAAATGCCATACAAGAGGCACTCAGAAAAAGGCAGCTCCCACATAACTGGTAAACCATCAGCCTGGCACATAGTAATCCATGTAATATCTGCCCCCGAGTGCCTGTTTTGCCATTTAAATTACATGTAGAGCTCGTGAAATTGTCTGCTTTATTCATACTCTCAACAGAGCAGCTGCTAAATAATATAGTCTTTGAATGTATAAAGATTTAGTCATAATCGTTAGTGTTAAATATCTGATTTGCTATTTAAATGTCTGCTGATTCTTAAAATCATGTATGTATGAAGGGGTCTGTAGATGCGGTGAAGCAAGGTTGGTTTGTAAGGATATCAAGCCATTGATATAGAGAGTGGGGTTACAATCTAGATCTGGGTACTTTTCTTATACTTCACATTTTTTGATGCCTACTTTTCTGCCCTTTTGTAACAACTATCAATCCAAGGGTTAGTTAGGGTTTCTTAGGTTGTAGGAAATCTGTTCCATGGTTGCCTTTACAGTTTTGCATAATGTTGCCACCAGCAAAAAGGAGTAGTGCAGTTGATAAGAATTTATATTTGAATACCTTCAAAAGTGTGATTTTAGAACCTGAAGCAAATTACTCGAGATAAATAATGTTGGTAAAGTTTAGCGTGGGGATAGTGAAATAATTGCTTAGAATAAGCTAAATCATGAAGAATGAGAGTATTTCGTATTGGTGAGAGAAGGAGTTTCAGTGTATTGCCCAGTTCTATATGATAGTATGATTCCCACATAACATATGTGGGATTCCCACATAGTATGATTCACACATACACACACATATGGGATTCCCACATACATCCTTGAAACATGTGCTTCTTCCTCTTAATGCCTTTAGTACTGTTGTTCCAATATAGTCAACAAATGGCATTGCTGCTGCCATCTTTTATTGACCATTTTAATAACTGAAGAAACAAGGAAATCTGGATTTCAGCTATTTCTTTTCTTTGGAAACATATTACTTTAGCTATCAAGTCAGAAAAAGCAGAGAACGCAAAGAAGAGAAGCTACTACCAGAGAGCAAACCATAGGAGAATGAAGGAAGGGAAGATTTGGTGAAGCAGTTTGCTTGCTTTCAGTGAGGAGCAGCTGTTTGTTACTTCTTCTGTACCTAGAGTTGAGTATACAGTTTAGGAAAACAACGGACATTTGCTGTTCCTCAAATGATGTTGCCACTGTTGGCTAGTTGTAGAGGAAGGAAAGAGTGATAGAATTGGAAAGTCACTATTTATGGTACTTCTAGGTAAGGTTGTCTTTATCCATTATTGAAGATGTACAAATGGAGAACAAGACGGCAACAATAATCATTCTCCTATCTGAAAATATATTGCCATGTATACGTTTGGCATGGACTTAAAGGTTCTGAGCAGCTAGAGTGTACTTTTTATGATTTCTCACCATTTTTAACAAGTACAACTTTGTTTCTTTCAGTGTAATATATCAACAGTACACTATTATAAGAAAATGTTTGTAAAAGCTGCTATTGAAACAGTAATTAAGATTGAGCTGGCAAAAAGTCTTGCTTGCCAGTAAGGCCACTGTCTTGTCATTGCTGCTGTTCCTTTTGCAATGTGTTCGTGTGTGTGTGTGTGTGTGTGTGTGTGTGTGTGTGTGTGTACATAATCATAAGGTAATACAACAATATATCAGAGGAAATTATGATTAGCACTGACATCCAGAGCCAGCTGATTTGTTTGGTGGGGGGGGGAGGCTGTCATAAACCACTAATTATAGATCAGGCTTAAAAACTCATCAGGTAGCCCTGCCTTTGGTTTTTTTTAGGAGTTGTCCTGTCATTCAGTGTGGATGGACCGGTTTCCATACTTTTATTTTATCCTACTTCTACTCTTCAGCCCTGAAAAGCCTCTTTGACTGGTTGACTCAGTCTCTTCCAGCCCTCCAGATACATTGAACTTCCCATCTCAGAATTCCTGGCCATCCTGGTCACTAGGTTCAGGAGTTTAATTCAAGATGCTCAAAATCATGAGTTGAAACCTCAGGTGGTAAAGTGGAGAGCATTTAAAAGGAAGACAACAGGGAGGGATTGTACTTCACTTGATTTTTGAACCTTTAAAACCTGCTTGGCATTTATGACATCATTAAACATTTTCTTGCTGTAATGCACTCCTCAAATTAAGAATAGAACTTAACTTGAAACAACATACATTAGGATGTGCTTTGATGTATACTGACTGTCTGTCTGTCTGTTTGGGTGGGGTGGGGTAGCAAGACAGAAAAGCAATGCATTGGAATTTAAGTAGGGGAAGAGAGTTCTGCGGTGTGACCCCATTGCATCTAGAAAGCACAAGATTAGAGAAGTCTTATACAAGTAAAATCTTTTGATTTATTTTGCTTTAGTTGAGAGTACTTGTGGCAAAATACTAGGTGTACTTTCATGAATGAGAATACTTGCTTGACATGTTTTTGACGAACAATCTGCCCGGTATCTTGAAAAGCGATAGCACTGAGGAAATGAGTTTCACTTTGGAATGACAGAGACTATTTCTGGACTTGTTTACCCAGCTTGTTTAGACCTCTGTTGGAATGTAAAGCAGGTTTTTTTTTTTCATTCTTTCTTCACAAAGCACCCTTGACATAATTGCACACTTCCTCCTTCATTATACTTCCCTTCTGAGATCTGGCTCCAGCCAGTCTAGTTTGAACAATTACCTTCCACTCTAACCTGGACAGGTCTGCTGCTGTTTTAAGCTATGTAAACATTGCCGGATAGTTCCTTTTATATGAAGCATTAAGCAGGCACGCAGGTTTCAGTATTTTAGATTGTCAAATGCTATTGCTTTTAAAGTGATACTTACTTTGCTTTCCAATTTTATAATGAGTCAGTTTGTTGCCTGTTGCATATCTTCTTCTCTGTTGCCTTTGTTTAATCAATGCAGATTAGCATATTCAGACAATGAAAAAAGTTTTTGAAACTTGTACCATTAGGGCTTCCAGAATAGGAATTTGAGAAGTAAAGAAACAATTTTTAAATGTCATTGCTTGGTATCACACTTCTTCCATAATTTAGTGTGCAATGACTATGGAAATTTAGCACAATCGTTTTTAGCAAGGAAAAAGGGAGACAAAAAAGATTGAAAATATTGAACTGAACAGGTAATCCTGGGCCCAGTTTTTCTTGCCTTAACCTATGTCACAGGTTAGAGCTGACAAAAATCTTTGTATTCCTCCTTGAAAGACAGGATATCAATGAATGACACTAAAAGTTGGATAGATTAATCAGGGTTGTTGTTGAAAAACCATCACATTTTTTTCTGTAATTGCTAATCCTGGATGATATCTACATATTTTGAGGGGGGGGGTTTAATCTAAAATTGAAGAGGACCTAACAGCATTCTGTAGAAAGAAAAGCAGCTTGGGGACAGAACAGTGTGAAACAAAAGCAGTTGATGGAAATTGAGTATGGCTGGGAAATGGCTTGGATTTGATTCTGAAATGGTGTTCACTGTGTGCAAGGGCATAAATAAATATAGCATCTGTCTACAGCTTAAAGCAACTATATCACATAGCAGGTCCATAATAAAGAAATCCCATTTTGTTTGCATAGATACAAAAAAAAGTAGAAAACCTGGATTTGTTTAAATGAATAGAATACCTTCATATACTGATTTTTCTGAAATCAATTTCTTAGGGGAAAAACCTTTTAATATACAGCACTAAGAACATTAACAGAGATATTAGAAAGCAAAGCACTATCAAATCAAGGGTTTGCTTCCAATAAAGGCCAACCAGATATGTATTTAGAATTATTTATGCTACAGATAGTCCTTGACTTACAATCATTCATTTAACAGCAGTCTGAAATTACAATGGTCTGAACCCCTGCAACAGTCTTTTCATTCTCAAAGAGCTGCCTACCGGAGGATGGAGCTGAAATCCTTCTGCAGGCAGCTTTCATTCTGCCCACTTAATGACTTGGGATTTCACTTAATGCACACAACTGGGAGTGCTGAGGGTTGTGGTTTTTGAACGAAGCAGTCATGTGACATTTTGTTTAACTATTGCTTCACTCCACGATCAAGATTCTGGTCCCAGATGTAGTCATAAGATGAGGACTACTTTTATTTCTACTCTGCGTTTAATTCAGGAGCTCAAGGTGACATATATAGTTTTCCCTTCTCCTATATTTCCACAGTGACTAGCCCAAAGCCATCAAGTAGACTTCTGTTGCTAAGAGTAGACTACAATCTGGTTCTTTCTGATCCTGGTTCTTAACTACTGTAATATAGTTGGTCTTAGTTACTGATATCCTAGTCACATCCAAATTAGGTTTGGACAGCCAGGGAAGAATGTTTGTGGAAGATTCATTCATTCATTCATTCATTCAGTTTAGACACCACCCAACTCCAGACTGAACGTGGGCGTCTCACAGTACAAGACAATGTAACAATAACAAATTACATAAAACAGTAAAAAAAAATGGCAGATCCAATCAATACATAAAACATATAATATCCCTAGCAGTGGCTTCAAACCACCTTAGCCAAAAGCCTAGGAGAGGAACCAGGTCTTTAAGGATCTGCAGGACACCATTCAGGTGGGAGCCACCCACATATCATTAGGAATTTCATTCCAAAAGGCAGGTGCCACAAACCGAAAAACAAGATCAGTCAGTTGCCTAGAACCAGTTTGGTCTAGTGGTTAGGGCACCAGGCTAGAAAGAGGGAAACCGTGAATTCTAGTCCTACCTGAGCCATGAAAGCCAGCTGACTTTGGCCCAGTCTCCTTCCCTCTCTCTCTCTCTCTTTCTCTCGACCCAAACCACCTGACAGGGTTGTTGTTGTGGGGAAAATAAGAGGAGGGAGGTGTGTTGGAGATGTTCGCTTCCTTGAGTTATTTGTAAAAATAATAAAAGCAGGATACAAATAAATACACAAATAATCTTCTTGAGTCAAACTGGCAACCAATGCA
Source organism: Thermophis baileyi (assembly GCA_003457575.1). NCBI lineage: Eukaryota > Metazoa > Chordata > Lepidosauria > Squamata > Dipsadidae > Thermophis > Thermophis baileyi. The sequence continues at coordinate 2,358,623 of QLTV01001348.1, read as the reverse complement.
GCTTGCAAACAAAGCAGGGATATCAAATGGGCATATCAAGCAATCTATTCCAATATTGTATTACTTGTGAAAGATGTCACTTTCAAATCCTGTTTACTTAAGTATCTGAAGAGTCCAAAATCAGTTCACTTTACAGACTGTTGCGCTTCTGTTCAGGTATAGCCAAACTTGCTGGCAGGGACGAAAAACCAGGGATATCTTGATGATGGTTCCCATTTATACAGCTTCCTTTTTCTTTGTGTAAATGTTTCTGTTTCTGCTTTTGATTTCACATTAATTAAATTTTGGGATATGTGGAATAGGTTATTAAACTGATGGGCATTTGGGGCTAGCTTTTAGAGCTTTGTGATTAAATTTACATTCTATATGTTAGTAATTAAAATCTTGTATGCTATGCCTTGTTTCCATTTTTTTTTTCTGTGAAAAGCTTTGATAGAACAAAAATTGTTTAAATACACACAAAAGTCCTCTATAGTAACCTCCTCTTTTAACTTGGTTTCTTTTCAGGTGGTTTTGGAGTGTACGTTAAAGAAGGAGCTTATTTACAATAAGGTTACGCCAACTTTTCACCACTGGAAGATTGATGAAAAAAAATTTGGCCTCACATTTCAAAGTCCCGCTGATGCAAGAGCATTCGATAGAGGAATACGTAGGGCTGTTGAAGATATATCTCAAGGTATGCATTATTCAGGCATTGTTTTGTTTTAAAAGCTTACGCCTCCCTTTTTTTTTCTTTTTAGTTGTTCATTTCATCTGCTCTCACTAACCCACTTGCTGCCAGTTTTAAAGAATGAAAGCCGAAATGTATCACTGAAATATATGTGCACATATGCAGAAAGAAAACTTGTCTTAAGTCTTGAAGAAAAAAAGAGCAGTATGTTTAACAATAATAAAGTCCAGATCTTATTTGGGGGGGGGGAACTTTTGCAAATTTCTGTAGTTGCCAAAGCTTTACTTTACTTCAAAAATACTTAGTTCTCACCGGCCCCTTCTACAGAATGGAGCAATGTCCATATTCTGCATGACAACCAGTTTGTAAACATACCATGGCATCTGATGTGCTTTGGTCCTTGTTTTGAACTTTGTAACGTGCGTACTGTCCCTTGGCCTCAAAGTGGGACATCTGGGAACAGAGCAATCACCATTCAAAATCAGTGTATTAAAATAGATCTATTCCTGTTTTCTAGCAGGAAAGGGATATGGAAACAAAATACGCCACTGTCTAAAGTGTTTCCTCACATCATGTGTTTTATTATATCCTGTATTATGATGATATAAATATTGTTCTTTATAAAATGGTTGCGCTATGCTTAGTGAGAAACTCTGGAAAACAAATAAAAGTGAGTTAAAATGTTGTGTTTGTGCCTTTCACCCATAGGTTGTTCGACCTCACATGATGAAATCGAAGTGCCTGCAGATGGCTTTCCAGTAAGTGTTTCCCAGTTCATTACGTTAATTACGTAGGCTGAAATTACAATAACTCTTAATCTAAAAGACCTGCTTACATTCATTTTTATCTGTGGGTAGCTAGTTTTGGGAGAGTCTTGCCTTGAGACAAGGCTGGCGGACATCTCTAGGACTGCACAACTATTACCTGTCCCAAGGAAAGCTGTTAATGAATCAGCATGGTTTTGCAGACACACGAGTGACAGGCTCTACAAGCTAATTATTAACTTTTCTAATCCCTGAAAAGAAATGATTCATTGACAGAAAAAGATGCTAAAACTGGGATAGTAGTAACATATGGTTATGGATGTGGGAGGAATACAGGATTTAACAAGACAAGATTGTCAGATAGTGTGTTTTCAGTATTAGGGTTTAGCCCCAAAGCAGCAGTGTTTCTGCCTCTAAATGTCTGCTTGGTGCCCTCCTATCAGAGCAGATTGCTGTCAGTCAGGAATTCACAGAAACAACATTGTAAAAGCTGGGCCTGGTTCAGTCTAAGCTTCCTAATGTACTTGTTTCGAATGCTGGCAGTCCTCAACTTACGGCCACAATTGAGCCCAGAATTTTGTTAAGTGAGTTTTTCCCCCATTTTACGACTTTTCTTGCCACATTTGTTAAGTGAATCACTGCAGTTGTTAAATTAGTAACACTGTTGTTAAGTAAATCTGGCTTCCCCATTGACTCTACTTGTCAGACGGTCACAAAAGATGATCACATGACCCCGGGACACTGCAACCGTCATAAATATGAACCAGTCGTCAAGCATCCGACTGTAATTCACCTGACCGTGGGGATGCTGCAACCGTCCTAAGTGTGAAAAATGGTCATAAGTCACTTTTTTCAGGGCCACTGTAACTTTGAACGGTCACTAAATAAACTGTTGTAAGTCGAGGTCTACCTGTATTCAGAAACGGTGTTTTTTTTTAAATTTCACGTATACGATTAACTAGTGTCCCAACTTCATTCTGAAATGGTACTGCCAATAGTCAGGATTATCTAAGAACAAAAGCAACATTAAACTCTTGCTTTTTTAAACTTCCCAGAATTTGATTAAAAATTAGGGATGTACAGGAATAAAGTTTATGGATTTCATTAAGGAAAACAACCATCCTTCCAAACACCATCGAGAGAATCTGACTGGGAAACATGGGTTGGAAAAGATCTATAATTTAAACCTTGGGGCAGTGACCCATATGAAGACAGCAGTGGGCAAATCTTTGTGTATACAACTTCATTGTTTCCTGCTGTAAAGAAAAGAATCCAGCTGAGTTATGTCTGTGTAGCCTTCTGTTGAGCAAACCAATTCCTGAGAAAGCATTTAACATTTTTGGAGAGATAAGATTTACTGCTGACACCTGCTACCACGGAAGGGCTGTCTCTTCTTTCTACTCTTATTGTATGAACTGAATGTACACTAGTGTGATAATTGAGCGTAATTTGCCAGGGGATCTCTTTATGTCCTTACCATTCTGGGAAATGCAAGATTTCTCCAAGATCCTGAACCACTGAGGATCGCCTGTAGCTCTCTTTGTTTTGGGTATTGCTTTATTTCCTCAATAAGCAAAGGAACCTTGCAACATGTTTGGGTTTTTGAAAGCAAGTTGCATATATCCACAGAGAATTGCTTCTGCCATCCCTTTTAAAATTTCTAGAATGTTAATATATCCACCTTTGTTCGCATGTTTTTTTTTTCCTAAACAGGTAGGCATCCTTCAAAACCTGGCTACTTTCAGCCACCATTTTTACTATTCAAAAAGTGAATGTGGAATATCTCTACAAATATTATAAATAAAAACGATAAAAAAAGAGCCGAGGTGGCGCAGTGGTTAGAGGGCAGTACTGCAGGCTACTTCAGCTGACTGCTAGCTGCAGTTCGGCGGTTCAAATCTCACCAGGCTCAAGGTTGACTCAGCCTTCCATCCTTCCGAGGTGGGTAAAATGAGGACCCAGATTGTTGGGGGCAATATGCTAACTCTGTAAACCGCTTAGAGAGGGCTGTAAAGCACTATGAAGCGGTATATAAATCTAAGTGCTATTGCTATTGCTATACTAGTGCTTACCAGTACTTGTTTCCCCATTTTTAGAATAAATTGATTAATTTTGGTAAGGCAAGGAGCCTGACTTGTGTCAAGAGAGTTTTCCTTGTTAGCTACGGATACAACATTTCCTTACCCAAACTAGTCATTCTGGTTTGGAATACAGTATATAAGTCACAAGGCAAAAAGGAAAAAAAACACACACAACAAAAGGAGGTCAACATTTTCTTTTAATAAATATCCTGAACTTTTTATCTGCTTTCCTGTTTGCATATATGGTATCAAGAGAAAAAAAACAAACCCTCAAATAGTGAATCTTTGATGAAAGTACCTTCTTCCAAAAAGCAACAAACAACTAATGTTAAATAAGCAAAAAATTGGCAGAGTTATTAGAACAAAGGCAAAGCCAGTAACTTAGAACAAATTTTCATAAGCAAGCTTGGTAACAAACTGAAGCTTATTTCCAAATTTGAAACTTTCTTACTGGTGATATCTGGAAAGAAAACACATGTTTCAGGCAAGTAAACAAGCGTTTTAAATCAGGTTTTCAAAGTAGTCTGTCCAACATGGATGATTTTACAGTTCATCGAATATAACTATAGAGGTGAAATTATCTGAAAAGGAAAATAAGTCTTCAGCTTTGCAAAAGGCAGTGAGTATCTGCCTTTCCACAGTTTTCACTTGAATCCAGGCTTTCAGGGTTACTGGCTTCATTGATTTCTGATTAGTTCTAAAATAGACATCTGAATATGGATTAGAGTATTGGACTAACCCCAAAGGGTGTGGGTGTGTTCATAGTTCACCAATAGATCACATGTATTTGTAGGGCAAATCTTTATAAAGAAGCAATCACATTAACTTCCTGGTAAGATAACTTATGACTGCAATTTTCATTGCCTTGGCTCAAGAGCAGACAGCCAGAGGTCACAACCATTTTGTGCCTTCCAGATATTCTGCTGAAATTCAGGAACGAAATATTGATAGTTATAATTCGCCCCCATTTGGGGGGGGGTTTAAAAAAATAAGGAGGAAAAAATATATTTTAAAGCTCTGGGAAGCTGTTAAGACAACAATCACACCTTCATTGCCTCAAAATTATTGGGTGATTACTTCCTTATGGTGGGGGAAATGAGGGGGAAAATATGTAGGCCTCTTTGAAGCTTAATTCTTAACATCTCCCAGTGTAAGTTGTGCCAAATATTTTGAACCACCCATTTAAGTGATATCATACCTTTACTGTTCATGCTTTCTGTAGCCTTTAGAGACTAAGAAAATTGTTTTCCATTGTGTTTTATATATAAAGAGAAGTGCAAACTTGGATATATAATTGCTTGTCTATATTTTGAAGAGTAGAGCATCCTTATGTCTTCTCTTCGTGTATGTATGTCAAACCTTTGATAATCAAGTAGTGTCAATAGCATAGCATGACTTATGTTATCTGAAAATCAATTTGTACCAGTATTCAAATAAAATATACATATTTTGGTCAGCCTATGCAGATACTAAAATGTAGAAGGAAATATAATGCAGCAGTCGTTTGAGAGACTACTCAAAGAAATTGGAATTGTAATAAAGGAATGTATACAGAACAAAACCACAAAAGAAAATAATATTTAAAATGAACACGTTGCATAGCAGTATGAATACTTCCAGTCACTAAGTTACAATTGTGTTGATAAAGCATTGTATTAAAAAGAAACATTGAGTTGGAAGGAAGCACTAATATAATTGATCAAGCTTGTTTTAATTTAATAATGTTGAAGTATTTGTTTTAGAAAGGAAGTCTGAGTCTTGAAATAGACAACACTAATTTGGAAGGTATTATGAGTACCGAAGAAGGACCAGGAAGTTGCACAGGAAGAACTGGAACCGGAGTAATAGAAATGGAATGAAATGAAATCCTGCCAAGTAGAAGGCTATGAACTTGGAATGATAAGAGACATTTTTGTTTTTGGCTGAAAATTCAACTGGAAGTAACTAAATAAAGAACCAGGAATCTTAGTTTATTAGAAAATGACTGAGCTATTGATGTAATGTGTAGCTGGAAAACCAAAATCAGTTTTGGATTGGTTACAGGTAGTTCTTGACGTACAACCACAATTGAGCCCAAAATTTCTGTTTTTAAGTGAGACATTTGTTAAGTGAATTTTGCTCCATTTTACGACCTTTCTTGCCACAGTTGTTAAGTGAATCACTGCAGTTGTTAAATTAGTAACACAGTTGTTAAGTGAACCTGACTTGGCCATTGACTTTGCTTGTCAGAAGATCGCAAACGGTGATCACATGACTCCAGGACACTGCAACTGTCATAAATATGAGTCAGATGCCAAAGCATTTGAATTTTGATCATGTGATCATGGGGATGCCACAACGGTCGTAAGTGTGGAAAAACAGTCATAAGTCACATTTTTCAGTGCTGTTGTAACTTTGAATGGTCACTAAATGAACTGTTGTAAATCAATGACTAGCTGTATTTAAAAATATCCAGGTAATACAGTTAAAACGTGGACTACTACTGTCAGATAGCCCAATTTGGAATGCTCATATATCATTGAGGGGAAAAAAGGTTAAATTAGAAAAAGTTATTAAGAAAAAAAGAGTAGGGTTGGTAAATAGTAAATTGTACACTATTTTGATAATCCCTGTTGGATTTTTAACCTGCCTCAAACAATAATCAAACAATCTTCATAGTGTAAAAATTGCCTCCAGTTCACAAAGCCAAGATAAATGTAGGTTTTCTGATTTTGTAAGGCCTTTGTAAACTACTTCTGGCAAGTCACACTTGCAAGAACAGAAGTTCCCAAAGGAGCACACTGCTAAAGAAATTATGTTCCAATAGATAGGATCTTCAGGGCTAATAAAATTAAAAGCAGATCCTCTCTCAGTGGAGAATCTGGAAAAGCATTTCTTCTTTGTTTCTTTACATTCTCTATGTTTCAAACATCAAACATCTGCAGCTAGCAGCCTTACATGTGACACTTGAAACCCACTTTAAAAAACATGTAGCTAAAATCTGCTGAGTGGTTTAAGGTTGGAAGGAGTGCTTTCTACCATTTGAATCTGGTATCTGAAAGCCTCAACACATGATTTCTTAAAAGTGCATCGGTATAAGGATACTGTGTAGGATTTTACTCAGAAGTCATTTTAAATATATAGTTTGATTAAACTGAATTTCAATCAAAAATAGAGGGATTGATCTGGCATTTTTAATCTCTTTATCCAATAAATTTGAGATGATTTAGTGAAGCTTTTCATAAGACTGCCTATAAATTAAGAGCCTTAACCTAAAAGAAAAAAAATAATAAAATTTTCTCCTTAACTACTTGGTTGCATCTTCATGAATCCCACTATCCATGTTTGTGGGAAGAAAGATGTGAGGATTTGTGTAAATTCAGTTTGTGATCTATAAAACTTGGGAAACAGTGACTTTCTATAACTACAGTAAAGGGGTGCTGCTAAAAGCATATTCCCAGGAGGGGCAACCCTGTTCTCTCAACATCTGGATAAGGGAGTTACTTATGAACCCTATCATAAAATGCTGGCCAGCTGTTGTGAAATAAAGGCTGTTTTCATGTGTGGCTTTTAGTGGGACAGGAGAATTTCTATTTTCAGCTTTCTTTCTGAATATGCCAGAAAACAGCAAGACATCATACTGTGCTTGTTCTCCTAAGGAATTGGCTTAATCTTCTTAAGCATCTGAAGTGAGTGCTCTCTTACAGTATTACTGTTTGATTGAGAGGTAACATATGCATAAAAATAGATTTGGCCATGTTTGTAAAGAGATTCTCACGGATTTGATCAGCAACAGAGACCTTAGGCCATGATTCTGAATATCCTTACATGACAGTAAACCCACATTGTGAAAGATGTCCAGTGAAATAAAGTAGACAAAAGGTGGCAGCTTTGATAATGTGCATGCACTTGGATCCTGAAAAACAGAAACTGCTGTTATCTGTGGTTCACTCATGCTTTTAGCAGATGCTTTATGTGGGAAACGTTCTGTTTTAAATGGCTACATAAAATATTTCATAGACCATAGGCTGCTTCTGAAGCTATTGATGATGGGCAAGAAGAATGCAACTAATTGGAGAGAATCCGTTGTTGGTATTGATAGCAATTGCTGCCGTCTGTGAACTCACAAAGCGGGGATGATTTCAAATTCGATGTTCGTGTTCTTAATCTTTTTTAAAATGTGTTCTAAAGAAGGGGGCTGATGAGTAAAATGCTTTTGGAAAATGTGGAAGATCCTGTAAAAGGTAAACAAGTACAGCGCTGGTATCCCTTACTTTCATTTCCCTTCTTAAATTACTGCCTTAACATGATTTGCAGAAGAGCACAATGTTCTGTCCTTAGAGCTTCATCCTGGGAAAAGTGTGGAGAGGAGGTTTGAAGAAGAGCAAATCCCAATCTGTTTTTTATTTTCTCTGCAGCTGTCTTCCAGCTTTGAGTTCTGCTGGACTGCTACAGCTGGAATCATTTTATTACTCCTTTATCCAGCATCCTTTTGCTTGTGCACACAGAAATGTTTTAATAGTCTTGGAAAAAAGTCAAAGTATGTCTTAGCAACCATAGAACAGTAATTTTTATATCAGCAGCTGAGAGCAAACCAGGTTTATGCTGTGCATTAAAAATTGGTATAAGTTCCTTTACAGGTGATAATGGGTAGTTTGTGCCAGTGTTGCAATTGAAGGATATTGAATATAGGTGCGTAATTGCTTTGGCAGTAGAAAAGAATCAGGCATTTGTATATCTCTGTTTGTGTACAGTGAGATAGAGACCATAATGAACATTAATGCAGCGAGGTGTTTTTGTTTGTTTCATTTATTTTACTATAAAAACGTTTGTTTTGGCTTATTTTTCACTATAATAACAACTTGTGTTGGGACTCTTGTTGGAATTATGTTTCCTGATTTATTTATTTATTTTGTTATTGGGTTTTTTAATTTTTTTTAGTAATGAACCCATACAAATTTATAGTATCCTAAAATGGAGAGTAAATACCGTATTTTTCGCTCCATAAGACGCTCTGGATCATAAGACGCACCTAGCTTTTGGGGAGGAAAACAAGAAAACAAAAAATTGTTTTGTTTCGGCCACGAAAATCTTGCACGGCTTTGTCTAAACCTTTTAAGACTTATCTTCGGTTGCCTCTTCTAACATGCTGTTATACAGAATAACAGAGCTGGAAGGGACCTTGGAGGTCTTCTAGTCCAACCCCCTGCTCAGGCAGGAAACCCTATAGCATTTCAGACAAATGCTTGTCCAGTCTCTTTTTAAAAAACACAACAGTGTTGGAGAAGGGAGGGAGGGAAGGTAGAATAGCAGAATAACAGAGTTGGAAGGGACCTTGGAGATCTTCTAGTCCAACCCTCTGCTCAGGCAGGAAACCCTATATCGTTTCAGCCAAAAGCTCTTGAAGCTACGGAAGAAATTTCCCATAGGTGAGGCTGTCGCCACAATGGATTATTTCTCCTGGGACCCGGGTCTATTCTGTTGCTGCCGCCGCCTATCACCACCGCCCTTCGTCTTCGCCGCCTATCGCCGGTTGGATCGGCCTCCCGGAATACCGCCGATCAGCTGTTCCAGATCGACAGTATTCCGGGAGGCCGATCCAACTGCCGATAGGCAACGGCAAACGGTGGCAGCGGTGATAGGCGGCAGCAGGAACAGGCGACGCTAAGCGGCGGCAGCAACAGGCCATTCACCGCCGCTGCCTGTCGCCGCTGCCGCACCAACCCTCTCCCCCTCACGGCCCGGTCTGTGATGCAATATTCGCTCCATAAGATGCCCAGACATTTCCACCCACTTTTTTTGGGGGGGGAAGTGCATCTTATAGTGCAAAAAATACGGTAAATTACATTACTATAGCTCTTCCTGATACTTAAAACTATATAGGTCAATATGTTGCCACAGTGCAGGATAACTACGGTATATTGCACGTTCTCAGGATTGCAGGAATGCTTACGTTGGCCAATGCTTATAAACTGGATCTGTCCAATTTAGTGTGAGGATAGTGCTCAACTGGTTACAGAGCAGCGATGGCACAGTAGTTAGAATGCAGTACTGCAGCTAATTCTGCTGACTGCCAGCTGCCTACAATTTGGCAGTTCGAATCTCACCAGGCTTAAGGTTGACTCAGCCTTCCATCCTTCCGAGGTGGGTAAAATGAGGACCCCGATTGTTAGGGGCAATATGCTGACTCTGTACACCACCTAGAGAGGGCTGTAAAGCACTGTGAAGTGGTATAGTAAGTCTAAGTGCTATTGCTACATTCAGGAGGTTGCTTGTACGTCCATTTTGTTTGCAAGTCCAAACAAACATGCCTATGTGGCATCCTGTAAACTAACCGTCCAGGACCTTCTAGGTTGGAGTTGCGGACAGGTTTGTTTGTATCATCAAAAGTTTGTAAGTAGAGTAATGTCTGTGTATGCTGCTGAATTGAGCACAACTACTGCCTATAGTAAAGAGATCCTAAATGCAGCTAGATTACCTTCAATGGGACATTATCACAAATAGGACTGTGTCTTAGCCTCACTTGTATTGCTTTTTTTTAATCAACAATATTTTGATCTTGAAGAAAGAAGTTTTTTGATTAAAGCAATTGCATTTTGATAGAAAGCTGTCTGCCTTTGTCTATGCCAGGGGTCTGCAACCTGCGGCTCCAGAGCCGCATGTGGCTCTTTGGGCCCTCTGCTGCGGCTCCCTGTCACCCTGTCGTGGCAGAGGGATGAAAGAGCCATCATCCTGTCACGGCAGTGGCATGGCTGGAGCCTTAGTGCAGGAGCAAAGCGCCCCTCTACTTGCCTTTGCACAGCAACAGCATTCCGCCTTCATTGTGGTACATTTGCTGTTGCCGCCACCAAAGAGGGCTGGGAGAGAATGGCAGGGGCGGATCTTGCGAGGTGAGGGCCATCCCCCAAGCCTGTGGACAGCAGAGAGGTGTGGCCCGGCTCTCACAGCGGGATGCTGTTCGGGACATCCAGACACGAGCTGCTGCCTTTGAAACACGCCACTTTCTGTTTCCTGTTCCTTCCCCGGGCAGCAATGGCTGGGGCCATGGGGGGCGGGGGAAGCAGAGGCCGTCAGAGCTGCTCCCCCCCAGCAAGCCAGGCCTGGAGGAGCGCGGAGAGTTGCAGGCGAGCGCCAGAGGGTCAGAAGACGCGCTCCGATGTCGCCCCAACACACGTTTCCAGCGCGCGCTTCTCTGTCCCAAAGTAGGATTGAGTGGGGAGAAGGGAGCAGGGGGAAGGGTAGGAGGGAAGGAGAAGCCCGGCTGGCTTTCCTTTGGCGTGGGGCGTGGGGAAGACCCAATACCTCCTCAGAAATCTATTCTGAAAGTTCACATGCATTTTGGAGCAAATTTGGGGGGGAATGAGAGAAAACTGCTCCCGTCCCCCATTTTTTGTGTGAAGCGTTAATTGGAAACCATGTTTCTCTACTTTTCATCTGACAAAATAAGATATCCATGATCTGTTTGATTCCCCCCTTTTATTTTTTAAAAACATTTTATGCTCTGTGATGTTTATTACCATATTTGTGTAAGATAACGAGGATTGGGTATATTTGGAGTATGTTGTTGACTTTTTTCCTTTCCATTCTTTTTTCCTGTTGTGAGTATGTATGTATGGTTTAAACATCACACTATGTTTTCCAAATGATATTTAGAACAAAAGTAAATTACATTCTCTCTGTCCATGGAATGAATCATATCTGTTCTATTTATTTATATGCATTACATTTCTATCCCACTTCTGTGTGAAACCTCAAGGGGGATTATGGGAGGAGGTCTTCCCTAATTCATCTCCACATCAATCATTCATTTCAAAGAAGGTTGTGTTAAAAGGAAAGAGAGAGAGAGAGAGAGAGATATCACCCAACGTGTTTTGTGGCCAAGAGATTATTTGAACTGGCTCTTTACCTTAAATTAAATCTAACATTTTTACTGCAAAGGTTGGGTTCAATTCTGTAATATGGATGTTGGACAAATCTAAATTGATCAAAGTATTAGCTTCTATTGAATTAATAGTTTTTTCTCAGAACTTAGGAAGGCTATATTGTTTTGAAGCCTATTGGCCAAACAATAAATACTTTACTCCAGATTATTATAATAAGTGGAAATGTGGAAGTGCTGGCAAGTATACAATATTCTTTGAAGATGGACTTTGCCAGGTGATGTCTTATATATTAAGACATGATCAAGGCATTTATCTGAGTTACAGTAGTTATAATGGAAATATTTGTTCTACTTATAGTAATATCTAGATCTCTACTCTCTGTTCTGCAGAATTGAGACTTCTTAACTACATCATTCTACTCCACTACTGGCTACTTGAACAAGGGGAATTCTTGATTGATATCCTTGATTATCAAGCAAAACAGTCATAATGCTAATCAGGACTTGGGAAAATGATTAATGCTCATTCAGTTCTAGAGCAGTTTTCTATGTGGCAAATATAAGAACAATTGTATGATCATATACCCATATTGTGTGGCTTTGATATTTGTAGATCTGGATGGTTGCTTCCTTTCCTGCACCTCTGATAAAGTATGTCCACTGAGCAAGTACCTTTAAGGAGTGATATCCTCAAATTAATCTGTCTTCTTCTTTACTTCCTCTTTCACTGCTTTGGGTGACAAAGGACTTCCAGTGTATTCATTAAATTTTTATTTTGATGCTGCATAAATGCTACCTTTATTTATTTAAAATAGTATGTATGGTGCATTTTTTATTATGTATGAAATGGTTACTTTGAGTATCATATGCAATTTACTAACTGAAGTTCTAAACAACATTGCAGTGGATTTAATTTTATATAGGGGAACTGAAGAAAATAAAACCCCTAACTATGTATTTTAATATATAATCTTTTCCAGGCAATTCCAGAAAATACGTCAAGTTTGCTAATAAAAGATCCGGTTTTCCAACATGAATCTCTAGCAAGCAACGATCCTCACAAAACCTTATGTATAAGACCCTCGGTCTTTGAAGATTTGAACACCAGAAGATTGTACTTCCACAACCAACCAAACCAGGTAATCCACGAAAAGCAACTTTTATATTGAATGTGTCAAAAGATACCTCTGAAATGCTACCAGAATTTTGTCTAGCAATATCATTGCTCCAGTTCAGACATAATGGAATAGAGGTTTCCCTGCAATGATGCGAAATGTCACGAAAGAGACTGGAAGTTTCTGCTTTCAAACAAATCATAATTCTCACTATGATTTGGCCATAATGAGTAACTGTTGCTTGCTTAACAGCAGAACTAGGTGCTTTGAACTTGCTTCTCTGGTTTGCATAATTAATTGATGCATTGGAGACTCCTCTACCCACGTTCTATGACAGATATCCATTGGTTTTTTCCCTCACCCTTTCCCCCCCTCAGCTGTGGGGAGGCGCAATGGCTCAGTGGTTAAAGACGCTGAGCTTGTTAGCTGGAAAGCGGACAACCCAGTTCAAGAAATGATGGGGTGAGCTCCCGTTACTTGCCCCACTCCTGCCCACCTAAACAATACGAAGGCATGCAAATGTGAGTAGATAGTTAGGTACCACTTAGGTGGGAAGGTAACAGCGTTTTGTGTACCTCGGCATGTAAATCATGCTGGCCACATGACCATGGAAGTGTCTTCGGACAACGCTGGCTCCTCGGCTAAGAAACGGAGATAAGCACCGCCCCCTAGAGTAGGACTTGACTGGAAAGAAGAAACCTTCATGTTTACCTTTATCTTGCCGTCAACTAGCCTGTCATCTCACCAATGTCATGCTCAGCAACCATTTAGAGTTACTAACAAGCCATGAAATTCATGATTTTTTTATGGAAACTTTGATTTTAGGGTGAGAGAACTAAAATGCTTGATTTTAAGTCTTTTCCAGTGCCAAAAAACCTTGATGAAATAAGTCTTTAAAGATAAGTACATTCTGTATTTCTATAGTGGTGCTGTGTTTCATTTCTCTTGCATCTGCTTGTGCCGCAGCATGGTAGAAATAATTCACACATTGTTTTTTCTGATTGAATTTATTCAGTTCTAGGCAAGCTATGTTCTTAGGTGAAGATCATACTTCCATAAATATTTGAACAAATACCTATTGTTTTTGTCCAAACTTATACTGGCTATATGATTGTGAACATCATTGTAAGCCAGTTTCCATCCATGAATCAAACGATCCTTTTGTTACCATGCACACTGATTTTCCATAGTAATGACTGAACTACTCTGTCATTAAAATTCAGAACTGTCTGTAACAAAACTTTTGATTTGCATGCTCTGCTTTAATTGAGAATGGAACTTGAATTAGATTCCAAAGAATTCCATATTTAGCTTGCTCGTTATGTAGAGAGTTTGAACCATTTGGCAAGAGTGATTTTCATTAGTTTGAGCCAAGTAAGTCATAGTGAATCTCAAATATTCCAACATAAGGTTGCTCTGCCCTATAATAGAGCATCTTGTCTTTGCCTTTGGCAGGGATGGGAGACTGCTATTTGCTTTTTAATCTTTGCTCATAAACTAAAACGTTATAGCAAACTTAGTGAAAGATGCTTCTGTCATCACCAGCCAATCCTTTAGAAGGCTATGGAAAAGTTATTTCTGTCTCGGTTTTGTGGATTTCCATTGGATGCCAGCAAAGTGAACAACTTCTTTGGTCCTGGCTACAGTTCCTACCACAAGTGTTAATGTATTTATTAAGCAAGTACTTCAAGTAATGAAGGGGGTTTTTTTTCTTCTAAAAGCATTTTGAAATAATTCAGGCGTGAGCTCCAAGGTTACTTTTACTTCTGCACCTGTACCAAACCTTACCTCTGCAACATGATTTAAAGCTCATGTTCACAAGGAACGTTCTAGGCTTAGCTCAACATGAATCACTTAAGACCAAATTCTTTCTTTCAACCTTCCTAATTTAGCAGTGGATGTTTGAAATTGTAGTGCTACAAATTTAGGAAGAGATCAAACTGGGGGGTGGTGGGGGAATCTTCTGAATCCTCTCGTGTTTAAGAATTGTGTGCTTCAAAATTGTGGACTTCAAGCACAATTAGATGGTTTCTTTTACTGAATTAGTTTTTACTGACAGTTTTTAATCCCTCAGATATTGAGCACACACACAACCTATAAGGTGTGGGGGGGGGAGGAAATACCAATATGCAGCTTCCACTCACACAAAACTGGATTCTGCCTTTATTATTATCAAATTCTGCTTGCCTATGCCTAAATGATATGTACATTTAATTTGACTGTTAATTGACTGATTGTTGTCGCCAGGGGGAGGGGGGGATTGCTTTTTATTATTTTTTTATGATAGGTTTTTATCTTTGTAAGCTGCCCAGACTCACTGAGAGTTTATATGGGCAGCTACATAAACTTTCTTAAATAAATAAATGTTCTGTGTACACACAGTTACTGAATTTGCACTTTTCTCTAACTACATTTTGTTTACTGTTATTTATTGGAACAGATTTTCCTGTTCCTGTTCAAAAGAATATAGCAGAAAAAGCAGTTAATATCCTCAAAACAACAGCAGTAGATAAAATAATTATTGAATATAATAATAAAATCATTGGAATGCAGATTAGTATTTAAAAAGCAAGAGAGAAACCATGTGGATGTGGGGTGGGTGGAGTGAAAGGTCATTCCAGGATTATCACAGCAACAATTGCTATGTGCTCAACACTCGACTTGATGACTTTCACAGATGGATTGGAAAGTAGGATCTGGGGTGTATATAAGCTTACTTTCAGATTGTCAATACCAATATGACGGATTGGCTCCAGATATGAATCAGTTGTCTATATAATTACAAACAGAAATACATACACACAAACACACGCAAAGTTGAAATTTATGCACTTTTTTAAAGGATAGCCTCATATACAGTGTATTACTGTAATTCAGCTGGGATGTAACCAGAATTTGTGTCACCAGTGCAATTAAATTCATTAAATAAGACTACATTTGGCAAGGAGTCCAAGCTGATAAATGGCATTGATGATGCTTCCTCTTCCAACAAAAAGAGCCAAGTCCAGGAACACTTGCCAGTTGCATATTTGGGCTTTTAAAGGAACTGCAAATTCATCAGGTATAAATGTAAATTATTATCTGCAGAGATCCTGGCTTGATTAAGCTTCAGATTATTCACCCTGCTTTCTTACATTCCTATTTCCAGATATTCACAGGGGGGGGGGTCCACCGTCTCCTTCAGTTTAAAATAATGTTAGAACTGCATATTATCCACAGCTTGACGTGATCCCAGTCTAATTTTTAGGTGCCTTCATATGACCATTAAAAAATGTGCTTTGGAATAATCACCTTCTTGTTAATTTGTAGTATTTAGACATGTCCTTTACTTTAAAATGTTTTGTGTGCGAGAGAATGTGAACTTAATATAAGGATTATCAGCACTGAAGTGCTTGGTTATTTGGACTGTTGAAAAAACATTAAATATGGCAGATATATTCAATAAATTGGGCTCTTTGAGAAAAACGATTCTCCTGAGACATAAGATGTTGTGACTTAATACTTTGCTTGTTTGAAGTAACACACACAGTCATAAATAAGTATGGTTATGTGTAATATTAAAGGCCCCTCTTTTCCCTTCTGTGTCCTCTCTTTTGTAGATACCCCAGAAACCAGTCAGGAGCGTCACTTTTCAGGACGAAGAAGAAATTGTTCGGATAAACCCTCGTGATATTCTAATACGTCGCTATGCAGACTATCGGCATCCTGATATGTGGAAAAATGACTTGGATAGGGATGAAATAGATTCCTCGCTGCACTGCCCTAAAGCAGACCATAAAAAATCGGACTATCTCTACCCATCCGGAGATGGACCTAAACTGAATTCCCTAAAAGATTCTAAGAATTCTGTGGTACTCAAAACACAGCCTTCTTCTATCAAATTGAAAAAATCCAAAAAAAGGAAAGAGGATGGTGAGCGCTCTCGATGCATATACTGTCAAGAGAGGTTTAACCATGAAGAGAATGGCCGGGGCAAATGCCAAGATGCTCCAGACCCGATTAGAAGATGCATATACCACGTTAGCTGCATGCTTTGTGCCGAGAGCATGCTCTATCACTGCATGTCAGACTCCGAAGGGGACTTCTCTGACCCTTGCTCCTGCGACATGAGTGACGACAAGTTTTGCCTACGATGGCTGGCCCTCGTCACTTTGTCGTTCATTGCGCCATGTATGTGCTGCTACCTCCCGCTGAGAGCATGCCACCACTGTGGCGAAATCTGTGGCTGCTGTGGAGGAAAACATAAAGCTGCAGGTTGAAGTAGTCCGGTGCAAAAATGGGCTGACAAGTCTTTATTGCTGGGAAGTATCTAATTCATGGAAGCACTTGGCATGCAGAAGGGAAAACCCACGCTATAGGAAAGGCCTCTTGTGGAAGACGTGTCAGAACTGTGGCATTTGACCAATGCAAGCCATGCCTAATCTACTTTTTAAGTGCATAGGACAAGTGGTGAAGGAGTTCTTGCAACCTGAAAGCCTTTCCTTCCTATTGGTCTTTGAAAGAAGTATAAACTGCAGTCCATACTTCAGCACTCTGTACATTTTGTGCTATAGGTGATTTGGGGGGGGGGAACACTCTTTTGAAATAATCCATTTGGCAGAAAACTTAACAAAACCTGCACTAGGGAAAGCTGATTGAAAACTAAAGGAAGTTAATGTCTTGGCAGATATGAAAAATTAAATTGATTTTCAGTGGAACTAAATTACTTATAAATAGTTTTGGGAAACAGTTTTATGTACAAATAACAAATGTTTATATTTAACAAAATATACGGTACAAATTGTTAAATCTTTCTTCCACTTTCCAGTTCAGCAGTTATGGACCTTGTTTTCCAGGCACATTCCGTGATAGTATTTCTCAGTTTTAAATACTTAGTATTTTTATTCAAATAGAGAAATCAATATTTTCAGTCTTATTTCCCTTCAACTACATTTTTGTATTAATTTTCTTCTGTACATTCTGGTAATCTGAAAGCCTTTAAATATTAATTATTGTAGTCTTGAATGACCAATGTTTTGTTAAGCACAGATATAATTGTCTAATGCTCTTATGAGAACATAACATTTATTTTTATATATAAATAACTCTAATTGCAATGTAATGGCAAGATTTTACCCCTCCCTTTCTCACAGCCAGCAGATTTTCTTTTAGGATTTCCTCCTAAAAATGTTGATGACAGATGTTTGGGAACAGAAAATTACCACTTCAAAATTGTTTAAAATATATGCTTAGAACTTTGTTTCAACTTGGTGCCAGTTATTTCTTTATATGTTTCCATTATTTTACTTTTATTTGACCTACCACGAGTTAAACTTATGCTATATGACAAACTGTAGTCCAGGTAGGAAAAAACAAGTTAATTTCTTGTTGAATGAAAATGGATTTTATTTTGTCTTTGAGTTGTAGCATATTAATGAATATATTTAACTTAACATTTGGCTGTGTGTTCTCAATGCCATTTCTGGTCATTCCTAAATGTTATCTATCATATGGCATAATAACATAATTAAGCATAGAGGATTTTTATTAATAAAAGTTTAAAGCGGTGGAGCAGTCATTCATTCAAAAAGGTTAAAGGGTGTGGAGAAGGGAGTAAAATATGTCTTTAATATGTTTTTGGATTAAAATTAAAATTTCACAATTTTTAATATCTGTCTTTCTTCAGAAAAATAGATATGTTGATTTTGTTTTCTTTGGATCATGTTCCATCATACAGTTCCACCTCCACTATACAATCTACATTTCCCAGAGCCCAGACATCAAAACCAAACAATTGTACATAACACTGTTTGTAAAATATCTTTTTAAAGGGGCATTTATATTTTATACAACAGCTTGAACTGACATTATGTACATAGATCATCTTGAAGTATTATTTCACATTGAAAAGAAGAGAAATATATTGATAAGTATTGAAGTTAAGAGCTTCTTTCTAGTTTTGTACTTTTATCTAGAATAAATAACCTAAGTCAGCAAACGTGATTCTTTAGCAGCAGTTGCCTTTCCTGCATTTTATATCTTTAAAAACTGCTGCATAGGATGTCTTTCATGCTTCATATAGTTATTTAGTCGGCTAACTTGGTTGCCTAGGCAGAATGTTCATTTTTTTTTTCCAAACATAGAAAAAGGGAGAGAGAGAGAGAGAGAGAGAAATCCCTAATTTTTATTTCATTAATGGCATGAGAACAGCATGAATTGTGAATAGCAATGATTAAAACATTCTGTTTTTTATTAAAGTGGGGCATAGCAACAAATAGCCATGAAAAGAACTTGCTGGCTGACCAAGAAAGTGCTTTGGACCTCTGTGTATATTTGCACACATACATATTTAGATATTTTAAGATACAGCGAGTCTGTCTGATGAGCACTAATCAACATAATACATCGGGCTCCTGTAGTGTTTTTCACATGGAATTCTATATGCTTTAATCCTTTATCTGAATAAGTGCATTTCAGTGTGTTGCAGGATCTAATCTGGATCGGTCACTGGGACCAGAGGACATCCTGGGACATGTATATTCGCCTCCATTCATTTCAGTGTGTATTTAAACATTTCGCTGTATTATCCTTTATTGAATAAATTATGTTCCTTCTTGGTGAAGGCACTGAAATACAAACACAATACTATAGGATTTTAGGTTCTTTCACACACACACACCCCGAAATCATCTGAAGTAACAGCATTGGTCCGTTATATATTTTGTGGTTTTTTTTAATGGAGATATTTGGAATTTAATGTAGAACTAAAGCAAAGTCCCGTCTTAGAATAACCATGAGATTTTAACTAAACAATCTACTGGCTCTCTCCTATTATTTAATGAGTTTATTTAATAGTGTTTAATCATACATTTTCAGTGGATATTTATCCGTATGTTGGATGCATTTCTTGTTCCTGTTTTTTATTTTCATCCTGCTTTGTCCAGAAAAGTATGATGAAAAGCTGTATTTTATAAAACATCAATTCAGACGCTTCTTAATAGATAAAGTTGCCTGTTTTGATAAATCTCTGAATGATATTTTTAAGCTTGGGAAAGTTCTTCCTAGGTTATTCTACATGAAAATAGCTCTGTTACTCGGGCACCACCTGCTGGACAGACATGATTTAGAAATTGTGACGAATCATACAGCCCTTTAAGCATTAATTTAATATAATCTTCCACCAGGTAGGCAAAAGTATACCAGGATCTGCTCATAAATATGCAGGTAATATGCAGCAGATCAGCAAGAATTTCTGGTTTCAAAAAATGAAAAGAAGGACTAGGGGAGACATGATAGTGTTCCAATATCTCAGGGGCTGCCACAAAGAAGAGGGAGTCAAGCTATTCTCCAAAGCACCTGAGGGTTGGACAAGAAGCAATGGGTGGAAACTAATCAAGGTGAAAAGCAACCTAGAACTAAGGAGAAATTTCCTGACAGAACAATTAATCAGTGGAACAGCTTGCCTCCAGAAGTTGTGAATGCTCCAACACCGGAAGTTTTCAAGAAGAGATTGGACAACCATTTGTCTGAAACAGTATAGGGTTTCCTGCCTGAGCAGAGGGTTGGACTAGAAGACCTCCAAGGTCTCTTCCAACTCTGTTATTCTGTTAATTCAACAATCGTGACAAAACTCTCCCTTCCTGCTAAATTAGGATATTGAAAGAAAGAAACTGCAACAGGGTGGGAGGGAGCGAAACGGTAGCTTTATGAATCATACAGTTTGTTGCAAGCTCCAGCTGGTTTACTTGGAAGACCTTGGGGGTTCTAGAGAAATGATATAGACAAACCTAAAGTAATATAATGTACCCACTCACAAACTAGACCATTTTCTGGCATTTGGCTCTACAGTGGAGGTCAATTCCTCCTATTTAGCATTTGCAATTTCATTCTTTCTAATTCAGTGTAAATGTCATTTCTGAAAGGGTAATAAACTGATAATCGCAGATTTATCAAGTAGTAATACAGTTGTAATGTTTTCATGCAAAATCCATGTGCTTCAAGAAAAATAGTTATAGACTAACTTTAAAAAGTTAAGATTGTTTTTCTCCGGGAAAGTTCTCTAAGACTAAATATATTCTTTAATTGACCTTATTCCCATTTCGCCAAAAATCAGATCTACCGATATGTTGATGGAGAAGAGCTTGGGAAGAAACTAGGAAGCCTGAATGCTTTCTTGGAGAATGTCCCCAAATAATAGCTATGAACACCCACACTCTTTCATATCATTTAAAAATAAGTAGCTCAGAACATTTTCAGTGGATCACAGAAAGCTTGTCCTATTTCTCCTTTAAAACCAAGGATGAATTTTCATACACATCCAGCTTATAAAGGTTTAATGTCTGAATCAATGTTTCTGCAAGGTTGGCAGCTGGAATATAAGGTAAAAACAACTGACAAACATCTCAAATATCCTTCCCTAATCCAGTATCCTACAAAGACTATGCTCGCAAATCCTACACATCTGGAGAAGGTTGAACTCGGAGAAAGCTACCATTAAAACGCAAAGATAGAACCATTCTTAACCAGCTTGGTTTCTGAATCATCTTCATCCACGGTAGCAATTTCAGAAGATGCGTGTACGTTGAGATAGTTCACATTTTTGTTCCTTCTAAATTTTTGTACTCCTATTTTGCCTCTGCACAAGAAAATTTTAACACTCATTTGAGTAGTGCATAATGTTTCTATTAATTTATTCTACATGAAACTACAATTCACAAATTTCACTTAAGTACTGTGATTACTACAAGTGGGTGGTTAAAATATCCATATGCATTTTAGTGCCACTAAATGCCACTTAAATAGCATTGGCACTAAATGCCACTTAAATAGCATTAAATGACATTTTGCCCCAAAGATGCTTAATTTCAATAGTTGTCATTAGCTATGAGAATAGAAAAAGATCCAGTGGAAGAACTTTATATTGGGAGGTGCAATGTAACCTATATATAAAGTTTTTCGCTTTTATTTTTGGATTTTATTTTGGTAAATGCCATTTTTTTTCACTTCTCAGAAAGTGCCTCACTTGCAGATTATTTCCATTTAAAAATTGCTATATCTTTATACTAAACAATGTAGGTTTTGGTTTCAATTTCATGCCATATATGTATTTATGTATAAAAAATATAACTGACTATCCTTGAGTACATAATGTAAATATATATGAGTTTTAACTGTTTTGTTACTACAGTACACCTGTTGGAATTTGACATCCTGGATAATAACATAAAACAGTTTTAAATGTTTTCTGCAATTATCTGAATAAAACTATCAGGACTTTAAACAGAGTGAAGTCATGGTTATTGCATTTAATTGGGGGGATTATTCTAAGTAGGATATCAGGAAAATACTGCAGAAAAGTGTTAGCATTATGTAGCATTTCCATTAAATTGGCAAGATCAGTCTTACCTTCTGCAACCTTCTGATGCTTGTAAAACAAGTGCTCTACTCACTTATATAGGAGGAACACACAATGCTATAATTCATAAATCCAAACCATTATGAAAATCTGAAATCATACAAAGACAGTTATATAAAGCCAAGCAGATTAAATACAGATTTTTTTTAAAGCTAAAGCCAGCCAATGACAAATTTGAAACTTCTGCAGAAATAAAAACATTTTAACTTGGTGATAAAAAGATAAGCAATTCCAAGTAAGTTCTTCAGGGAGCAAGAATGTACTGCTAAAAATAATTATCAAATAGTCCGTGCTTAAGAATGACATAGCACATAGAGAAGGGCTTTGAAAATGACTTATGTACCCAAATAGATGAAGTGAATAAATTCCATTCCATTGGTACTGAGGTTCCGTGCATAAAAAGTACCGTAGTTCAAAGCTGATGCCTCACATTGGTCTTGGAAATGAATGGGGAAACTAGGCAGAACATCTTGAGTTGTTCTAGAGTTATTTCAAAATAGACATAGAAGAGGGAAGAGGACCCAATGTAGAAGAAATCAGATTTATCTCTGAATGTAAAGGCATCAAGTTTAATATGAAGTGTGGAAGAAGTTTGTCCATCTTTTAAAGCACAAGAACAGATGTTGACACCTTTGAAACATGAAGTGAAGCACTCCTGAATAAAATTATCTTTGCCTGCAGCAAAAGGATATCAGAAAGCTCACCAGATGTTCCTTGGCAGCATGCTCCAAAGGATAGAAGAACCACCAAGAAAACCTTCATACAGTTCCCATCAACCATTCCTCTGATGGTAGACAAAGGGAGAAAGATCTTAAAGCCCAGATAAGCCTGGAAGAGAGAAGAGGACAAATGGGTTTGTTATATGTTCTCACAGATTTCAACCTTTGCACTGATAGTAGTGATGCTTCTCAAAGTCTACACTGAAATATTTTTGTTCTCTGCAGAACACTGCAGTTCTTTGTCAAAAACCCTATTGATAGGAGCTCTGCTGAGTTCAACTGGACTTACATCTCAGGAAACAGAAATGTGCAGAAGTGTTTTTCAGTTCTTTTAGTTTATTTCCAATAAAAGAATGGGATGCAGGGCAAAAGGCCCAAGGAAGAGATGTCTTTTCTGTGGATGAGCCACAGGAAAAGCGGAAAGAGAGCAGCATGAAGTTCAAGGATTTTTTTTTTAATGCTACCCTCTGGGGTCTGCATGTTAATCAGGTAAGACTTTTCAAAGCCACAGAGGCCATGCTTATCAGGAGAGCTTGCCAAATATTCAGCTTTCAGTTAATGTTTAAAAGCATAAAACGCATGTGTTAGCAAACACCTGCTGCCTTTATTTATTTATTTATTTATTTATTTATTTATTTATTTATTTATTTATTTATTTATTTATTTATTTATTTATTTATTTATTTATTTATTAAACCTGCCTTTCTGCTGATGAAAGTATTATGAGTCTCAAGCATACAAAATGTAGTTTTTGGAAATTACATGTGTCTCTCAAGCATTTACAGCTCTTATATTAATGTATGAAAATTAATGTAATTAATAATGAAATGCACATGCCCTTGAAATGTAAATTTCTTTGAAAAGAAATTAAAAGCTGTACTGGGGAGCAGCTGGCCTTTTTGAATCTCAAGACAGCCTGGCCTTCAAGGGAATCACCTGACCCTTGAAGGCCAATAAAAGAAAGAAAAAAAGAGGGTTTCTCAAGTTTGGGGTAAGGAAGTGTTTTGGAGTTCTGTTGATGAGAAAGTTGGCTAGAATCCTGGATGAGAGGGTGGCCTCAGGTAAGGTGAAAATTATTTAGCTGTAAATACACACCCAAAATTAGGAAAGCTAATGGCTCAGGATCTATCTCTATTCAAAGAACCATCTCTATTCCTCAAAGAAAGAACGCTTGATGCTCACCTAGGTTTTATATCTCCTCCTATCTCATTTCACAAAGCATCCTCCTCCACAGATGTTTATTTTGGGCCTGCTCAATGGAACAAGTGAACAATCTTAAGCCACATCCATTTCTTAAGAGGTGGCCCAGTCTCCAGAATTGGGTACCCAAATTGATGGTTACACTTGTCCTAATTCTGTTCTATACTCTGCATCAAAGAAGAGGTAAAACTGTTAGCATATTGTGTTGCTATAACAACAAAATGACACCATTGGCTGTAGCCAGAAAAAGCCTCCTTTATTTATACAGTGCCATGTATTAACTGGTGTAGCTTTGCATGTTTCATATTTATTAATCTACTTATTTATTAATCAAATTTGTATAGATGCCCATGGTGGCACACAATAATTAGATAAAAACCACAAATATAAAAACGTATAAAATCTTGAAATCTTTTAGATTTAAGAAATAAATTGTGTGTGTGTGTGTGTGTGTGTGTGTATGTGTACACATACAAACAAAGCCTAGGTCAGGGGTGTCAAACTCGTGGCCCGGATGGGTCACGCGCTGGCCACACCCACTCCCATTTTCACGAAGGGGGGAAAGTCATGATACGTCACGTGATGACAACTTGATGTGGGTTTGACACCCCTTCGCCCTAGGTGAAGAGAAGAGGCTGAGCTAAAATAACTGGGAACAGGCAGTCTCTCAGACAACCCAGTCCCATGCCATGAAGGACTTTTCAGATTAAATCCAACAATTTGAATTGGATCCAGAAGTAAACTGGCAACCAATGCAGTTCATAGAAGAGGTGTAACTTGCGCTGTTCTAGGAGCACACATAACTGGCCCTGCCACAGCATTCCATACCAGCTGAAGCTTCCAGATACTGTTCAAGGGCAGTCCCATGTAGAGTGTATTGCTATAGTCCAATCTGGAGACCACTAGGGTATGAGTGAGAGTAAGCTGGGCCTGCTGATCCAAGGTAGAGGGCCGCTTGTGCATAAGATGGAGCTATGAAAAGGTCCTCTGAGCAACAACTGCCACCTACTCATCAAACAGGAGTTGTGAGTCTAGGAGGATCCCCAGATTGGACACTGGATCTGTTTGGGGCAGTGTAATCCCATCAAACATCAAAGATGCATTCTCCTAGAACCAGTGGGCCTCAAAATCCAGAGCCACTCAGTCTTGCCAGGTTTTAATTGAATCCTGTTGTTCCCCATCCAGACTCTCACAGCTTCCAGCCATTGTGAAAAGAAATACATGGCATTTGTTGCAATGTCTTAGGCTGCAAAATTTTAAAGACCATTATTTTTACAAGTGCATATAAATATTGTTTCTCCCATATAAATTATGCACATTCTGAATCAGCAATGACTCGTATTCCTATAATTAATTCAAAAGTTGTAATGGCAAAACCGGTTAATGTTGCCTAGTAATTTTCATTTTATTTGAACATTTCTGGTTCATATGCATTCCCAGCAATGACAGGAATGGATTGATTTGATGGATACTTTGCCAATCTTTTAGCATGCATATTGGTATTTCCTAGTCACCACGTGGGAATAAATACAGCAAATATTGTAAAGTGCTTGCTAAAAAAATTAAGAAATAAATGTTCTTTCCAGTCCTAATTCTAATTCTTGGGTGAATTTATATTTAACATTTTGACCTACTAAGTTTTGAAAACTCATTCACGGTAAGTTCTTTTTTTCCCTTTCCCTTTGTGCTCGTAGTCTTTTTGTTTGTTTTAAAAGGGGGAAATGCTTTTGTATATTTTGAGATCAATTAACTGCATTAGCAATAACCTGTATCCTGAGGGTAATGGGAAATATGACAGCATGAGATATGACAGTTTGGTTCCTCTGCCAAAAGCAAAAATGCCTGACTAAGACTGTGTGGTGGAATAGTGCTCACCAATGAGTCATTTGCCATGTAAGTCCAATGTTCTCTTTCCATAATGACCACAGTCATGTGCTTGCTGTCAATTAATCCAAGCCTTTGTTCTTCAACCAAGGCTATATTTCTACTTACCTATAGAACTTCTTTTATTTGTGGGGGGGGGGGAGGTTTCCTAATAATGTTTCAAGTGGAACATATATGGTTTGTTGAAATGGATGGCCTGATTACTTATCTAATGACAAATCTGGAACCAGTCTTTCTCAACTTGAGGTCTTCCATATGTGTTGGGATTTCAGGATTCCCAGGATTCTCATCCACTGAGCCCTGTTATCTGGAAATATGGGGACTACAACTGACTGGTTGTCACATCAGAGAAGGCTGCCTATCAGTTTTGATGGGGATGAACATTTTAGTACAAAATGTCTTCGTATTTATGACAGTTGCAGTGTCCCAGGGTCATGTGATCACTTTTTGTGAACTTCTGACAAGCAAAGCCAATGGGGAAGCCAGATTCACTTAATAACGATGTTACTAACTTAACAACTGCAGTGATTCATTTAACAAATATGGCAAGAAATGTTGTAAAATAGGGCAAAACGTACTTAACAAATGTCTCACTTAGCAAGAAAAATTTTGGGCTCAATTATTTTGGTCGTAAGTCGAGGACAACTGTACATTTTGTTGAATTCCGAATGCTATTAGCCAGTATTCAAGGACGGTTTTAGCTGTAGTTTAACTCTTCAGGAATAGGGTCTCTGTTTACTGGCTTTAATATTCCCATTCATTTATCTTACAAGTTCTTCTAGTGGTACTTATTGCATTCACAGTTTTCACCTCCTATTCCTTGAAAGAGAATAGCTTGTTGCATTATGTTTTCCTTGTCTCTGAAACATCTCCAAGTTAATGTAATACAATAAATTAATAAAAAAAACACAGTGGTAATACAAGAAGTATGTGGAAACTTTCTTTTCCCTTGCTTTTCCATTTAACTTCCTTCTTTCCTAGATTGTTTATTTAATACTAGCTGATAACCCAGCACTGCCCGGGTATTTATAGACTTTATACACGTCGAAGCATTTGTCTGATGGAGCCATTGAGAGGGGCCTTTCTTCCCCCTACTCCCATGCCCATCATCCCTGCCCTCTCCCTTCCCCCTCCCCCCCCCTGTACCTGTGCCACCACCCGTTTTACCATTTCTGCAAACGGCCTGGGACTGGAACATAAATCCTTGAGGTGGCCCATGCTGCGCCTCCTCCACCCCTGCTGAAATAGGCTGGGTCTCCTCTGTGGCCTCCATACCTGTTTCACCTTGGTTGGTGTGGTCCCGTCCTTCGTGCGATGAGTTGGGGTGAAGGATGATCCTGGGAAAATGGGCCGAAGCTGTGAGGTGGAGGCGGACGATCCGGTTAGGCCGTGGTGCGCTCAATCAAAGTCCTCTGTACTGGCCTAATCAGGCTCCCTTCGCTTCATAGGCCTACTGTCTGAGGGAGGCCTAGTTCTTAAAGGCCCACTGGTGTGAGGGAGACGGTCAATCAAAGGCCTCTGTACTGGCCTAATCAGGCTCCCTTCATAGGCCTACTGTGTGAGGGAGGCCTAGGCCTTAAAGGCCCACTGTGTGAGGGAGTGTAGGAAGTTAGCACCCACCCCTCTCCTGGAAAAAAATGAATCCTAGGAAAAATTAAAAAGGCAGAATATTATAGAATATCCCTAGAGGAA
Organism: Thermophis baileyi; assembly: GCA_003457575.1. Classification (NCBI taxonomy): domain Eukaryota; kingdom Metazoa; phylum Chordata; class Lepidosauria; order Squamata; family Dipsadidae; genus Thermophis; species Thermophis baileyi. Next base: position 2,331,243 of record QLTV01001348.1, on the reverse strand, counting down.
TTGAGAAAAATGCTTTTAG
>QLTV01001348.1:2317665-2331110 GCA_003457575.1 Thermophis baileyi | reverse complement strand
CCTTTGACATTGATAATCGCCGCGCGGCAGTTGGAAACTGCAGTGCGGCGGCAGCCGTGCAGCCGCGCGGCCGTGCAGCAGCGCAGCTTAGAGGGAACAAGAGGTGGGGCCCAACAGAGGTCATAAAACCAAGAGACTCAGCATCTTCTTTCCCTTTTCTCTTCACCCAACATCTGGAAGCATGTGATCCACCTTTTCTGTTCAGGAGCCCATGCCATGTGCTCCTGTCCACCATTAAACCTTCTTTCCAAGCAACTTCCATGAATCCAGTGTCTTTTTCCCCACTTGGAGCTGAACCCGGAAGGATATTCCTTACAACAGGAGCACGCTCAATCAAAGGCCTCTGTACTGGCCTAATCCAGCTCCCTTCTCCCTCCCATGACATCACGAACAATTGCCGTTCTAGGACTCCACATTCGCTCTCCTTAAAGGCCCAGGCTTTCCAGAGTTATGCTGGAACACACACACACAGACCCACACACACACCAGGGGTGTCTTACCCCCACAGTGTTTGTCTCCGGAGGGTAAGTCATCTGTGTACCAAGTTTGATTGAAATTGCTCAAGGCGTTCCAGAATTCTGCTGGAACACACACACACACACACACACACACACACACACACACACACACACACACAGAGGGGGTTTTGTTGGGGTGTCTTATATAGAGAGAGATAGAGAGAGAGAGAGAGAGAGAGAGAGAGAGATTTCAATAAGACTGGAAAACCGTTTCTGAAACCATAGACTGTGACCAATGAGATAAGATTTATTAGCTCTATAAGCATATCAGATCTATTTATTAATAAACAACTCCTGTGAAAGTTCAAGGCAGTATATATAGGAATTCTAATTTTTATTTGAACAACAGCCCTGTAACAGAGGTCAGGCAGATATATAATTGGTCCATGGTCACCCGGGGAGCTTTCATTACAAGCAGATTCAAACTTACATTTTTGCTAACATGTTTGACAATCTACCCCAAAAGGCAATTTACTCTCGAAGAGAATAGGAAGGGGGATCTATGATTCAGATGTTAAACATGTCTCAAAACCCATTTCCATGTTGACAAATACTGCTGGTGCTTACTCAGTGGTGAGTAGTCAGCATGTTTCCAGAGCACAGCTATATTTACCGAATGAAAATACGTGTATCTCATCTTGATCTCATTCAGATGTCTATGGCATCTAATTATAACAATAAATAATATAAAAACAAAATCATAAAATGTCACATACTGTAAGTAACATACCCTAGGAAAACGGGATAATCATTAAGAAAAAGCCATGCACAAAGAAACAAGGCTCACAAACATGAAACTTCATTACTGTACACTCTCTACATCAGGGGTGTCCAACCTTGGAAACTTGAAGACTTGTGGACTTCCAACTCCCAGAATTCGCCAAGGTTGGACAGCCCTGTTCTAGATCAACCAAAGCATCTCCCCTTCTGGTAAACAACCTAGAGGACAACTGGCATCAAGAATAGAGCCAATTCTATCCAATGGGCTTTCATCCCTAGTGAGTTTACGAACTTATGAATGAAGCTTCTGAGGGAACAACTTCATGAATCTCAGTCTGAGCATGGCCAGACTTTTGAGATAAATTGGGGGCCTTCCTGCATATTGGATTATTTCAGTATATTGATTGCATGATTGGAAAAGTATAAGCTATGGTAGAAAACTTCAAGTCTTTCTATAAATATACACAGGTTAGGCATACATGGTGAGAATGGCTAATATAAGAAAGGTGGCTATATTTAATTATTTGAAGAGTGCATATCACATAGAGATATGTGTATCTCTATGACATACAGACTGCTGTACACTTTGAGAATCTGTGAATGGAGTCTTTGATTGATGTATATGTACTTAATCTCATCTGAAACTCATATCCTCTTTAGGTTTGTTCACATATAAACAACCTCTTTGAAGACAGACATATTGATAATTTGTACAAACTTCAGCATGTTTTTTGTGGTACTTTTTATTTTTATACTTTGTACTACTTTTTTCATTGTTTATTCATAATTATGAAGTCCCAGTTTGTGGTTCATTTATTTTTCTGTCTTAATTATAAATTGCTACATTTTTATTCACGGGCTTCAATTTTAATCTTAAACACAGAACTGTGCCTAGGACTTTCCCCCCCAAATATAACAAATTCATGCACTACAAAAGCTGAACTGAGAAACTTTGTTCAAGCACATAAACCTTCATCTTAAAGGCATTTCTTTGTAATAAAAATCTGATTCCAGGATAGTTTACCAAAAGAATAATTAAACATAAAAGGGAAAAATACAGTAAACTCAAATATGCAGTCCTAGAACCAGCATAAAACAGTGGGACTTTTCCTGGCATAAAGACAATACTAAAGTAAAAAAAAACAGGTGAATATGAGGATGATTACAACTGGAGAAAACACCACCGAGATGATTTGCTATATCAAATTTAGATGGCAAAGCAGTTGCATTTGGCAGGACTTGGAAACCCTAATTAGCACAATTGTACTAATGCTTCTGGGATACCATTCTCCCCAAGGTCCATTTGACCTGACTCTGCTATCCTTTAGAAGGCTTTTTAAAACGTGGCTTTTCAAAGATCCAGAAGTTTGTGGCCTCACGTGGCTGATGCTGAATGGTTGAAATTCTCTCACTTGCATTACTTCCCCAATGCTATGGTATTCCTGTATTTGCTTGTGTATTCTTATAGGGTTATTAATTTTATATACTGCCTTGAATCTTTTGATTTGGTGTCCTAATGAATATATATTTGAATATATGAATATATATATTTATTCAAAAAAGGGATTTCAAAATGCCCAGGACCATGCAAGTAGCCCTTATTTGCAACTACTTAAAGCACCCAAGTCTTTCCCCGGGATCATGTAGCTACCCATGCAGCTGCCACAAGAAGCTGGAAAATGATGCATTAGTTTAAAACAGGGGTGTCCAATCTTAGCAACTTCAAGGCTTGTAGACTTCAACTCCCAGAATTTCCCAGCCAGTCTGGCTGGAAAATTCTGAGGCTTGAAGTCCACAGGTCTTAAAAGTTGCCAAAGTTGAAAACCCCTGCTTTAAAGAATTGCAAGTAGGTGCTGTGTTCATGCCTAGTGTGTTATTTGCTATTCAGATTTAAGTCTAATGTAAGCTCTACATAGCACTACAACATTCCAAACTAAAGAGGTCACTGAGTGTCTCAAGTCTCAGTTTTAATTCCCAATTTGTGTAACATCTACCAGAGGCAGGTGGAGAAGTTTTTTTAAGTTGAGTTATCATCAACAAGCAAATGACCCCTCCTTTCCCTTTTTTCTTTCTCGAGATTTATTGCCTAGAGTGAAGGAGGGAGCCAAAGACTGCTTGTCAGATCATAGTTAGACCCAAACAGAAATCCCCTCTTAATATAAAGAACGACATTGTTTGCTAAAGCCCCTGGGCTCTTAATAAGAAAGGCCTAGTAAGTTATGGTGCTCAGCAATCCTTGCTCCAGACATTTAATATGACAATGATTTAGTAATGGAGCCCATCACAAATCTGAGAAATAATGTGCCTTTCTCGTATTTGTCCATTGGTGAGCTAATAGATAACAAGAAAGGGAATTGAAATGGGGAAGAAAGGGGGAAAGATTTGAAGCTACTGGGAGATAAATACAGGTAGTCCTCAATTTACAACAGTTCGTTTAGTGACCGATCAAAGTTGCAATGGCAGTGAAAAATGTGACTTATGGCCATTTTTCACAGATACAACTTTTGCAGCATCCCCATGATCATGTGATCAAAATTCAGATGCTTGGCAACTGGTCATATTTATGAGCGCTGCTGTCTCCCAAGGTCATGTGATCACCTTTTGTGACCTTCTGACGAGCTAAATCAATGGGGAAACCAGATTCATTTAACAACCAGGTTACTAATTTATCAACTGCAGTGATTCACTTAACAACTGTAGCAAGAAAGGTTGTAAAATGGGGCAAAACTCACTTAACAAATGTCTCACTTAACAACAGAAATTTTGGGCTCAATTGTGGTCATAAGTTGAGGATGACCTGTATGAAAACATTTGGAATGGGCCACGAGTCCCATGTTTCACAGACCCATGCTGCAACCATCAGAATTAGTTAAAGAACATTTTCCAATTCTGAAATAACAATCCTATTCCAAGTCTAGATTCCAGCATGTTTCACTGGAACATGTGGGTGTTCTCTTTGCAGGGAAATGAATGACCACAGTTTGAGTTTTATGTTACAGGAAACTGCAAAGGTTAGAAGGAAATCCTGATGAGTATTTCTTGCTATATAAAAAGCCTCTTGATTCATTCCCACTGAGAATTTATTTTAGCACATAATGATTCTCAATACATCATCTGAATTCAATGGAATTTAGCTCGTTCTCAATGTCCCGAAAGGAAATGTCACTCGCTATGATTAAAAATAAAAAAATCTGTATCTCAGAAGAATCCAGCCATTGGAATTCCATTTAGTTTGGCAGAGAAGAACGTTCTCAAGTTGCACAATATTGTACAACTTTTCTCTTCCCCTCCCCACTCCCAGCCCCAGTGGACTGCCTGGCCTGCAAACATAAATATGTGAGAATATTCTTCTGTTCTTTTGTAGAAAATCCTTTTCATTAGGAATTTCAATGTGGCCTATCAAAGTAACATACTGTTCAGTTTATTATTTCTATCTCTTCTGTCTCTTAGACATTTAACACAGTTGTCCGGAGCAGAGGAAAATGATCAGACTGTTACTGATTCATAACATGTAAAACAAAATCAAAATTATGTTATAGTGATGCTTATTATAAAAGTGCTTTTCCTCCTATGATATTTTTTTTTCTTAGTAATGATACTACTCAGTTTCTACAGGGAGAACAAAATTAAAACTAGCAGTATCCTGTAGAGAGGATGGTCACAGCTCAGTGTCAAGCATGTGCTTTGAATAAGGAAAACATTTCGTTTCAATCGTCATGAAAAATTCCTGCTTAAAACATTTGAGGAAGTGCTGTCAATCACTGAAGATAACAGAATAACAGAGTTGGAAGAGACCTTGGAGGTCTTCTAGTCCAACCCTCTGCTCAGGCAGGAAACCCTATACTGTTTCAGACAAATGGTTGTCCAATCTCTTCTTGAAAACTTCCAGTGTTGGAGCATTCACAACTTCTGGAGGCAAGTTGTTCCACTGGTTAATTGTTCTAACTGTCAGGAAATTTCTCCTTAGTTCTAGGTTGCTTCTCTCCTTGATTAGTTTTCATCCATTGCTTCTTCTGTCTTCAGGTGCTTTGAATAATAGGTTGATCCCCTCTTCTTTGTGGCAGCCCCTCAGATATTGGAACCCTGCTATCATGTCACCCCTAGTCCTTTTTTTCATTAAACAAGACATACCTAATTCCGGCAACCATACTTCTTCTGTTTGAGCCTCCAGTCCTCCAATCATCTTTGTTACTCTTCTCTGCACTCTTTCTAGAGTGTCAACATCTTTTTTACATTGTGGCAATCAAAATTGGATGCAGAATTCCAAATGTGTTCTTACCAAGGCATTATAAAGTGGTATTAACCCTTCACGTGTTAATAACACTGGATTCCAGATAACATTGGATTCAAGAGACCAATGGTTTGACTCAGTAACTTCTTCTGTTCTGATTAGCTAATTCATTCCTGAATACATACAAATATCTACAGCTGTACTATGCAACAACTTTCTCCAAACTGGATACCATCTAGATGAGTCAGGATTGCAACTCGCAGAATTCCCTATAGATTGAGGAAAGTTAGTGCTCAAACAAGCTCATCACACACGCCAGAACCAGATGGAAGGAGTTTCCTCTGCCACAATTCAGATGAACAACCTTCACTGCCAATAGAAAAATTTGTAGCTGTATCAAGGACTACCTGTATGAGACACAGCTATAAGTTTTCCTATTCTTAGGAAATTATGGACTTATGACTACAATTGAGCTCAAAATTTTCTTTGTTATGCAAGACAGTTGTTAAGTGAGTTTTGTCCCATTTTATTATCTTTCTTGCCACAGTTGTTAAGTGAATCACTGCCGTTGTTAAGTTAACAACATGATTGTTAAATGAATATCTTCCCCATTGATTTTGCTTGTCAGAAGATTGCAAAAGGTGAAAACATGACTCTGAGACAGGGCAACCTTCATAAATACATGCCAAGCATCCAAATTTTGATCAATTGACCATGCAGAGGGTGCAACGGTTGTAAGTGTGAAAAACGGTCATAGCTCACTTTTTTCAGTGCCATTGTAACTTCAAATGGTTACTAAACGAATGGTTGTAAGCTGAGGATTACCTGTATTGCAACATACTAAGTCTCCTAAGAGCCCTGATGGAAAGTGTAATCCAAAAGAACTTTAGGAAGGACAGGGGCACAAGACTGTCTATCCCTGCACTGAACAGAATGATGAAAAGAACACTAATCTCTGTGGAAAACCTAGTATCAAAACCAAAATAAACACAATACATTATGTGACCTATGGAGTCTATGGATATTCTCTGTCATTCAGATCATGGTTGTCTCACAGGTGCTTTTGGACTTGGACTTTCTTGTTTTATCTTTGAAGACGTTTCACTTCTCATCCAAGAAGCTTCTTCAACTCTTACTGGATAGTGGGAAATGGAAGGATTTATATTCCTTGTAGACAGCTGGTCATTTGTATTCTTTTAGAGAGTTGTTGAGGCCACTTGGAGGTTTGTCCCTGGGACCCTGAGGCCACTTGGAGATTTGTGCCTGTGACCCTGAGGACACAGACAAACCTCCAAGTGGCCTCAACAACTCTCTAAAAGAATACAAATAACCAGCTGTCTGCAACGAATATAAATCCTTCCATTCCCCATCATCCAGTCAGAGCTGAAGAAGCTTCTTGGATGAGAAGGGAAATGTCTTCAAAGAAAAACAAGAAAGCCCAGTTGCCTCTTTAAAAAGCACCTTTGGGACAATACATTATTATATAACAATAATATGAGTAATACTTAACGTGCCACATAATAATAAACCCAAATAAAATAAGAGCAAAACCATCAGAACGTTATAGGAGAGGTTTATGACTGCCATGCTGAAACAAACATTTTCTTTTGTATCTAATTTTTATTTAAGAATTTTTTTCCCAAGAATAAAAACAATACAAATTTTAAGTTAAAGATAAAAGAAATAGAGAAAAGTAATTGAAAAATGATAGATAAATAAAGAAGAGATAGAAAAGGAGAAAAAAACTAAAGAATAATAAAGAACTTACTTCCAATCTACTTAACAAGAGTTATAAGTACACGAATAGTTTACCCTCTTGCTCAAAATTTCCTTCTTTCCACGATCTACCCTTTTGAATCATTACATCCATAAATCATCAAATCTATAAATCATCAGTTCATTTTTTTTCTTTTTTCAACAAAAAGTCCTTAAGGAGGTTCCAGTCAGTAATAAGGATGGTAATTGGGCAATTAAGAAGAGAAGGATGGAATACCTGAGCAAAGGCTTTGACAGGTTAGTGTAGGGAGGTATCTCTTTGAAAGCAGCCTCACGCTTTACCTCTCCTCTATCATCATCATCATCATCATCGTCATCATCATCATCATCATCATCATCATCTTTTAATTACCCCATAATCCCTTGCGGGGTGGAGTCTGGGCAACTGAATGGAGCTAGCAGAGTGTTTAATGGCCGGATGCCCTTCCTGTCGCCAATGCGGAGTTTTGTTCAGCAGATATATTCTCACAGAGAGAGAAATATCTGCCTCTACCTAGGATCGAACTCACAGCCTCCTGATTGTGAGGCGAGAGCTCCACTGCACCACTCCGCTTTTTCTCTCCTCTATGCAATTACAAAACTACCACTTTCCTTCCTAACAGCAAATGATGGCCTTATAATTATCACTGATCTACAGAGGGCTGAACAATTTTCAAATTGTTTGATTAAATCTACCGTTCTTTCCACACACCTCAAATCAGCTTTGAGATCAAGTCTCTCCATCGTCTGTTGCTTTCCTCAGTTTGCAACATCCCACAATTTATAAGAAACCACAATGGATATTATATGGGGGTTTCCTTAAGAAATGCCAATATAAACATGCAATGTTTGGCCCCAAGAATGAATGTAAATCCTCTGAAGCAATTTCAGATTGTGGTTTTGAAAATTCTTGTTGACAATTCCTTAAAACAGCAAGTCTGATCTTACCAAGGAATTTGTTGACATCACAGATGGGAATTCCAAAAACAATAACAGCAACACACTCCCCCTGCCCCCAAATAAAGGCTGCAATCAACTTTGCAGGAAATTACAAAGCGTGTGTCCTGAGTCAAGCCCCACTGGAAAGGGTGTTTCACATATCTTGCTTCAAACAAAAATATTTTCTTAGCAAAATAGTTTTAAATTTATATCAGTGCTTTTTAAAATTCCCTTTCTCAGGGATCCTCCCCAAGGTTTATTTCTCTGGCAAGCAAGCCTTGCAAATCTGCCACAGATATCCACTGTGTTGCAAAGTATGCTGGGTGGACCAGAATTTACATGGATGTAAGGTAGTCCTCGGCTTACAACAGTTCATTTAATGACCATTCAAAGTTACAATGGCACTGAAAAAAGTGACTTATGACTATTTTTCGCATTTATGACCATTGCAGGATCCCCATGATCACGTGATCAAAATTCAGATGCTTAGCAACTGACTCCTATTTATGATGGTTGCAGTGTTCTGGGGTTCATGTGATCACCTTTTGTGACCTTCTGACAAGCAAAGTCAATGGGGAAGCCAGATTCATTAAACAACCATCTTACTTACTTAACAACTGCAGTGATTCACTTAACAACTGTGGCAGGAAAGGTCATAAAATGGGGCAAAACTCCCTTAACAAATGTTAGCAACAGAAATTTTGGGCTCAATTATGGTCGTAAGTCGAGGACTACCTGGAGATGTGATGGTATGCTGCATCACTGATATTGTGTGTCTGCACATTTCTGCTGAAGCTTCCTTTAGCTCAGCGGTTCTCAACCTGTGAGTCGTGACCCCTTTAGGGATCAAACGACCCTTTCACAGGGGTCGCCTAAGCGCGCACTAGCCTGCCATCTTGGTGCCACTGTGCAGGGGTGAAATGCTCCCGGTTTGGGCGTGCCTGCGGGTCGCCGGACAGCCGGTAGCGACGGAAGCGGGAGACTTCGCCTGGACGCTGCCATTTGGGTTCTTTTACCCTCTGTGCATTCGCAGAACGCTTTGTGCATGCGCAGAGGGTAAAAGAACCCAAATGGCGGTGTCTGGGCGGGTGGGCGAAGTCTCCCGCTTCCGTCGCTACCAGCTGTCCGGCGACCCGCAGGCACGCCCAAACAGGGAGCATTTCACCCCTGGTGCCACGCCCCCTTTGTCACCTCATCGCACGTGGGGTGGGGGCAAGGCGGGGGTCGCGGTGGCGGGGCGGGGGTCGCGGCATTAGGAAGGTTGAGAACCACTGCTTTAGCTGATGGAAATTGCTTATTGGAACAAAAGCTGTTCTCTGATGCTTGGAGTTACTGAAAGTGATGAAACAATTTGGATACATGAAGGATTTGATGAATATGACTTGGAATTCACTTTCAAACGTTATGACCACAGAGAAAACAAAAACATGATGTTTTTCCATTACTACTGTAGAACAATTTTGCACAGTTGGAACATTTTTTTTTTCAGATGGCCAACAGCAGTTTTCCCCACTTCCAGATCTGTTGTTTTCAATTCCTAGAATCCTTAGAAATGGCTGCCGGTTGGCAAATTCAAAGCTGAAGTCCATATATCTGAAAGTTGCCCAATTTTGGGATCACTAGATGAGAGATTTTGACTCAGAATATGGCAATTCAACTGTGAATTTATTGTTCAACATTTTTCAGAGTTGAAATCCCTTGTCCCAGTTTCAATATCATGATTTGTAAAGTCCAGCCAGCTTGTTTACATGTGATTTACAATCTGTACTCAGCAGAATGTCGATCTATTTGGCAGGCTGAGACCTGTCATGTATTTGCTCAATTCTTGTCATTACTAATTTATAAAAGGTTTTCAAGATACTGATTAGGATAAAGACACATGTCTGTAAAACGTTGTGGTGCCACCATTTCTTAAAAAGATGCTGGAACTAATCGCATTATATAATTTCCAGCTGGTCCTGACTAGTCCACTCTTTAGCCAAGATGCTCATGAAAAAACTGCCCTAGGAATTCTGGCTGAAGCAGTTTGCCTAAGTCTATTTCAATCTCAATTCAAGTTTGGTCAGAGGTCAGAAGCACATTTGGTTGACTCAGTGCAGTTGATTTAAGTGTGACAAGGAATTGTAGGCAGGCAGCCATGTTACTCTTTGATAGCCAAAATTAGGAGTTCTGGTAACAGCTTTTCAGACTAACAACATTTATTAAAAGGCATAAGCTTTCACGAGCTACAACCTCACTTCTCCAGATGCATAGCCCATATGAGTAAAAGGCAGGGGTGGGTTCTGACTTACCTCGCTGCCGGTTCGCTTCCTCCCGCGCTTTGTGGACACGGGTGCGGGCGCGCGCATGCGCAGTGCTGAAAATCCAGCCTCTGCGCATGCACAGAAGCAAAAACAGCTTCTGTGCATGCGCAGAAGCGAAAAACAAGATGGCGCCGCCTATGGCACTGGCGAGAGACCCAGTTCGGGGGCATGTCCAGTCGGCCATCGCTGCCGGTTCGGCGAGCAGGGGGAAATTCCCGCTACCAGTTCTAAAGAACTGGTCCGAACCGGCAGGAACCCACCTCTGGTAAAAGGTATGCATATTTAAGATTAGGAAATCATCAGAAGCTGGGACATGATGATGCACTTCTTTAAAGCAGTTGTTTCTTCTTTGGGAGTGGTTGCAGAAGAGAGTATTAAGAATATATTGATTGCTAAACTATATAAGGGACCAGGAAAAATTTCAAACTCTTCTTCAAGAAATCTCATGAGTAGTTAAGGAGTCCTCCACCTTAAATTTGATGCCAGTGACCCTGCCAAAAGCTTATGTGTGTTGATGTCAGATTTATTTTGCTGACTGGAGGAGCAAATTCTCACAAATGGAGCCATTCCTAAAAGTAGCAGTTTTGAATTACAATTATATTTTTCCCTAGAAATGCTGGCATCTCAACTAGCTTCATTAAAAACACCATGAAGTTAGTTTTGTCTTAAGGTGATTCACTGCACATACAGTATAATATTTCATTATCCAGAAAAGCTGTTTAATATTTCAGTGTCAGAATAATCTCATATTACTCGAGGCTGGGGTGAGCTGCAATTCTACTTGTCCCTCTCTTTTTAATTATCCCACATTGAATTGTCCCTTGACGAGTTGTCCCTTGACGAGTTGTCCTGTGGCAAATTGGCCAGGGTGACTTGTCCAATTCTGTCTGCCAGTATGATGTTCGTCCATCGTATTCAAAGAGGACCTTGACATCTAACAGGTTGTGGGCTGTCCACAATGTGTCCGCAAGTGGCTGGTAAGGCCTATATGGGCACAAAATGTTCTGCCATATGTTGGGCAGACGTGTGGGCACCATTGTTGCAGCATTTGCAGCTCTGGCTTTGCGGAGTGCTCGCTTCTCTTGTGCTATGGTTGTTCTTCTGTCCTCAGATGTCTGGCAGCCTTGGTGGATCAGCGTGCGCCATGTTGATCGATCTTGTGCCAGGGTTTCCCAGGAGGTGGTGTCGATATCCAGGGACTTGAAGGAGGCTTTCAACGTGTCTTTGTATTGCTTCCTTTGTCCCCCGTGCAATCGCTTTCCTTGAGACAGCTCACCATAGAGGAGCTGTTTGGGGATGCGATGGTCTGGCATCCTTGCAACATGGCCTGCCCAGCGTTTCTGGGCTTTCATCAACAGGGTGTGAACTGATGGCAGGCCTGCTCTGGAGAGGACTTCTGTGTCTGGCACCTTATTCTGCCACCGGATCCTAAGAATTCTACGGAGGCAGGTCATGTGGAAATGGTTCAATTGCCTAGCGTGCCTCCTGTATACAGTCCAAGTCTCACTGGCATACATCAGGGTAGTTAGCACTACTGCTCGGTAGACTTTGAGCCTTGTAGCAAGGCTTATTCCACAACGGTCCCACACGTTGCTCAGTAGTCTGCCAAATGCAGAGCTTGCCTTGGCGAAATTTTGACATGATGCACCACAGACCTTCACGACTGACAGTGTCAAAAGCCACCACGAAGGTGGTGTACAATTCACGATTCTGCTCGACACTTCTCTTGGAGCTGTCGGGCTGCGAAGATCATGTCCACAGTGCCACGCTCTTTGCAGAAACCGCACTGTGCCTCGGGTAATAAACCCTGTTCCAGGTGGTCAGTCAGGCGGTTCAGCAACATTCGTGCAAGGATCTTGCCTGTGATGGAAAGCAGTGATATTCCTCTATGATTGTCACAGACTTGTCGATTCCCTTTCCTCTTGTAGAGGTGTACGATGTACGCATCTTTCAGTTCCTGAGGAATGGATCCTTGATTCCAGAAAGACTGGAACAGCTGAGTGAGTTTGTCAACAAGCACTGCACCACCATCCTTATAGACTTCTGCTGGGATCGCGTCAGATCTTGGGGCCTTGCCACTGGACAGCTGGCTGATGGCCTGTAGGGTTTCAGTCTTTGATGGTGGGGAGTCCAGGCTGTGGTTGATATCCACCTGGGGCATTCTATCGATCGCCTCGTTGTTGATGGAAGATGGGTGGTTCAATACGGATTGGAAGTGCTCAGCCCATCGCTGTAGAATCAGAGTCTTCTCAGTGATGAGAGTTGCACCATCTGAGTCCAGTAGAGGGGAGCTCCCTGAGAGCTGAGGTCCATACAAGGATCTGAGGGCTTTGCAGAATCGTTTAACATTGTTTCTATCAGCAAACTTCTGAATTTCATCTGTTTTGGTACTCAACCAGGAGTCCTGCATCTTGCGAAGCTTGCTCTGAATGGTCCTGCGAGTGTTATTGAAGACATTTTTCTTAGCTGTTGACGACGGGTTGTTCTGATAAGCATGGTGAAGGCGGTGCTTTTCAGCATGTAGGGCCTTGATCTATTCATCATTTTCGTCAAGTAAGGCCACACCTTGAATACTGCATCCAGTTTTGGTCACATTACAAAAAAGATGTTGAGACTTTGGAAAAAGTGCAAAGAAGAGCAACTAAGATGATTAAAGGTCTGGAGACTAAAACATATGAAGAATGGTTGAAGGATTTGGCTTTGACTAGTCTAGAGAAAATAACATTTTGGACATGTGATGCGACACCCAGAAAAATACGGCATCCTTCACTTAATCCTCCAGGGAAAGATTGAAGGCAAACGAGGTCCAGGCAGAAGAAGAACATCATGGCTTAAAAACCTAAGGGACTGGTTTGGACAAAACTCAGCAGCACTTTTTCATGCGGCTGTATAGGATTGCCAAGGACGGATATGGCAGAAGAAGAAGGAGAAGGAGAAGGAGAAGGAGAAGAAGAAGAAGAAGAAGAAGAAGAAGAAGAA
>QLTV01001348.1:2284364-2314228 GCA_003457575.1 Thermophis baileyi | reverse complement strand
TTCTTAGGCTCCAAGATCACCGCAGATGGGGACTGCAACCAAGAAATTAAAAGACACTTGATCCTGGGGAGGAAAGCTATGGCAAATCTAGACAGCATACTAAAAAACAGAGACATCACCCTGCCAACAAAAGTGCATATAGTCAAGGCTATGGTTTTCCCAGTTGCAATGTAAGGCTGTGAAAGTTGGACCATAAGAAAGGCTGAGCGCCAAAGAATTGAGGCCTTTGAACTATGGTGCTGGAGAAGACTCCTGCGAGTCCCTTGGACTGCAAGGCGATCAAACCGGTCAGTCATAGAGGAGATCAACCCTGACTGCTCTTTAGAAGGCCAGATCCTGAAGATGAAACTCAAATATTTTGGCCACCTAATGAGAAGAAAGGACTCACTGGAGAAGAGCCTAATGCTGGGAAAGATTGAGGGCAAAAGAAGAAGGGGATGACAGAGAATGAGGTGGCTGGATCAGTGGTGAAATCCCCCTGGTTCTGTCCGGCACACGCGAGCCGTTAGCGGTAGCGGCGTGTGGTTCGGAGAACCGATAGCAGCAGCAGCGTGAGGCTCCGCCCACCAGCCCGGACGTTGGTTATTTCCGGTTTTTACCCTCTGCGCATGTGCAAAGCCTTCTGCACATGCGCAGTGAGTCAAAATTCTGACATGACGTCGGCGCACGCACTTCCGGACCAGTAGCGAAGGTAAGTAGATTTCACTCCTGGGCTGGATGGATTTACTGAAGCAGTCGGCGTGAGCTTAAATGGACTCCGGGGGATGGTAGAGGACAGGAAGGCCTGGAGGAACGTTGTCCATGGGGTCGCGATGGGTCGGACACGACTTCGCAACTAACAACAACATGTTAAATTTAAGGATTAATTTAATCCATATTGATGCTTCTTCTGTTATATTTGTTTTGTTTTGGTTTTGTTGCCTTTAAGCCAACCAGTACAGTCTTTGTGGCAAAATTTTTGGAAGTGGTTTGCCATTGCCTCCTTCCTAGGGCTGAGACAGTGACTGGCTCAAGGCATTGTGTCTAAGGCGCGAGTAGAACTCATGGTTTCCAGTTCATAGGCTTGTGCCTTAACCAAGTCTCCAAACTGTTATTTGGTTTATTTTAATTCCTATAACGTATAGTGCTTTTTATATTGTGTAATCAGTAGGGTGCTTTGTAGTGGCGGTTTTCTTAAAATTTCACCAATAAACATTTTGGTTTCTTCTTACTGTTGAAATGTTAATTATAAGTTCAAGTACATTTCAACAGTAAGAACAAATGTCTATGGAGATTCTCAGTCATCCAGGTCATGGTTGTTCCAAAGGTGCTTTTTCAAGAGGCAACTGGACTTTCTGGTTTTTCTTTGAAGACGTTTCGCTTCTCATCCAAGAAGCTTCTTCAGCTCTGACTGGATGGTGAAATGAAATTCTTCCATTCCCCACTATCCAGTCAGAGCTGAAGAAGCTTCTTGGATGAGAAGCGAAATGTCTTCAAAGAAAAATCAGAAAGTCCAATTGCCTGTTGAAAAAAGCACCTTTGGGACAGTAAGAAATCAAAATGTTTATTGTGCCCAGGGGCTTTCCCATCCCTGTTTTTGGTTCTCTTCTTCCCATGATGTCACACAGAAGAGTTTCACATGATGGTTTACAATAGATAGGGGCAAACCATTGTCAGTTCAGCTCAAACAATTTTGAGCTCAAAGCGGATTTACTAGACGCGTCCGATGCTGATCTCAGTCTCCTAACATAAGACGCGAGGCTACAGATCCGACGGCGGCGTTGTCGTTACGATTTTTTTTTCTATCTTACCCAGGATTTATCAACTCATCCTGGCTAAGATTCTCATGTAGGTTGGGTTCGTGTTGGGAAACATCCTTCGCGGCGCCCTGCAATCCGAAGGCCGAAAAGCCAAGCGAGCCGCATCCTCCGCGTCGCCTGAATCTTTCCAGCCTCCCGGAAGCGAGACGAAGCCGCTGGCCGCCGAGATTGAAGAGGTGAGCCAAGGCAGCCCAGTCCGAAGATGCAGGTCGCCTTTTCGAGCGAGCACAAAGACGCGGACCCGCAACCGCGTCCCTTTCAAGCCCCACCGGCGGCCGGCCGGAGAGTTGAAACCCGCCGAAGTGAAGGCTGGCTGGGAGACCTCGAAAGGTTCCCTTGATTGTTGTCATGGCTTGAGAAAAGGCCGCCCCTTGAGCGTGAAGCGAGTAAGACGGCACGTCCTTTCACACGATCCTCTCGTCTATGGATTCGTGTGGAAAGCGAAAGATTCGGGAAAAAGCTCCTTCTAGCGAAATTCACGGGAGGCGGATTTCCAACAAGGCGAGTTAGATGCTCTGTGGAGCATTAACCCGGACGAGCTTTTTTGAGAAAAGCCGGAGCAAAGGACCGGCCTCCAGCAATTTCATACTTGTTCAAGTGAGACCGGAGGGAAGGAGAGTTCAAGGCGCCAAGGCAACACATTAACACTCGAGGAGGCACCCCCACCCCGACGGCGGCCCTCCGGTACCCACGGAGTGGTGAACAAAGTACCGGAACCAAAAAGTCTGGCCCACGGAGCTCGACGAGCTCGTTTGAATGCAACACCGAGCTCTTTGTAACGGGAGGCGGGACTGAGAGCGCTGCAGTCGCGGGAATGAAGGCGCTGGCAGTATAGAGCCCAACATGGAGTGCGTGATTCTGGATGCGCTCGAGGCTTTAGGGTGAGATGGAGGAGGGTCGCCAACGGGGGTGGGGTTCTCGCTTGAACGCCGATGGTACATTTAATCCGGCGGCTAGATAAAGGAGCTCCCTTGGCGGTGCAGAAAGGAAGGCTCGTTCGGGCTGGTTGAAATGTCCTCGCCTTCGTCCAGATCTCCCACTCATCGCCTCGGTTCTCCCATCGGAGAATCAAAGTGCCTCGCCGTGATTCATTTTAAAAGGCGCAGGGATCCCCTTTACACCCACCTCTGCGCGGGCGGGCGGAGGAGGGGAGAGAGAGAGAGAGATCCCGCAGTTTTGTTGGGAGGCGTTTTGTTGTGCGCGTGCCCAAGTAGATGCAAGCATCTCTCCCCGCCTCTGCGAATCAAAGACTGGTGGAGAAATGTTTTCAAAATTCGTTGTCGTGATGAAGGTTCTTTTTTTATGTTCTGTGTTCAGTCCTCCTCTTCATTGATGCCCAGAGCTTTAATTTTTCTGTAGTTGCTGCTACAGGCTTGATTGATTGCTAATGTGTATATATGGCCTCGGAACATGCCAATGTGTCTGTTCAAATGCAATATTTGCATTTTGCAAATATTTAAATTGCTAAATCGGACATTTTAAAAGAATTAACACCTGTGTACTAGAGTCTTGTGGAAATTTATTTTTAAAAGTATGTATTTTTATTGATTGATTGATGGTCAGTTGACAGTCTGATCCTAAGGATGTATACGTGGAAATACGGCAGGTTGGTTTCTGTTCAATAACTTCCAAATAATGTGCATTGTAATACATCATAAGAGAGCCAGTTTGGAGTAATGGTTAGGCACTACACTAGAAACTGGGAGACTGCAAGTCCAGTCCTATTTTAGGCATAAAGCCAGATGGTGACCTTGGGTCAGTCACACACTGTCAGCCCTAGGAAGGAGGCAGTCAGTGGCAAACCAATTTCAAGAATCTTGCCAAGAAAACTGCAGGGACTAATCCAGCTAGTCACCAGGGGTCAATATTTGAGTGAACATTCAGATAAATAAAAATGAATAAATATACCACAACCATATTTTAAACTTTGCTGATTTTGAAAAAGTTAAGTGAGATTGGATCTCATTAGTACTTGGATGGGAAATTCGAGCCCTGCAGACTGTAAAAAAAAAATATATCCCAGCAGTTGGTCTATATGGACAGCCACTTGTCTGAACCTTGGCCTTCAAGGTCCCTTCCAGCTCTATTCTGATTGATTGATTGATTGGTCTTCAGGATTTAAGTCAAGAGAGACTTCATTTTTTGCAAGCATGAGGATGTGAAACCACATCTTCAGGTTTCTTGAATTTATATCATTTTCTTATGAGAAGTTGTAATAAGACAAAATTAACTTGCTATTGATCCCAAGAGGAAAATTTGAATGTGTGTGTGTGTGTGTGTGTGTGTGTTTGATGTATATATTTTGAATTTTGTATTCTCTAGATACAAAGGCCCTCTTTTGGATGAAGATGCTCTTAATAAAGCAGCAGAATGTGGGCTGGCTTCCCAAGATTTCTGTGAGCTTTGTGTTTGGCTAAGTTCCAGAATACAGCCATTGTGTAACCTGGAAGAAAGCATCTCCTCAACAGCTGGTATTTCTTACCTGATTTTTATTTGAAACTGTTGGAAATACGTGTATGGAAAATAAAGGGTCATAAATCGAAATTAAGCCACTATAATGTCATTACACTCACTTCCATGTTTTAAAATAACATTGCAATGGAAGTTTTTGTGATGTTTGACATTCAGCTTTACCTTTAACATGGCACTGAATTGTTGAGCAACCCACTTGTTCTTGCAAACAAAATAATGATGGCTTCCTTGTGCAATTCTAGGAGTACTTTTTTATTGTTGCATTTACCTTCTACTGATTTGTAGATTAGTTAGTAACTTTAATTGGTTACATATGTAAATTAGTAGTAAGTAAGAACCCATAATCCAACAATTCATTCCTATTTTTATATCTTATTAAATTATAGTTGCAACCAATATGTCAACTGCAAACCAGTTTCCAACTGATTTAATGAACTAAAAACAAATCATGGTTTATTCCACTAATATGATGTGACTTCATTCGTTATATTTAGCTCAAAGAAATATCAATATGGTTTAATAGGTGATGTGAATCCAATTAATGAGATACCAAGTAGAGAGATGATGGCCTTTGCTGCTGACATCCGTAGACATTTTTTGTTAGTTCAGTTTTTAACACAGAGGAAAGGATTGCCAATTGATTATTTCTGTGTTGTTCTAAAGGCGAAAACTAAGCAGCTACATGGTTGAGTAATTTCCTCCAAATGATTATCAGTTCCAAAATAGGTGATGCCTGTCACTGGAATTCTGTGTTATGCAAATACAGTTTATAACTATTTACATGTTGATTATTATTGATATTCTCTAGAAATGCCCTTGTGTGATTCTCTCTAACTTTTTAGCTCTTTTTATGGTTTATAATTTGTGACTAGTTCTGTTCTCAATATTCTTAGAACTGGTCCATGAATTTAAATTACAGGATTTCTCTTTGTTGTCATGAAAGACAAAAAGGCCCTACTACATTCAAATTGTATCAGTTATATTTATTTGTCTATAGTACAAGCCAGTATAAACATGATTGTCTAAGATTAATATTATTTACCTATTTTTTTGTGGATTTGCTTTTTTAGAGGATGAAGGTTTAAAGCATATTAATAGGATACACATAAACATACACATAAACAAGTTGTACTTTAATATGTTACATCGCAAATAAAGCAAATAATTCATTACTATCAAAAGGACATAGTTGCAGAAAGACACTTGCTCAAAGCCCTTAAATGACTACTGATTCTGGATTTTTTAATAATTGTGCCTAAAATGGTAATGGAATTGAAGATGTCTAATTCTCTCTTGACATTTTTTTTAGGTGGTGAAGATGTTGAAAGTTTACAACTAGAAATGAGTGGCTTTTTAAAAGAACTGGCTTGTCCATATTCCACACTTGTGTCCGGAGAAATTAAAGATCGGTTAAAAAAGAAAGAAGATTGTCTTAAAGTCTTGTGTAAGTTAGTAAGTTCCTTGCTGCAATATTATATCTTGCTTGCTTTGTTTCCTGAATTTTTCCAGAAAAGAAAGAACTCTACTTTTTCTGAAAGTTGCTTCATTGAAGATTTGACAGCAAGCGTACAGAATAAAGGGACATAAGGCAGGAGACAGGATTTTTATTTACTTTTAATCGTCTTATATAGCTGCAATCTCAACAAATGACTGTGAGCATTATTACAAAAGTAAAGAATAATTAAAAAAATATTTCAATGCTCAGCAGTTGAGAAAACAGTAGTGATTAGTATACTTAGGATATAGCCGCTTTATATTCTTGTAGGCCTAGATCCGAGCCAAGAACCAGCAAGGATGGGGCCAATCTGATCTCGGGGAGGGGGGTAGGCATTATGCCAGAAAAGGTTTGTCTTCTGAGCCCTGCCAGCTACCCTTCCTTAGCTAATGAGATCTGGAACATACCCATCATGCCAGACTGAACAGGATGGGCTAAAACAACCGGGGAAAGATGGGTCTGCATAGAGAATGTCTGCCTACTATGTTATTAGTACTTGATTAGTAGTATGTTCATTCCTATTGCTAAATTCCGTGAAGTAAGAACAGTCTGATTCATGATAACCAAGTGATGATGGATGAGTGTATTGGTATTAATCCATTAACATTTTTTCTCTAAATAATGATTGCTCTATTATAAAATTTACTTTTAATCTAGTTTTTATTTGTTTCATGCCTTATTTTTATTTTATTTAGTTTTATATTGATATCCTAACTAGCTTGGCAGATCATTAAAAAAATTTAGGTGAAACACGAACACCAATTTAACATATCTCTTTTTCTTCCTCATTTTATAGTATTTTTAAGCACAGAACTTCAGGCTTTGCAGATACTACAGTTTAAACAATGTAAAGGTTCTCATTTGGCAAAGAATGATGAAGTTCATCAGGAAATCCAGATGATCTGTGATGTTTTAGGGGTACCAAAATCGTCAGCATCTTCTGACTTTTATTCTCTCCCTGTCTCTTTAAACAATATAGAGTCAAAGGTATAGTATATTTTGTACATTCAAATGCTTTATAATTCGTTTCAATCTATTGTGAAGAAAATACAAAACAATAATCAAGGAACCATCAAGGAGGAAACTGCACTCCCACCAAAATGACAGGTCAAGTTACTGTATATAAACAGGCAGCAAACTCCACACACACACACTCACTGATGATGTTATATAGTTAGGCAGTGAAATGTCTGTAAGCAAACAGCCAAACTAGAGAGAAACAAGAACTTTACAATTCAACCCATATTTATTAATTTCTATGCTTCCCATCACACCACGGCAACAATATATATTCTCTTGTATTGAAATTAAAGTCATTGAATACATATCTATAAAACTAGAAAAAGGAATGTTGTGATCTGGCACCCATGTGGGGGTCAGGCGCGTAACTTTTGGAAGGGCATTCCACAACGAGGCTCCCACAGCTAAAAAGGCTTTGTAGCAATTTATCCTACTTCATTTGGTAGAGGAACCCAAAGAAGATACGTAAGGGAGGTGACATTTAACATGCAACAAGGAAAATGCAGAGCTCTTTGGGGGAGCCAGTTACATATTATTCCATATAATTTCTCCATAATTGGGAAATGGTGGAAGATTGTATTTACCCACCTCTGGGAAATGATGTATTTCTCCATCTTTGGGAAAGGGGGAGAGAGACAGATAAAAGGCATCTTGTCTGCATGAAGAAAACAGTCTATTGACTGCAGTAAGATTACTTGAAATCATTGTACCTACCGTAATTTTGCTGGTGGGTATTTCATGCTTTAATATAATTGCTTAGATATATAGGATATTATTTTTTGGAAGTCATAAAGGTAAAGGAGCCGAGGTGGCGCAGTGGTTAGAGTGCAGCACTGCAGGCTACTTCAGCTGATTGCTAGCTGCAGTTCGGCGGTTCAAATCTCACCGGCTCAAGGTTGACTCAGCCTTCCATCCTTCTGAGGTGGGTAAAATGAGGACCCTGATTGTTGGGGGCAATATGCTAACTCTGTAAACCGCTTAGAGAGGGCTGTAAAGCACTGTAAACCGGTATATAAGTCTAAGTGCTATTGCTATTGCTAAAGAGATGTCTTTTCTACTTTTTTCAGCTTAAGGATGTTTTGTCAAAAGTTCCAAAAGCATACATGGAGAAACCTCTGCTAAAAACTCCTTTGAATACAAAGCAAATGGTAACATCTTTTTTTTTCAAAAACTTGCATATGTAATGGGCATACAAGTTAATTATTGGATATGTTATATGCTATATTTAGTTTGTCTGCATTTATTTGAATATAGGAATTCATATTTATTGATGTTGGATTTGATTGATTGTACCATCAAGTCAGTGTCAACTCTTAACAGGGTTGATACACAGAGACAGATTTTCTCAGTGATCTGTCCCCATCCTGGTGCTTCACATCTTGTTGGATTTAAACATAAGTAAATTTCTAAAAAAAAAAAGGATTACTTTAAGTGATTTCTATTTGCTGTAGAAGCAGTTGGAAAAAATCAATGAGACTCTTCTCACTGAATATGAATGCCGCAGGCGGATGTTAATGAAGCGTTTAGATGTAACAGTACAGTCCTTTGGGTGGTCTGATAGAGCTAAGGTGAGTATGTGCTATTTTTTTAGTTCTTGTTGATTGAGTAGAATCCTGGTGTGGAAGGTGTAAAGACAGAGTGTTTCTATTATACAGAAGAAAGAGAATAGCAGTTATTGGTTTCTCCTTTACTCATATACATTTTAGCAGATGAAGCACTTGGCCAAATAGTAGAGGCGTAGAAGCTAAAAAGGGCCTTAGGTGGGAAACCATGAGGGCGCAACAGTGCTGCAAGCTTGACTCAGTAGTTGCACATCTCTCTCAAAGAAGAAGAAATGGCAAACTACTTCTGTGTTACAGCTAGTGAAAGTGCATGGATCTGTAACCATAACCTTCCTTGGCCCGAGTACGTCTTCAAAGCATACATTAAAATTTTTCAGGCAAAAAACAATGTAACCTTACAATATATACAGGTAGTCCTCGACTTACAAGGGTTTGCTCAGTGATCGTTCGAAGTTACAACAGCACTGAAAAAAGTGACTTATGACCATTTTTCACACTTATGACCGTTGCAGCATCCCCATGGTCATGTGATATACATTTGGATGTTTGACAACTGACTCACATTTATGATGATTGCTGTGTCCCGGGATCATGTGATCCCCTTTTACGACCTTCTAACAAACAAAGTCAATGGGAAAACCAGATTCATTTAACAACCAGGTTACTAACTTATCAACTGCAGTGATTCACTTAACAAATGTGGCAAGAAAAGTTGTAAAATGGGGCAAAACTAACTTAACAAATTTCTCACTTAGCAACATAAATTTTGGGCTCAATTGTGGTCGTAAACAGAGGTGGGTTCCTCCCGATTTGGACCGGTTCTATAGAACCGGTAGTAACTTGGCGGCCTGGGTCGCTAGAACCGGCAGCCACCCAGGCCTGCCACGCCCCCGAATCGGTTCTTTCGGTGGCGCCATTTTGTTTTTTGCTTATGCGCAGAAGCTTTTTTTAAGCACTGTGCATGTGCAAAGCGCCCGCGAAGCGCCCGCGTGGCACTGAGCGAACCGACAGCGAAGAAAAGAAGAACCCACCCCTGGTCGTAAATTGAGGATTATCTGTATTGATACTGTAAGATTATTGGGGGGGGGGGTTTCCTGAAAAATTTCAGTATATTTACTGATTTCGAATTATATTAAAAATATTGAATATTAATTCAGTTGCATATTCAATTACTATCACACACCCCTCCACACATATATAATCTTGATTTTGATAAAAGTAATTTCTGCATGAACTCTGGCATTGGAAGATGAAAGCTATGACATCAGATCAATATAAACTTTAATTAAAATAATAACCTATAGGTTCTCATTAATTGTATAATCTACTTTATCTAACCTAGTTTAACTGCATTATGGCATTCTTTAAACAATCAAGTGTTATTCCTAAGTCTTTTAGCAGCTTTTTCTTTGTCATTAGGATTTTACTTGAAACTAAACTTTAAAGTGGAAGCTAATAATATACATGACATAAATAACTAGTACAGTAAAGTTAAACTTCCTAATGTCACTTTGTGATAGTTTTTGTAGTTATTACAAATGTCTATCAATTTTCCTAGGTGAAAACAGATGATATTGCAAGGATTTATCAACCCAAACGTTACGGACTCACTTCTAAATCAACAATTTCAATAGCTCATCTTCTAGCTGCTCGTGAAGATTTGTCAAAGATCATAAGAACAAGCAGTGGATCTACGCGGGAAAAGACTATTTGTGCAATCAATAAGGTATACTTTTCATTAATGCGGCAGCTATAGATTCTTTTACTACTGAACCTTTAAGAATTTGTGCTAGTTCTCAGAAATTTTAATGTTTCTGGTAATTTGCAAAATATCAGGAATCCCTTGCTCACTGTTGCACTACATAAAATATAGTAATGTATACTTAATACAGATTAGCCTTGTATTTTATACTCAGTGCCATTTGGAATCTAAAGAATTGTGTTAACTGTTTTTACTGGTTTGAAATTCTTCATAATTGACTATTCAATCATGGATTATTTATACTCTTAGAATAATGCAGTAATGGGTGAAACCCTAGTGGTTTTAACCACGGAGATACGTACATACATAAAGAAACACGCTTTCTCTCAATAATTTGATATTCCAAAGTCAAGGAAATATGGTCTTACTGGGCTGTATATGTTTTCTGAACAGGTCTTGATGGGAAGAGTACCAGATCGCGGTGGAAGACCAACAGAAATTGATCCACCACCTCCTGAAATGCCCCCATGGCAGAAGAGACAGGATGGGGGAGGAAGGGGAGGAAGGGGAGGTTGGGGAGGAGATGGTGGAAGAGGAAGAGATAGAAAATACTAACATCTTAATGTTGACCGACATGCATATTCTGAGAGCAGGG
Organism: Thermophis baileyi; assembly: GCA_003457575.1. Classification (NCBI taxonomy): domain Eukaryota; kingdom Metazoa; phylum Chordata; class Lepidosauria; order Squamata; family Dipsadidae; genus Thermophis; species Thermophis baileyi. The sequence continues at coordinate 2,303,523 of QLTV01001348.1, read as the reverse complement.
TCCCTAATTATTTTTGGCTCGGTTTTTTTAGTTTCTTTGTCTCGGAATACATTATCGCTGATGGGCAAATGTGATGCTTGAACATCCTGGTTGTTCCATTCATTCAAAACCACCTTATACAAAATTAATTTTCACTACAGGGATGACTTCTGTCTATCCAAGCATATGTACTCACGCATTTGTCATTACCAGCAATATATACGTACATGAATGGAAGTGATGACTGATGGAAAACCTTCGGGTTGCAAATATACAACAAATTTGTTATGTACAAGTTTGGTGTACAAATTTGATGCTAAATATGCAGGGTATGTGGTGTTTTCTGTGCAGAACCCATCTCTTAAAAGTGTGTGAAGTGTCCCTAATTATTTTTGGCTCGGGTTTTTTAGTTTCTTTGTTTCACATTATTGTTCATCTGGATTTTTATTTATTCAACAAGGCTGCTGAAAAAGATACGACCCTGAAATTGATATTTGCCCCATCCAGCCTTTCTGGCATTTGCCCCATCCAGCCTTTCTGTTGGCAAAATACCAAGCAAAGAAAGAAGCATTGGATTTAGCTTAGTGAAGGTACACGAGGTACTTCAATCAATATAGTTTGCTAGGAGATGCACTCAGATTAGTACTGGTGTTCTGATAGGAATGTTCAGGCGATAATACTCTGATTTCGTGCCTGAGGACACATAGAATATTTAAAGTTTCATAGAATGTATTCTGTATCCTATCTCCACTAAATTTTTCTAAAATAAAGGCCAAAGCAGGCTTTCTTGAACAAAAGTGTTTTCTGTAGTTCTTGGTTTGGCCAAAGATTATGGTACATGTGTCTTTTGAAGTATATAGATCAGCAGAAACAGGAATCTCTTGACTGATTAATGGAACGGCTATTCAGCACAATTTTTCCTGATCTTAGTTGACTGCCATGTCTCTTACAATTCTGCCTGTTAATTTTTCTTTAGATTTCAAATTTATTGTTCACGTTCCGATTATGTGCGCCTGTGTTTCTCAACTTTGACAACTTTAAGAAGTTGGATCTCAAATCCCATGCTTACTATGGAATTCTGGGAGTTGATGTCTATGCATCTTAAAGTTGCCAAGGTTAAGAAATACTGATGTATACTAAGGTATTATTCCAGAAATTATATAGTATAGAGTATTTTATTTTAACTGAACAAAAATGAAAAGCAAGACATACTGTTCTCCTGAGCCAAAAGTGAAGAGAGATTGATTATTTTTAACTAGTTAAACCTGTAATTGTTTAACATTTCCTGACCTTCCCAAATCAGAAAACATTTCAAACTAAGTTAAGGATGAATAATAATTTCTGGTAATTGCCTGTAATTTTGACAAAATCTAACAATGCAATAAAAATTCAATACCTTTTATATGTTTAAATCTGAATAGTGTATTTTATAGAACGTAATGTTCTTATATAAATAGTTTGTATTAACAGTTATCCAGTGTTGTGTTTCTGTTCATATACATGGAACATCTATTGAGAAAAAAAAAACTTTTAATAGCTACCTAGAGAACGATTTAAGTAATAGATCATTTACAATTGTGAACACTGAGAAATAAAATATAGTAAAGTTGTTGCTGTAGCCGTCTTGCACATTAGTAGAGATATAATAGAAACTTATTCCTTCAAAAGAATCTTTCTTTTGTTAAAAATGCTCAAATCCTTTTGCTACTTATATGTATTTCATATATATCTAACAACACATTTAATTTTGGAAGACATGCCCATTTTGCTGATTTTAAGGTGGTATTAAGTGGCTAATATATGGTTGGATATATGTGGCAATCTATGAAGAAATGCATTTGAAAAATTACAGATTTTCTTAAAATAGCGAATTTTGAAATGGGTATTTTTAGAATACTTTTATTAAGATTTGACCATATTCAAATGTAAAATAATTGTTTTCAGTTCAGTTGTTTTGCTCAGCTCTTGAAAATTTAAGGGTCTATACCTAGCTTTCCTGTCATTGAAAATCAACATATCATTTTCTTTGACTGATTGAGCAAAATTTGCAGAGGTAATCGTTTATTTTGTTAGCCATTGGTTACAGAGAAAAGAAAAATATCCATATCAACTCAAAACCTAGTAGAAGTTTTATAGACTACAGACATGCCTTCATATTATCAGTTGTACAGTGTTTGGCACTGTAGGAGAGAGGGGACAGGATGACGGCCATAGTACTGGATAAGCTAACTTTCTGCTGTAATTCAGCAGATGTCCAGTTTTAATTCTGAATGTGTTTGCATGTTTATAGCTAGCAATCAGTAGACATTTCTGATGCTTAATTTTCTTTAACTGGCTGATATAAATACTAGCCATCACCACATGGGGGCACCTCCTTTAAGCAACATGCTCTGTTGAGCTAGGAAAATCTTGATACAAGAGTCAAAACTAAAGTGACCAGATATAGTTCTACAAGCCATCACTTAACAGGATTTCTTTAACCAATGCAACCATAGATAATACCACACCATCATATCTATTTAATTTTAATGTAAGGGAAAATTATACTTTTATCATATTCAGACGCAGTGCATTTTAAATGACAGTTTTTGTAATAATTCTGTTTATAGGAGGTGAAGTGGACTAAAAAAGTCTTACCGTAGTTTTAAATTCAGAACACTTGCTATATAACATAATGACTTGAACAATAGCAAATAGTCATAATACGATTTCACTGCTAGCGGCAGCAAAATTTCTTCATGAAATGTATATAATTAGCTTGGAGCGAGGAACTGCAAATGATTACTTAATCCAAGTTTACTCAGAAGTAAATCCTACTGATTGTCACAGAATCTACTCCCCATAAGCATGACATGGTTAAGGTAAGTGCAAAAGACAGAGAACTAGGCTCAATATATGATAGGCTTGGCTTAGTTTGCCAGTTCTCTCTTCCTCAGGATAAATAAATAACTTACATAGAAATGGAGTCACTAATGATCAATAAAATCTGTCTCAGTTGTATTGGTAAAATACAGTATATTTTAAACTATTCCAATTTTCCTTGAAGTGGCTGGCTATATATCTAGTTACTATTTACACCTCTCCTGATTTGGCTAATCAAGGCTTTCTTTAATATCTGTATCTAAATGAAACTGCCAGCTGAGGTCATTCAGTGGCAAGGGGTGGAGTATCAACAGTATGATATTGATGCTAGTTATACATCTTTACCTCTAGCCAGGCAGCTGCTGCTGCTGAGGTGCTGGCCCAGCAGCTGGAGGTTGTGAGGATCTGGGTGGGGAGGAACCAACTCCAACTCTATTTTAGCAAGACTTTGGGGCTTTTGCCCCCCAAGGTCTAGTGTTGTGTCATGAGGTTGCACTTCTCTGGACAAAGTCAATGCGCAGTTTTGGAATTGTAGTTAATTACAAGCTCATGGGAGAGAAGGCTTTTAAAAAGGTGTGTGAGTTTTTTGTGAGTAAATTTAGTTTCCACATCATGGAAGGAAATTCTTCCACTATATTCCATATTTGTCAGACCCTACTTCAATAGACGCCTAAGCTAGTACTGGATGCCATGAGATTTAGAAAAACTTAAAACAGGTGAAAGGGCGAAGAGTTTGATGAGAAAACTGAAAGATAAACCTTTGAGCCGAGGGATCTTGGATGTTTAGCCTTAAATGGTAGAACTTTCCAATTGTTGACAATGGAACCATTTACTTTGACCTTTACACTGGCTGTGTTCGCCAACTTTTAATTTGAATTCATCCATTAATCAGAAGGTAGGATTCAGACAGTCAAAAAACCCCTTCCACACAGAATTCTAATACACTCCTTATTACTACAAAAATGCATTGTTCTCCATGATTATCTAGGGAGAGAAGCACCACTAAATCATATAAAAACTCATTCTGGAAAATATAAAAGTCTATATAAATCTTATCAGTCCATCTTTCCATTTTCCTTGCAGGATGCAAATAAAACTACTCTCTTCTCAGCACGTAACAGAATCACCTTGTGTAGAGATAGTCCTTGACTTATGACTAGTTGTTTAACAGCCATTTGAAATTATAACAGCCTTCAGAAAGGGTGTTTTACAGTCTGTCAAGCACTTTCAACCATTATAAAATGTTGCCCGCTGCCCCCATGGTCAGAAGCACATTCTGGGCACTTGGCAATTGGCTTGCATTTATGATCAATTACAGTATCCCATGGTCACATAATTGATTTGCAATGCTTTTTCCTGGTTTCTGGCAAAAAAATGCCCATTCCCTTGAGAATGGATTCACTTAATGACCATGTGATTTATTGAAAGACCAAAATAAAAATGGTAAAAAAAATCATTTCTGTCACATGGGTGCCATGACTTACAATCACAATGATTTATGATCAAAATTATGTTCATAAATTGAGGACTATCTGTATGAAACATGGTACATATGTGTGTACACACACACACACTCGCGCAGGCTGAGAGGAGAGAGGTGATTCAGTGTGAACAGACATACACATCACACCTGTCAGCATCCCCTTAAAGAGGTATCCTATGCTGGCTTATACATGACTGCTAAAGGTAAGCAAATATTGGAAAAGAATACAGACAACTATCGAGTGCAATCAAGTGATTTTCATTGCTTCAGTTCACATTTAGTGTATAATTTCTAGTTTTCAGTTCAACCTTAAAAAAACATGCATTGATTATTTTTATTATACAATAATTTGCATTAAATAATCAGACTTACCTAACATCAATTGGAGATGTTTCTGAAAAATATTTAAATTACAAAAGCTGCTTATTTAAAGAATTTAACAGATTAAGTTGAGCCTTACAGGGAAATGTACAAATATAATAATACCATGACATTACTCAAAAAAAGAGTAACTATATATTACACACAAAGTACAAATACCATTTTAGCTGGGGAAATACATCGTTACAAAAAAAAATTACATTTGGAACCAGAGCCTTAAAATAACGTTGTAAATAAATAAAACAAAAGTTACATGAAAAACAGTGTGTTACCCAATATTTTATAGTGTACTACTAATTTGTCAGTTCTAGAATCATTATGGAATGCAAATTTATACATTTCCAGAGAAGAAATCAAGAACTCAGGACTGTTCCATGAAAAGCAAAGCCAATGACCGTGGCAGAATGAAGAGACAGAAACTTAACCAAGCTGTAATTCCTCTCCAGACAAGAACACTTGAGATCACCCACAAGTGTTCCAGACGCGTCTTGTGAGACAGCAAGTCACCAGTGGCTTTAGAGCTCTGGCAGATGAGGGAATAGCCACCTTGATCAAATCGTAGTCGGTGCCTTTAAAAGGACACTGGGTTTGCATACTTTTCTTTTGTAATCACCTTCAGAAATTGTAAAGAATGACATGGAAAATGATGTTATGTTGAACATACAAAAAAACCCCAGCTCATTTCTTAACAATTAAAAGGGATGTACAAATAATAAATCAATAGAGTGATCTGGATAATTTTCCCATTTTGGATTTACAGAAGAGACTTGTTAAAGCTTTGAAGAATTTTGTGACAGGAGAAAAAAGAAAAGAAAGCAAGTTTTAGGATATTATTTGAAGGAACTAAAGATCAACATTAGAAGTAAAATGAAGGAATATAAATTTGCTTTATTTGATCTAGGTTAAAATAGATACGTTATCTCTGGTAATTCTTAATTGGCTTTTGCTAACACCAGGACTTAAATGATGTTTTATTTATTTGTTTCTAGATAATAGATAGGATATAGGAAGAAGATATAGTTATTTTTTAAGGGTAATATGTTACTAAAATTGTTTATATTTGTTATGTTGTGAGGGGAGTAATTTCTTTATATATTTTCTTTTTCTTTATTCTATTTTTTCTTTTGTATTTTTCTTTTTCTTTAATTGTATTCTTTTTGTTGCAATTTTAATTGCAATTTTTAATAAAGTTACTATTAAAAAAAGAAATGTATACATGAGACATGAAAGTGGCTTTTAGCATCGCTTGTGCTTATCAGGTGGTTCTCAAATTATGGTCAGAGAGATATACACAAGAGGTGCTCTGCAGGTCGAGGAAGGTACGCAGATATTTGTAAGTGGTTGGGTTGGCAAAAGTGCAGAGGGGCTCGGGAATCCTGCACACTGTATTTGGCAAGTGAGAGAATATTTTCTTTCACAATAGTTGCAAAAGAAGTATAGCACCTTTCACTATGAATCAAATGAATATTGTATTTATAAGCATAAATACATACTGTACATACCCAACATACTATTTCTTTTTGCTATTCCTTTTGCAAGCTAAATGTTATGCAAAGCACAGAAAATGAGTTAGAAGTAGTGTGCAAAAAGAGAAAAGAAATCCAATTAAATTTAGTTTGCACAATCATGATTTGCTATAACTCTCCATTCTTTTCTATTCTTGCAAACCATCTTAGTTTCTACCACATTGGTACACATTGAATTTACACATTATTTCTTCTCATTTTGTTCATTTTGCATCCTAACTGTATCAATACACTGCATGTATGGCTACTTATGACTGTAATGGAGCCTGTCCATCATGGTCATAACTAATGATGGTTGTAAAATGGCTCATCCACATGACTGACCTAATCTTATGAGCTTTTTGTGGCAGCTGTATAGCAACCATTGCGATCATAAAGCAGCTACCATGGTCACTAAGCAAATGCTGAGGCTTTTAAGGAAAGCAATGGTTTGCTATAGGCTTTCCCCTCCCCCTGAAAACATGAAGTAAATGCCAGTTTTCAGCAAAACCATTCTAAAACATGGTCAGGTGATCACAGGATGCTGCAAATGTGTGTAAATACGCAGGGAGAGGTGGTCATCAGAATTTTGGAACTGAGTAATAAGTATTCCCAGGGGAGATGCATTGTATCTTTGAACAGTCAAGTCAACAATTACCTGTACCTTCCAGCTAGTGGAACAAAAGCAATACGATTGTAGCAAAGTTATGCTTGTGGCAAATGGCCATAACAGACCAAAACTGACCAGCATTGACTTTACTGTCAGCGGGAAATGGTCTATGTGGCACAGTAAAAAATAATGCTGCTAATCTGGTTCATTCCTTCACATTAAAAGGTATTCTATGAAAGCCTGAACTGATTAAAGATTTACAAGCAAAAGGAATCTGGTCTATTGACTACAATAGAAACTAAATCAAAACCATCAGTATCAGGAGCCTTTTTCTGGGGATATTTTTTAAAGCCGGATCATGCAAATCTATAGCCAGTGAAATCGCTCATTTTGACTTTGTTTTAGAATGTCAGTGCCAAAGTCCAGGTTGAAAATCTTTTCGCATAGTGATGACTGCAGGGTGTGGTGCCAAGAGCATCACAGTTCTGTCTGTTTGGTTTGTATGTGTGTGTGTAAGGAAAAGGAGTCCCTGTGGGTTTTACTCCACTACATGTAGCCACCTTGGGGGTGGGGGCTAATCTCCGTTTCTTTAAGCCATTGAGCCAGCACTATCCAAAGACATTTCTGCAGTTATATGGCCAGCATGACATCATGCTTCAGCGCAAAGTGTTTGATGAAACACAGAATGCTGTTACCTTCCCATGAAGTGGTACCTATTTATCTACTTACATTTACATGGTTTTGGACTGCTAGGCTGGCAGGAGCTGAGGCAAGTGACAGGAGTTCACTCTGTCACGCAATGGTAGGACTTGAACTGCTGGAATACAGACTTTCTCCGGCGTCTTTTAAGTCATTGAGCTACCGTACCACAGGTTGTTTGTGTGTGTGTGTTTGCAATGTACACGGGTGAAATGCTCCCGGTTCGCTCTTACCTGTCGGTCGCCGTAGAGCCGGTCGCCAAGGTAGCGCAAGGCACCGCCCACCCGCCCGGACGCCATCATTTGAGTTCTTTTACCCTCTGCGAATGCACAGAACGCTTTGCACATGCGCAGAGGGTAAAAGAACCCAAATGGCGGCGTCCGGGCGGAGCCTCACGCTACCTTGGCGACTGGCTCTACAGCGACCGACAGGTAAGAGCGAACCGGGAGCATTTCACCCCTGAATGTACATAAAAAACAGATGGAACTTTGATTGTACCTTTGTGGCTAGCATCTTTATATTTTTGCCCATATTCTGTGCACCTCTACCAAGAGGAAGCTTTTGGAACTGCCTATCTGAAATGAGCATCCTTGGAAAAAAAGACCAAGAATATGGAAATGGCTGTTTGACTCATATGTCCATTCAAGCAGCAACATTTGTGAAGTTAAGTTTCAAATAAAAAACCGTGCCCATTTTCAAGTTTGCATTGCCAAAATTAGCAACAATTAACCCAAAGTACACATTCCTATTTGATAATGCAGTTTGGTTACTTTGGCAACAGGTGTGTTCCTTGCTGTAAAAATAACAGGAACTCCAAACGATGTAGTTTCAGCCAAACAGAAGGCAAACTAGTTAAACTGATAGCACAAAATATATACATCCACAAGTACTAATAGCAGTCAAAATAAGACAATCTTACTTTAAATTCCTGCCATGCTGCACACATTTAATTGCACACAAATACATTCAAAAAACCCACTGGCTTTATCCTTTTCCTCACTATGTCTTTCTTCTAAGCTACAAGCAATCTCCATGTTCCCTAGTGTCCAGTATATGATTTTGTTGAATGCTGAGGAATTCAATCTTCTTATGAGCTTGTTTAAGCCGCAGCTTGAGAGCTTCGTTCTCTGCAGTCAGAACATTTCTTTCCTAAACAAAAATATACCATCAAAACAGAATAGTTTCTGAATGTTTAGTTTTGTTAGTAGGAACACTTGCCTGAATGGCATGTTAGTTTAAGAATTATGTGACTTGAGCAGTAAATGATGTGAAAGATACACAGTTGTTTGCCCAAGAGGAGAGCAATTACCACAATTGACTCTGAGAAAAGAGAGCTTGGTGAACAGATGCTTTCATTTGCAAACAGCATCTTCTAAGTAACTGGAAGAAAACATCCTTATTTTAACTGATGAATCTTCTGCATACCCCTGAGTTTTCCATTCTGCAGGCAAGGAGGAAGGCGGTGATAGTTAATGGCTCTCCACTTAACTCAAGTTGCATGGGTTATTAAGCGGAGCATGGAATGCCTCAGAGGTGGGGAAAGCCTTGGAGGCCTGGAGCAGGCCCAGGTTCGTATTGCAGCATCTCCTCAGCTCACATGTAACCTGCCCCAGGCCTCCTCCAGCTCCTGAGGCACCCTCTATGCCACTTTCCACCCCTTGGGTTCCCCTCGGGCCTTGGATCTGCTTCCCTGCCCCACTGGGATCCCAAACCCTCCTCCCCACCCCACACAGACAAAGCATTTTGTCTTGCGGCTGCCGTTTCTGGCTGTAGGGACAAAATGGCAGCCACATTCAGGTTGCTGCCACAAGGCCCAGGTCTGCACAGTGGTGTTCAGAAGCTTCTGAAGCACTATGCAGACCTCTCTAAGGCAGCAAAATAAAGCAGTTTGTCTGGTGGCCACCATTTTCTCCCTGCCCACAAGCAGACAGAACAAAATGGTGGCCACATTTGGATCACATCCTGGGGACGCACAGTCTGCCCTCCTTCCACAATATGAGGTAGGGAGAGCTTTGAAAGGTAAGTGTTGTGTGCCATGAGCATATGGGGGGCCCAAGAGCTGCTGGGTTCTGGTGGGGTGGGATGTGGGGAGAGAAGTGGAGGAGTGCTGCAGCAACCTTGTGGTGGGTCATAAGGGCAAATGACTGCAGGGCCACTGTATCTGCTGTAACTTTGAAATGGGGTCATATGTAGTTTGGAGGGGGAGTCTTTAAATGCTTGTTACGTAGCTTGATGACTACCTGTATTAATTTTGGAAATATCCTTTTTAATTCAAATGGCCATTTTAAAACCAGAAATTCAAGGAGTCTAGCCATAGGATCTTTGCACTTATTTCATTTATTCTTACTGTCATAAAGGGCTGATGGTATACCTGAAAATTTCTTTCTATTTAAAAAAAGTACTCTTGTTTGTATACTTTAAACTCAGAGCAACAGAGTTACATGGTTTCCGCATAGTCTCAATTATTCTGTGCAGTTTTCAAAGCTGTTTCATACCTTTTCTAGTTCTTGATATGTGGGTTTTAGTGTTTGTGGATCTTCCTTCACTTTTTGACTGCAATCCTTATTTTCCCATTTCACATACGCCTTTTTCCGGGCAAGAAGTGGACTTGGACATGGATACCCAGGAGACGGCTGGAGAAAACTACTTTCAGATGATGTTCCAGACTCTCTTTGTAGATTAGACACTTCATTACCGAGCGCCATCATTATATCAGTTTGTGTATCCTTGTGTACCACAGATGGCTTTAGCCTTACTGAGATCTTCTGGGCTGATGCTCCCATGAGCATAATAGTTCTATCTTTGCTGCCTTCATTATGTTCAAACATCTCGCCATTAGGAAATGGAAATCCTCCTTCCTCCAGCCCTAAGTTGGGGAAAAACATAGAACACAAGCATTGAGCACTGAGGATCATAATGAGCTACACAATATTCTGGAGTGCTCAGTGAAAATAATAAAGGAAATATGTAAAGAGCACTATTTACTGTACTTCCTTAACTTTATTTCTAGCATTACTATACATTTCATCATGTAATTTGTCCATTATATTAATAATATTGGCCCTACAACTCAGTGCTTTTTGGTGAGAAACATTTATATCCTACTAGTAATCGTTTAAGATTATGCAAGATTTACAACAGAAAAACAACAACAGAATATAATAACATGCTCATAATGATTACTGCTAAATAAAGGGTACTTGCTCAGATCACACATGACATTAAGCTATGGCTTGTTTTCACCACCATTTCTTAATGAACAACTGTGGTTAGGTCACACATCTTATCATATTATCTATGGTTTACAAACAACAATGACTTGGGTTCATATATATACATGCTAAAAATCATATTCAATTTCTGAAATCTCCAGGAAGAACTGAAAAGCATTCCTGCCTGACACCCCAATTTCCTGCACTGAATTGGGTCAGCCCACTCAAAGATGAATAGAGAACTCAGTCCCAGATCTGTCATTCTCAGGCTATGTCTGAGAATTCTGGGAGCAATATATAATAAATACCTTCTAATAAAGTGCTGGCAAACTAAGCTGTGTGTCCAAAAGGATTTTTCATTAAATCTCCATCAACCCAATGGTACTATGAATCTCTAAAGAATCTCTCTCTGAGTTAGGGTATATGAATAGAATAGGAATAGGAATAGGAATAGGAATAGGAATAGGAATAGGAATAGGAATAGGAATAGGAAAGAACAGAACAGAACAGAAGTAATAGAGAACAGAACAGAATCTTTATTGGCCAAGTGTGTTGAATACTCAATAAGAGAGTGAAGCCGAAGAAGCGAAGGCTTCACTTAGGTCCGCCATCCAGGCGGGAAAATAGATTAAGCTGATTGGTTGAGCTGTCTGACAGCTCCCTATAAAAGGGCAAGCTGTCAGAGAGACAATTGCTGGGTTATTGCTTGTTGCAATAAAGAGTTGAAGTTGAAGATCTGCCTCTGTCTCTTCAATCACCCACAATTCAACACTGGCGATGAGGGTGGGATCTGAAGAGAATAAACAAAAGAGCTGATTGCGTTCCGAGCCCAGCCGGAGCGAACGAAGACAGGCCGCCGCAGCACCAAATCTCAGCAACCATCAACGCAGTCTGGCCTGCATTGGTCCTCTCACATTGACTATGCATGCCCCCCCCGCTCCCTTTAACCCAGCCACAGAAAACTGGGACTCATACATAGTCAGGTTCAAGTGCTTCTTGGAGGCTAACGACCTCTTAGGACTTTCTGACAACAGAAAGCGAGCACTCTTCCTGAGTTACTGTGGATTGGAGATATTCGAGACAGCCAAGGCACTCGTGGCCCCCGCAGCCGTGCAGACCGTGCCTTGGGAAACACTCCAGAATACTCTCTGGACACACTATGTGCCTACTCCGTCCAAGATAGTCAGACGGCACGAATTCAATCGCCAAAACCTGGAAGAAGGCGAGTCAATAAACGAGTACATCGCAACCTTGTGAAAGGCCGCATTGTACTGTGAGTTCCGGGACCTCGATGAAGTACTCCTGGACCGAATAGTCTGCAGGGTGAGGGACCTAACACTTCAAAGGCGTCTGCTTGCCAAGCCTAACCTCACACTGCAGGCAGCATTAGATGAAGCCTGAGCTGTGGAAACCTTGATCAAGTCTACAGTGGCTATTCAAAAGACAACCAGCCCTCCATCTTCGCGCCGAACTGTCACCGTGCACCAAGACTGCACCGAGCGTGAAGAATCAACGGACGAAGACGACAAGGTTTGCCGCCTCCGATCGGTGAAAAAGTGGACTCCCGAAACAGCGAGGACCCTGACGGTTTGCACTGGGTGCGGCAGAAACTACCCCAGGTCGGTGTGCCAGTTCAAAGATGCCATCTGCCAGAGATGTGACAGGAAGGGGCATTTGGCGAGTGTCTGCCGCACCAGCCAACCTGCCATGTACCGCGCAAGCTAGCCAGCCTACCAAACAGGTCCAAAAAAGACACTACCCCCGAAGCTGCGGCAAAGTGAAGAACGCTACGCAGAGCCCAAAAACACACATCAGACAACCATTGGGCATGCAAGCACACCGCGAGCAAAGAAAATCCATGTCACAGTCCTCATTGAGGGTTCGCTGTGCAACATGGAAATAGACATGTGGTCGTCAATGTCAATCGTGTCTTGGGCAACTATTAAGCAATTAGTGCCAGGAATCACCAAAAAGCAGCTGAAGTACCAGCACATCCAATTGAAAGACTATCAAGGAAACCACATCCCCATCATAGGGAGCGGGACATTCCGAGTAGCTTTCAAGAAATTTGCAGGGCCGCTGAAATTGACGGTAGTAAGCGGCGCCCTGCCAAGTCTGCTCAGCCTTGACTGGTTCGCATCCCTGGGCCTGGGGGTGACTGGTGTCCACGCCGTCCGAGATGACAGCATCAAGGAGCTGATCAAGGAATTCGCAGATGTGTTCGACGAAAGTTTGGGCAAGTATAGTGGGACACCTATCTCCTTCAACCTAGACCCCCAAATAGCCCCCATAAGGATGAAGCCACGCAGGGTCCCGTTTGCTTTATGGCCAAAAATTGACAGCCAATTGGATAAACTGATTGCCCAAGGGGTTTTAGAGCCGATTGACCACGTGAGGTGGGAAACACCCATAGTCACGCCAGTCAAGCCAGATGGCTCAGTCCGCATCTGTACGGACTACAAATGCACGATCAACAAGGCATTACAGCAGAATGCCTACCTGGTGTTATGATCCACCAGCGGCCTGTGCAGCTGGTAGCTGATTCGGACAGTGAGGAGGTTGGAGAAGGCTTGATGCCAGAGGCAGGGATTCAGCCTGGGCCTTCAGAACCTCCAGAGGCTGCCATGAGTGATGAAGAAGAGGAGGAGGAGTCTGTCATCAATGCACGCGTGCGCAGAGCTGCCAAAAGGCAGGACTGGCTCCTGAGGAGAAGGACTACTCAGGAGTAAGGCTTGGGGCTAATTGGCCACTCCCATAGCCTATTTAAGGGATGACAACGCTTAACCAATTTGCAGGAAACAACTTCGTTCATTCCACGTCTTGTGCTTCGACACTCCTGTTTCGGCTCTTGTTTTAAAAGGCGACATTTTTCCTGCAAATTGCTTCTGGGCATTCTGCCAACCTCAGTAAGTTTGTGTGCTGTTATCAGACAGACTCTTCGTCGGACTCTTGGTTTCGTTTTGCTTGGACTATTGCCAGCTGTTAAGAAAGTAATTAACAGCTGTTGCTGTTTATTGCTGCACCGAAAAGACTGCTTTATCATTTCATTGATTTTAGAATGGCTGCTAAGACAGTTCATTAGTAGTTTGTTAATAATAAAACAAGGTTTGTTTGTTACGCTGTTGTGCTGTGTTCCGTGGTCCGGCAGCTGGGTCAGAATACCTGGTGCCTGTTGTGCAGCATTTCCCTCGGCAAAGGTAAAACCTTTGCAAAATTAGATTTGGCACAAGCTTACCAACAGCTACCGGTGGACGATGCCACCGCGGAAGCTCAAACGATAGTTACCCACCGGGGGGGCCTTTAAATGCCGCAGACTACAATTCGGCGTAAGTGTGGCACCGGAGCTATTCCAAAGCCTCATGGAACACCTCCTACAGGACATTCCAGGGGTAATACCAGTGGTGGGATTCAAAAATTTTTACTACCGGTTCTGTGGGCGTGGCTTGGTGGGCGTGGCAGGGGAAGATACTGTAAAATCTCCCACTCCCACTTCACTCAGGTCCGCCATCCAGGCGAGAAAATAGTTTAAGCTGATTGGTTGAGCTGTCTGACAGCTCCCTATATAAAAGGGCAAGCTGTCAGACAGACAATTGCTGGGTTATTGCTTATAAAGAGTTGAAGTTGAAGATCCGTCTCTGTGTCTTCAATCGCCCACAATTCAACAAAGTGTAATTGGAGACACAAGGAATTTGTCTCCGGTGCATAAGCTCTCAGTGTACATACAATATAATAAATATAATATAATATAATATAATAAGTATAATATAATATAATAAATATAATATAATATAATATAATGACCAGCAGTCAGAATGTTCTATTCTTGTACAGCAGGGGGGGGAAATGTGCAAACGAGAACTGTCTTGTGCCACTGCCTTCAGTGATTACTTGATCTAGTCTTCTAATTGTACTGTATGATAACACAATAAATATATTCATTATAGTATGGTATGGCATGGCATGGCATGGCATGGCATGGCATGGCATGGCAAGGCAATAATAATATAATATAATATAATATAATATAATATAATAATATAATATAATATAATAATATAATAAATATAATATAATATAATATAATCATAAGATACCAATAGTAGAAGGTAAAAGAAAAGATGAGAGGGATAATAGTAATATAGCCCTACTACATGGGTAAATATCTTTAGACATAAGATAGTGCTGTGGAAATTATTCAGTAGAGTGATGGTACGAGGGAAAAAGCTGTCTTTGTATCTAGTTGTTTTGGCATGCAATGCCTATCGGGGCATCCTAAAGGGAGGAATTGAGACAGTTTGTGTCCAGGATGTGAGGGGTCTATAAATATTTTCTCAGCCCTCTTTCTGGTTCATGCAGTATACAGGTCCTCAGTGGAAGGCAGGCTGGTTGCAATGGTTTTTTTCTGCAGTCCTAACTATCTGTTGAAGTACCAGGGGTGAAATCCAGCAGGTTCTGACAGGTTCTGGAGAACCGGTAGCGGAAATTGAGTAGTTCGGAGAACCGGTAGCGGAAATTTTGAGTAGTTCAGAGAACCGGCAAATACCATCTCTGGCTGGCCCCAGAGTGGGGTGGGAATGGAGATTTTGCAGTATCCTTCCCCTGCCACTCCCACCAAGCCATGCCCACCAAGCCACACCACGCCCACCAAGCCACGCCTACAGAACCGATAGTAAAAAAAATTGGATTTCACCACTGGTCTGTACCTATCCTGTTTGGTTGGTATACCAAACCAGATAGTTATAGAAGTACAGATGATAGATTCAGTAATTCCTCTGTAGAACTGTATCAGCAGCTCCTTGGGCAGTCTGAGCTTTCTGAGTTGATACAGGAAGAACACATTCTTTGTTGTGCCTTTTTAATGATGGTTCTAATGTTAGGTATCCATTTCAAGTCCTGGGAGATTATAGAACTGAGAAACGTGAAGGTTTACCTATTACACATAAGATGTTAAAAAAAAAAAACCCTCAATGATACATATCTTTTTAAATCTGTGTGAATTCTAGCTAGAATTCAGACATTAATTGCAAATAATGTATTTTAATTACTATCATTATGCTGAAACATTGAAAGGAGCATCTCCCTGCCCTGTAATACAGTTCTACTTACTGCTTACTTGGTTTAGTACTGACAATTAATTGTGTTGGCTTCAAAACCAAAAATATTGCATAGAAAGGGTGATCATCCACTATCCAAGGTTACACATAACATTTGTTTCCTAAGTAGATATGTCTTCTGAAACCCTGATGAATTTTTGCAGAGCGGATGGAATTTGCTGATGTATTAACAATGGAAAAACATTTTGAAAATCACTACCTATTAACTATTATTATTCTTAAAAAAATAGACAAACTATTGAGTAACAAATGATACCAGAATGTTTCATTAAACTGAACTTACCATGCATATGCTCTTTAAGTCCCATGGGACAGAGGCTAGATGCAAGAGCTGATGCTGGACTGTTATCCACAGCTGCCATTTTGGGTCTTCTCTTGCATTCAAATACAACTAGATCCTTGCATTGCTTATGACAGTTCATTCCACAATCTTGAAACAAATAAAAACAAAGTCAGCTTACTAGCTTAGTGGCAAAAAATAAAATACTAATTCCACATATTAATTCCTCTTCTATCTCAACTCCTTTCCTACTTCCTAAATTAAACTGGTTAGTTTAATGAAAAGAAGGACTAGGGATGACCTGATAGCAGTGTTCCAGTATCTCAGGGTTTGCCACAAGGAAGAGGGAGTCAGGCTATTCTCCAAAGCACCTGAGGGCAGGACAAGAAGCAATGGATGGAAGCTAGTCAAGGAGAGAAGCAACCTAGAACTAAGGAGAAATTTCCTGACAGTTAGAACAATTAATCAGTGGAACCATTTGCCTCTAGAAGTTGTGACTGCTCCAACACTGGAAGTTTTTAAGAGGAGATTGGACAACCATTTGTCTGAAATGGTATAGGCTTATCCTACCTGAGCAGGGGGTTGGACTAGAAGACCACCAAGGTCCCTTCTAACTCTGTTATTCTATTCTGTTCTTTCCAAATTTTGCAAAAGACCAAGGAAATGCTACATGAACTGTAATTCCGGTCTATGTAGGTTTTACTAGAGATAAGCCCTTTTCATACCTTTAATGTATACTTTTAAATATAGAACAGTACTACATGGCATTGCTACTTAACTAAAAGTAAAATTACACCTTTTAATAAAATCACCTGCCAGTTAATAATCTAAGATGAACATGAACTGATGTAACAATCTCTGCATATTTTCCTGATTGATTCTTCCCAGATTTTGCAGTTACTCAGGAAACGAACAAAGCAATGGAGCGATATAGATAGGGAAATTTTTAGGTTCTAGGTTATTTATGCTAAAAATCCTATCAAAAGATGATTTAACTCAAAGTAAGTTATTTACCTTTGCACCTATATCCTTGTTTAATAACACCCCAAAGCTAAAAAAAATAAGGAAAAACACATTACAATATTGCACTCAAGTTAAACCATACATTTAAGCTGCATTTCAACTCTTATTTCAAAGTTTAGTTTCATGAAATCATCAAAAATGTAAGACGTATTGGCTATTTCTATTTCAAAGCAGTATTTTTCCTCAATATAAGTAGGCAAAATGCCATGCAGGAAACCAATGAGAGAAGAAATTCCCCCGGAATAACAGTACGATACAATGGACACAACCTAAAATATTCTGATTCTGTATTTATCTTAGTTAATTATTAACCATTATTATTATTAACCATGCTATTTTCATAGCATTTAGAATATTTTAAAATAATTCTATCTTTATTTTGATTTGTGAACTGCATTTAAAATGATCAAGAGAAGATGCAAGAGTTTCAACTTAATTTATACAAGTTTAAGAACAGTTAGTTACTGGTCTGTGGATCATTATCAAGATTTAAATACTGATCTTTTTTCCTGACTCACATTACAGCTACTTTCAGTGCAAGGAATTCAAAAAGCTGTTTTTACCGAGAGATCTCAATAGTATTAGAATAATGCTATTAAATAATCCCTGAGATTAAAAGTATTAGAAATGGGTAGCCTTCCATGCCTTCATATTAATGCTCAGAATATGGTAAATAACCAAAAAGAGTTTGCGTTTGTAGGACAGAAGAAAATATATGATTTAACAGGTATAATTAATCATCTAAAGAGATTGTCAGGATTGGAATAGAATAGAATAGAATTCTTTATTGGCCAAGTGTGATTGGACACACAAGGAATTTGTCTTTGGTGCATATGCTCTCAGTGTACATAAAAGAAAGGATACATTTGTCAAGAATCATGAGGTACAACACTTAATGATTGTCATAGGGTACAAATAAGCAATCAGGAAACAATCAATATTAATATAAATCGTAAGGATACAAGCAACAAGTTACAGTCATACAGTCATAAGTGGGAGGAGATGGGTGATAGGAACGATGAGAAGACTAATAGTAATAGTAATGCAGCCTTGGTGAATAGTTTGACAGTGGTGAGGGAATTATTTGTTTAGCAGAGTATAGAATATAGCAGGGGTGTCAAACTCGTGGCGTCATGGTGGCGTCACGTGACGTATCGTGACTTTTTTCCTTTTCACTAAACTGGGTGTGGGCCAATGTTCCCTCTAATTTTTTTTCAGTGTGTGCAGAAAAATATAGTGTTTGAGTGGCACATTTTCATGCCTGAGCACCTGAATTTTTTTCACAGATGTTACCCAAGACAACAACGAAATCAGTGTTATTTGAAACTCAAAGTTATGTTTATTCAATGTACCCACTTAATTAAAAGTGTTATATATCAGTATCACTTATAATACTGCAAGTCTGCAATATTAAAATACTTGTATAGTGTTTACGGTAATGTACACTGTTAGTCACTGAAAGTCTGTCTCATCTTACAGTTTCTCACATCTGAAACCTCACTCGCAATCGGCGCTTGATGCTTGGAATGTTGCGCAAATATCCAGCAGATATTTGCATTAGAGTTAGAGTTATAGGTGAAGGTTATTGAGTGTGAGATTTGCTCCTTGTTTACATATAATAGCTTGCCCTGCCAGTGTAGTTTTCTCCTTGGTAGTTAATTTGATTAGGAACTACTTAATATTGTCTTCTGCTTGGTTGTTTGTCTGGTGTTAATCCCTGTTTATCTGGGTGTTGGTTTCTGGAGAAGATGTTCTGGTTTCTTCTTCTTCTTAACTGTTTTATTGTGTCTTTTGCATGGTGTGCAAATATGGTTTATTTCTATATGCCTATTAATGACGGATTTGTCTGAATGCCAATTACTGGCAAGATGCTTCATAGCACAACCTTGCACATCTCCTCATGCCAGTCCCAATCTTTTATTTTTTAAGGAGGTTGTTCTACTGTTCTACACCAAGCCCTGTGCTGCAGCCCCTCCCCGTATGCTGACCCTCCAGGTTCAGAACCACTCTA